>JAOXXN010000137.1:25211449-25280755 GCA_026770055.1 Myrmophylax atrothorax
GCCCGGGCCGCACACGTGCCCGGCCCGGCCCGGCCCACAGCCCCGGCGCCCCCGCTGCAGGCCCCAAACACCGGCCCCGGCGGGCCGTCCTCCGGGGACCGGCCTCCCGGTGCCGGCCCTTCCCTCATCTTGGCAAGGCAAGCCCTTTGCAGACCGGTCGGGTTGCCCAGTGCCACCCCAGCGAGGCCTGCCCGGTGCGGTGGGGCCGGGTCGGGCTCCCTGGACACCCCACACCCGCCCAGGGACCCCCGGGCTCGGTGGGACCCTCTGAGAGCACCCGAACCATCCCCGCGTCCCAGGCCAGCGCTGCCCAGTGTCACAGGGCAGGACACGGTGACACCGACGGGCGGGTGCAGGAGAGGAGCCACACACGTGTTGGTGTCCCCTGGCAGGACACACACCCGGGGCCACATGTGAAGGGAGCTTGCCACACCACTGTGGTGCTAACCATGCTGTAAGAAAGACATAAACTGGAAATATCCCAAGAGAGGGCAAAAAATAACATGAAATTTACAAGCATGACTTACCAAGGTGAGAGGACTGTTAGAGAAGATTAAGGAAGATGCTGTTTAGTTTCTCTTGCCTATAAAAAGTCATTATAATCTTGATGGTTATCTGTTGTTCTCTAGACTAACATCCAGAACAAAAGGAGAGGGACACACACCTAAACGCACGGAGAAGCAGGCAGGCTGCCAAGCAGGGTGGGGGCACAGGGACATGTGGGGTCCAGGCCCACCAGTGCCAGCTCACTGAGCTGTGGAACAAGAGTTCCAGGACAAGTGATGGGAATGAAGGCATGGAATGAGCTGGAAGCAGCGCCGAGAGTGAAAGAAGCACAGCAATGATGATCTGAGATTTATAGGCACTATAAAGAGCAGGGCACAGTCATCCCTGTATTTATGTCAGTGGGAAGAGGAAGATGGGCTTAAAGTGCAGGAGGGATCAGGGACACTCCTCCCTGCCCAGGGCAAGGGAACAGATGAAGTGATCTGTTACCCTCGTTCAGCTCTGTTCCCCTGGCCCTGCCAGGTTGGGCTGTTTGACCTCTGTTACAGCAGCAGCCCAGTCCCTCCCCAGGCTCACAATAACCTACTCAATTGTTCATCCTTTTATTCTTGTGCCATTTACCATAAAAGTGTCCTATGCCTTTGAAAACTTTTTCTGTTCTCTCTACGCTATCATTTTAATAAAGTCCATGTCACAATTCTCTGACTTTGTCCCTTGCTATCAAAGTGGCAGTTGGGCCTGAGCCAAACTGACACCCAAACCCAAAAATATTTGTGATGATTCCAGGAGACATTTTGCTTAGTATTTTCTTCCAGAGTATTGAATGAATAACTGAGTACATCTTATTGCATATGCTTTCAAAAAAACCTCAATTATTCTCTTTCCCCCTAAAGCTTTTAGTTTCGATTTCTGTTCTCTTCTGTAGGGAGCGGTTCAGAGCACTATTGCCTCATGGCAAGTGCTCCAGCAGTTTCTGTTCCTCCTGGTTGCTAAATTTAACGGTGCCAGTTGGCCAAGAGAGGGAAAACCCTTCCTTACCCTAGGCGTAGGCTCTGCCCAGGCGGCTCTGCCCAAGCGACTCTGGCCCCAGGTGGGTGCCTGGCCCCTCCGCGTGGGTCTCCAGAAGCAGGGCCTGGGTGACCAACATTGCTGCCTCTCTGCAGGAGCTCCCACAGAGGCTTTCACTGCTCTGAGTCTTGAGAAGCATCATAAAACAGACACGTCACACACTTGCAGCTCTAACTCCAAAGAGCTTTCTCTTCACTTTGGTCATGAAAATCAGGAGCCATCAAATGTTCATAAAGTGAAAGAGTGTGAGTCCAGCACACAAGTTCACTGCCAGTATAACCTGCACCATGCAAAATGACATCACAAGGTCTATAAGGAGTTGATTTTGTCCATAAGTCCTGTAGCTGTTTCACATCAGCCCTGCAGCAGCAGGGACTGCAGTGCATGGGAAGGGCTTTGAGAGGTGCTGCAAAGAGCTGGGTACCATGGGTACCACACACCTTAGAAATCAAAGCTCAAAAACGGTCAAAGGCTTTTCCATGGTTCAGCTTTCAAACTTGGTCAGATTTCCCTTCCAGCTCCCTCACAGCTCAGGCCAGTGTCCCAACCCAGCACGGGCACACCACCAAGGGGCTTATGCCGAGCTCTGTGCATGTGCCGCACTGCTCTCCTCCTGTGAGGAAACACCAGATCCTCCAAACACCTCTGTCTGTAGCACCTTACACTCCTTGGTGACTTTATTCCGAATTCCCATCCCTCTCTCCTTTCCTACTTTCAGTGTTAATAGCCTGTGACCATCTCTCAGCAGGCCCCCGCAGTGGCCACGGCAGCCCTTGGGCCGGATGCTGTGACAGGCAGCAGTCAGGCAGTGATGCCCTGTTTCCAGAAAGTAACCACACAGACTCGCTCTCGCCTTCCCTGAGCAGGTTCCCATTTTCAGCCATGGTGGAATTCCAGCCTCTCTCCATAGCTGTAGACTGGGACTCCCATGCCACTTTTTTTTTTTTTTAAACTGTGGTGTTTATCCCGAGCCAACAGGAATAGTGACTCCAAGGAAACCACAAGGCACACCAACATCAGGCAAGACAAGGAAAAAGACCATGGAGAAAGACCAAGGGTTTACCTCCAGTATTAGACTGTGTTAAACACCTCCATCAACATGGACACCTTGTTCCAACTATTTCTACCAAAATGCTGTGGGGGTTGTAGGCCTGTGAAAACTTTGTCTTTCCTTCTCCCTCTCATGCTTGTCTTTCCCCTGACCAAATCTTGTAATTTGCATTTGCAATTCTGAGCATCCCTTCTTGCCCATACCCAGTTGCTCCAGAATATGTTTATTTTTACCTCACAAATGAAAAAAATCAGGACTAAAGTGGCATCTCTAACTGAATGCTGCTTTTATTCATATATAGGTTCTGAATTTCCATTGCCTTCTGAAATTTCAAATGATCACTCAGAATTACATCTGCAACATTCTTCAATCCATTACAGAATAACTCAAACCACTTTGTTTGCTTTGAAATTTATTAGGCCTGGAGACTAGAAGAGATCTGGCTTTAAATTTGCCCTTTTCCTGGTCTGTACAGGGTTGAACTATGTAGAGTTATGTTTTGTGAGCTGAAGTGATAATGGAAAATCCCTCACTTTGCTTTGGGAGCCAGATGATGTCACCTGCTCTAGAGATCTGAACTCCAGCTGCTTCTTTGTGAGGCTTTTTGTTTATGACATGGCGTGGTGCGGATATAATTAACTTTGCTTTTTGTGTGCTGTAGTCCCCTCTGCAACAGGGCAGGCAGCACTCTGGAAACAAAATGGGTTAAGTGATCGTCCCTCCTGGAGCGTCCCAGCCTCAGGAGCATCCCAGGGAATTCAAGCACCTCACCCGCTCCGAGAGCTTTCTGATACCTGCTGGTTAGCTCCATGGGCTTTTTTTCTAGAAACTGGAGACTGAAAGGTCAAAGAAATATTTGGTTTTCTTTCAGAAAAATGTCATGATCTTCTGCTTATGTTTCAATTAAGTTTAATCCTGATCAGAACAGAATCCCAACTGGTATCCCATCATATTTTTCTATTTGCCTGCCTCCCATGGCTTTTGCACTGTGCAGGCAGTGCAGATGTGCCCTCAGATAAGGCACCCTGGATGCCAATGGACTCTGGGAGTGAATACTGTGCTGGGCCATTCGTGCTCTTCCTGTTGGAGCACAAAGAACTCCACGAGGCTGTTTCCTCTGCGAGCACCGACACTGCTGCACTGGGCATTTTCAGAGTGCTTGTTCCGCTCACAAAGTCCCTGTACAAACTCCACACTGCCCAAATTCTTCTTTAATAAGGTCCATAGAACAGTGCTTGCATAAGTGACCTTTCCTATACACAGAGCTAGCTTTAAAAAACAGCCAGTGCCTAAACGGTGCTGCTGGTGCTGCCTGGGCACTGGCAGTGTGGCAGGTGTGGGGGCACAGCTGGCACAGCTGGCAGGGCAGCGCCCACCCGCCCTCTCCACTGCTGGTCACAGGGCTGAGCTCCATGGCCAGTGTTTGGTTGCATTGCTAATGAGGTTTATTTGATTTCATTTTCCCATGGGAACGACCTCCTGTTGTGTTGAGGGCTGCTGCCTGCAGTGGGCCAGCCCTGCCAGTGACCCTGCCAGCTCCACAGGGAGCTGCTACTGCCAGCACTGCCCTGGGTGCTGGGGCCTGCTGGGAACCCACTCGGACACCTCCCTCTGGGACAAGGCACAGCTCCCACAGCCTGAGTGCTGGGTTTGTGCTCTGGGTACCTGCAATGACGTTTCTCACTATACCCTGTAAAGTCAATGCATTTCATTCACATTGGTCTATGCAGGTTACAGGGGATCAAATCCTACAGCATGGATGTTAAGCACAAGCTCTGTCATGACAAGATGTCCAGGCAGGGCAGGGTAAAGAGGAAACCTTAAGGAAATCTCAGATCCAGGGGTCTCCCAGATCATCATCCAGTATCAACATCACCATCTGGGAACCCAAATGCTACAAAAGATTAATTATCTTACAGCAGAGCAAGATAAAGAAACATGTCATTGCACATTGTGTGTCGCTCATACCAAAAGGCGTCAATCAGGACTCAGGGACAAAGGGAAACATTGTGTGCAGAGAAAGTCTTTGGAGAGACATTTGACATTTTAGAGTCCTTATGTGCTATTGCAACTGGAGCGAGAAAGAGGAACTCTCCTGGCTGAGCCAGCACAGCCCTGGCACAAGTGAGGCAAGAGCCTGACTCCAGAAATGGAGCCAAAATGCCCGCCCTTCCCTCTGAACCCAGTGAGGCAGCAGCAGGGCCAGCAGTGACCCAGCCTGGGCTGGCAGGAGCCCCAGATCACAGCAGTGGGACACCAACATGTCCTGGAGCCCAACACGAGGATGGCTGTGGGCATCCTCTTCACAGCTACACCTCAGGGGGAGTAAAAGTGCTTCCTCACTGCAGAGCTCCTGCCCACAAGGGGCACGGGCTGCTTCAAACCTGGCCTCACACACCCAGACAGAAACCACAGCGCAAATCCACCGAGCTCCAAGTATGTCCTGTGTCTTCATTTTGTCTCACCAAATAGCTGCTATACAACAGTCACAAAATAAACCTGGAACTCCGATTCTCCTCCTCAGCAGCCTTTATTAAAGGTAGACACACGAGTTGCTTTAAACCCAGACTGAACACGCCTGTGATGCAGCAGAGGCCTTGCTTCCTGATGCCCTTATTTGTGCAGTGCTGGTGCAGCTCAAGTTCCCCAAAAAGGTCTGCCCCAGCTCCAGTGCTGCCTCGCTGCTCCTTCCGGAGCCGCCTCCGTGGCTGCTGCTGCCGCGCCCAGCGGGGCCACAAGGCTTTTTTTCCTCTGTTTTAATGATATCATCTGCATGTGCATTTTTGTAAAGATAACGCACAAATTTCTGACTTGGCCCTTCCACCACAATGTTTGTTTATTTTAAAGCCTCCTGCAACTATTAGATGATAACATTTTCATTAAAAGAAATAAAATTCTTATAATCTCTCCTAGTCTACAAGCACATAAATGAGCAAAATCCACACTGTAAATTCCTAGCAAATAATTGTGATCTGCATTACGGCTTTTGCACTTTCTGCAAAGGCAATTCCTTTCCTGCTGTGCAGCTCTTGCTGGAGCCCCTCCTGCAGTGCTGGGTCCACTTCCCCAGCCCCTGTGGGAGCAGTGGGGCTGTTCCCAGTGCCTGCTGTGTGTGACATTGTGTTTAGTTAAGGAAAAGTGGAAGAACGTTTGCGGCAGCAGTGGATTTCACAGTAGGAAGCCAAAAGTTCACTCTCGGAGGATTAACGTCGTTTTAATTTCCCATGGGCTTAACCAACAACCCCCTAGGGAGCTGGAGCAGGGCTGAGGAATGATGCTGCAGGGATGGGCACCCACCCACCTTACCCAGGGCTGGAGGGACCCTGCAGGTGAGCAGCACTTGGCCCCACTGGGAAACCCACCCAAACTGGGGAATTGCCCTGGCCAGCCCTGCCTCTGCTCCAGCAGCAGAACAAATGTTAAACCAGCTCACAGGGCTCCTGTGATCACATGAAAACCTTTCTCTCAAGTTTCCCAGCAGAGAAAGCCCCACAGGGGATGAACTGACCCAACGGTAGCAAAAGCAGAAAGCGCAGATGTGCCCGCCAGCGCCGTGGCAGTGGCTCCTGCGCCATGTTTGTGCCACATGTGCCCAGAGCCGTCGGTGCTCACCCCGGGGGGAGCTCCACACCTTAGGGGTCCTGCTGCACCCCAGGCACACACCACGAAGGGACTCTGGTGGGGTCTGACTGCGACTTTTAATGCTACTTGGTGCCACAGAGTCTTGCTACTTAGAATTTCCATAGCAAACTCTTACATTTAGTATCAATTTCTCTACTTTCAATTTCTGTTATTTGAATTTCCATAACTCAGGACAGCAAGACACATACGTGAATGCAGCACAATGAAATACAACCATAATATCCTCCAGCTTTGCAATAACTCACCGTCACCCGCCGCCAGCAGCCCCGTCCTCTGTGCCCTGCAGGGCCGGGAGGGCCGCACTGAGCAAAGGCTCAGTCCCACCTGGGGCTCCTTGGGGTGCGTGGGGCGCCTGGCAGCGCTGCCGGCACAGCCACCGCCTCCCCGGTGCCACCGTGCCAATTGCAGCGCGCTGCGCTCTGCGCCCGCCGACAGCGGCCTGGCAAGGGGGAAGTGGTGACAGGCCAGAGGACGACACCTATAACGCCAAGGGTGTGAGGTGAGCCCAATGCACAGTGGTAACCATGGCCATGGGCTGGGGTTTGCATATATATTTTCTTAAAGAGGTAAAAATTACTTTCAGCTAACGAGACAGGACATCGCAGAGGAAGTGCTTTTGCACAGTGGCTGCAGCCACAGCCACAGCACAGCTCAGTGCCGGGGAGCTCACTCACCTCTGGGGCACAGACACACAGTTTGAAACGCTCCAGTTAAAGACATTGCTGCTGCAACCCCTTAATCTGCCCACTGGCATCTGGTGGGGGAAACAGGTTCAGGCCACTGACACGGTGATCACCAGCAGTCCCGGGAAATGGGGTGATGGCTGGGGAGGTGCCCCTGGGGCCCTTCCTGCTGTGAGCCACAGATAAGGCTGCCTGTCCAGCAGCACCCTCAGCATGGCCAACAGCACCCCCAGCAGCAGCCCCAGCATGGCCAGCAGAACTTCCAGTACAGCCAGCAGCACCCCCAGCATGGCCATCATGTTCCTGATCTGGTCTGAGAATCATGGCTGAAATGACAGAGACTGTCTCCTTTGTGGCACAACTCTGGCACTGTTGGGCACAGCACAAGAGCAAACACGCCCCTTTAATGTGACATGAATACATGTCTATAAGCGCTGGCAGCAGCGCCCAGACGCCTTCCCTGCAGTGGCACACACAGCTGGGGCAGTCTTCATGCTCTGATGAATGAGCAAAACTGCTCATTAATTCCTGCTCACAGACAAACTTGTTGGCACATTTTTGCTCAGGCCACCGTCTGCTTTGCTGCATTGGTTCTGCATCCAGCTGAAGTGTCGTCAGCCCCAGACTGCGCAGGATTTGTGGTGGGGGAACACACGACAACACTGTCTGGCTTTTTTCTGGTTTGTTATTACTCCTGAAAAGTTTTCCAAAGCCTCACTTATTTCTTAGGCTGCAGTTATTAAAATAATGAGTTCCTTGGGAAAAGCTTTCTTCACTCTCAGCCCAAACGCCCTCGCACAGGGGCTGGGCAGGAGGAGGGCAGCGAGAGGGAGCACAGTGCCCGCGGCTGCCCCTCACCCCGCGCTGGGACCTGTCTGGCAGCTCCCTGCCCTCCGCGTGCTCCGGTGGCACCGGGCGCTGTGGAGATGCTGCACCACGAATAGGGCGCACAGCCCCGGCCAGCACTGAGCAAAAGCGTCCCCTCCCCGTCACTGTGATCAGCGCCGGCGAACCCTGCGGAGGAGGGTCCTTGGAGAGCACCGAGGATGTGCCTGTCCCCGGCAGAGCTGGGGCCACACGTGCCATCCCAAGGGCAGGTGTCTGCACCAGGGCTCGTGCCACCGGCAGCAGCAGGGCCAGTGCCGGGGCTTGCAAAGGGGTTTCTGTTCCAATGTATCAGTAGCTTTAATACTTTCTCCTTAAAGGTGACAGTGTCTGACTGATCACTTGACTGCTTTTTCATTATTTTTCCAAATTTTGTTCCTATCTTTGCCTCTGTTTGGAAAAATGATGACTGTAAACCTTTTCAAGGGCAGAAGCATTTCGTTTTGTTTGCAAAGAATGAGGAGCCTTTGAATAACCTGTAAAAGATTATCTGAATCAGAGGAAATGTGGGAAACATATGGACAATCTCTCCCTCATCAGGAGAAAGTGTCCTCGCTCCTCATTTTCATCCTAGTGTTGGAGATAACAGCTTTGTCTTTCTCCTGATATCAAGTCAAACAGATCCAGATTGAAAACAAAGGTCTTTTCCCTGATATGGGAACAAGGAGCAGGATCCTCACGTTTTTGTATTAAACCCCAGTGGTTTTTGTAATAATAGACAGGGACTGCAAAGGACCCTTTTGTACCTTCCTGTGTTGTTCAGGCAGCTTTCCCATTTTCTGTGAGGAGCTGTGTAAGTGGAGGCAGACCTGGACTGTGGGCACACCAGCCTGGTTGGTGCTGGGCAGGAGCATCTCAGCATCCCTCAGCTCCATCCCCTACAGGATTGTGTAGGTTAGAAAAACCCTTTGAGATCATCAAGTCCAAACATAAAGGAGAAGGGGGCTGGCTTAAGGTAGTGAAACACCTAATTCCCAAAAGTGAAAGCCACATGTACATGTAAAGTGCACCAGGTAAAACAACTGATACTTGCTTCGTGCTTGGCATTTTTTCCCCTTGAGAAGGTACATCCCAAACAATTGATACTATTAAAGGCCTTTCCTACTATATTCTTTGTGTTTCTTCTTTTCACTAAGTGTATCCAGGCTTTAAATTAAAAATAGTTTTTAGAAGTCTGCAAATTTTCAGGCCTAGGACTTTAATTTGCATTTTCAGTGCTACCTGTTATCCCAGTGCCTGGCAAAGAGCCAGAGGAACTCCTCTCCTTCTCTGCCTTTCACAGCCTCCCTGGGCTTCCAGAGAGAAATGCCACATTCCTGCCTACACCAACACAGACAAATTAAATATTAACTCCTGAAAATGTTGCTCATTTCTCTCACATGTCATCTGGGTGAGGCTCCCCAGGCTCTGAAGTTTGCCCATACCACAATGCCTGCAATGCTGGTGGCAGCCCTCCAGAGGAAGGAGTTCCCCTCCCAGGGCAGCTGTGCCCACATCTCCTGCCACCCCCAGCACAGTCACATCCAACCCTCCTGAACAACCAGAACCTCGGGCACTTCGATCTCATCTCCCGATCTACTATTTCAAATCTGAGCTGCCCAGCTGTGGGGTCCATGAGGGGCATTGCCCATAGTGACAGAGGCATCAAATAGTTCACAGCCACATTTAGAAACAAAGGAGTTCTTAAAGGAAAGACCACAGCCAATCACTTATTAGTTACTCTCAATGTTTAACTCAAAGCACGGCTGCTGCTCTGTGAGCAGGAGCAGAAAACGCTGCACTGGGGGAAAGCTCTGGAGTTTTGACATTTTATCAAAGTATTCCCTTTGCTTCCCGAGGGTTTGTGTATCTGATCCAAAGCAGCCATGTTTCAAAGTATTCTGCTGCAGAACTGCCAAGGGGCACAGGTGGAAACAGAAGGTGAGTCTGCCTTCACACAGAACAGCAATTCCAGGCATGGAATGGTTTATAAAGGATCACACTCTAAAGGTCAATAATAGTTTTTGTCTGACATTTGTTACAGCAGCATCAGCTGATGAACATGGACTGGCAGAGCAGTACAGGCTGGGTTCACTGCAGAAATGCTGAGAGCTGTTCATATTGCTGGCTGGCTTCAGCACCGGGAGTGGCAGAGCAGCTCCCAGATAATGCACAGCCTTCCCTGTATGGTGAAATAACACCCAGCCTTCCCTACAGTCCCACACTATACAACACAGTCATCCTGCCAGCACTGCCACAGCTGGGCAGGCAGTGACAGGGAGCAGCAATGCCCTCCTGCCAATGAGGGACATTAAAAAAAAAGAGCAAAAGGGATGCACTCCAGGACACAGGGCGGGATGGTGGGATGCGCTCCAGGACACAGGGCAGGATGGTGGGATGCGCTCCAGGACACAATCAGGGCTGCAGCACATTCTGGGGAGGGACTCGCCAGTCACCCCTGCCCGAGCAGGGGGCTCAGGGGCACTGGGGGCTGTGGGACAAGAGGGCCATCAGGTGCTGTGGGTCAGCTGAAACCCTGCAGGTTCCTGCCTGGGAAAAGGCAGCGCTTTCTTATCACTTCACTGAAGTGTTACCTAAAGTTTTCCTCCAACCTTGCAAATTGGAACACTCAAACCAATATACCCTTCAGTCCTCAGCAAACCACAGTCCTCAATTTCTTTAGAAGATTCTGCCAATTCCCACAGGTCTAGTTGAGACCTACTTTCATCTCCTATGAGACACTCTCCAAACAAGCATTTTTATAGCACATATTTTCCCAGCCTGAGGAATTAACCAACACAGTATTTTGGGGTGAGCATTGGGTTCCCAGTATAAGAGGCCACAACACTTCATTAGAATAACTTCTGTGGTCAACAGCCCTTATTTTTTTAAACTTCCTTTAAAATAAAATTTAAGCAGCCCAAGGAATAAAAATTCAGCGCTTCATGCTAAGAAATACCATTGGAGAAACTTAGGTTCAGTGATGCTGGAAAAACAAACCCACTATAATGACAGGCAGCAGCTTTCAGGAAAAAACACTGATTACTCTGATATAATTCCGAACAGGAGTGAAGTAGCTAAGATGAAGCATTTAAGTCTGTTTATTTTTATCTTTGTCTTGTGCAGAGCAATACTACTGTTTGAGCAGTGTGAAAAGCATTTGAGAATGTAAGCAGACTTATTCTTCCTCACACAGGCAGCAGGGCCTGAAAAGCTGCTTTCACAAATATAACAAAAGTCACACCAAACCTCTCGGAACCTTGTGGGTTACAGTGAGCAGAGGAACTGTTAATGAGAACTGGATAATTGTAACTAAACATTAATTCCTCTCTATTTATTTTGGTACAAGGTCAATTCTGATGTTATTTCTTCCCTTGCCAAGTTGTACCAAACCCTCAGGCCAAAGGTGCTGCAGGCAGGAGAAAACAAAGGCTGAATTAACCTCTGATGGGAACAGGAAAAGTAATTTCATGCTCCTTTGAGGATACTACTGGAATCCCAGTAGGAAATAACAGAGATCAAAGCAGAGGAGAGAGCATCTTCCCAGGAACTCCAGCTCCAGATGAGGATGAAGGGTGGGCACTGGTCCTGGGGGAGGGCAAGGATGGGCACTGGGACAGGCACTTGGGGGTCACAGCACTTGTGAAACACAACCAAACCCTGAAGCCAAAGGGATTTTATGGAAATCAAGCCATCTAAAGCATCTTGTGACTGTTCTCTACATGAAGAAAAACAAGCAGCACAAAGCAACACCATTTTGTAAGGACTGCCCTGAAATGTACAACTAAGTAGAAGGAAATAAGAAAAAACACCCTGCAAACCAAACAGGCACTGAAAACAAATTGCTCCCAGACCAGGAAAAGGTTATTTCTGTATGAGAGAACTACACACACAAATCTCAGACAAGCCAGCACTGCTTAGGGCAGTGGAGAGCTAACCCATTCCCTGCAGAAATACTGGATTGAAATACACAGAAACCAGAATTTCTCCACACACCATGAAGAAAAATAATAGTTAGGATGATAAAGTATTTTCTCTTCACTAAAAAATATGTCACTAGATATAAAACTGTGGTAATTGAACCTCACATACAAATCTTTTAAATTCAGGCCTCTGCAGAAACGTGCTGCAGCAGGATGGTGTTTGTTTTCCCTGGCTGCTGCTGGCCCTGGAGAGTCCCCAGCCATTGTGCTCCTGCAGGAGGAGGATTTCCGCTAGTAAACCTGCCAGGGAAGCACAACCAGGCATCCCAGGAGCTGACTTCATTAGGAGAATGGCAAACCCTCCAGTGCCAGGAGCTGTTCAATAACAAACCAGCCATGAGCAGCCCAAGGTCTATTCGGTCTATGGGCTGAGCAAGGGAAAGGAGACACAAGCACTGTTTGTTTAAAGGAAAAAAGAGAAAGCCCAAATTCTTTTTGAAGTTCCCATTCCAAGGATGGAGAGAGCATATCGGAATGATTCTCACATCCCGAGCCATCTCCCAGTTCAGCCAAGGGCAGAGGGGCCAGGTATCCCTGCAGAGTCCCCGTGTGCAGCTCCTGGCTGCTGCCTGGGGTTACATCTGCTCTTTGAACTTCCATTTCTAGGATGTTTCTGGGTTATTTCCAGCTCTGTGGATTAGTTTTTTGCACATTGCCCCTCATTTGCTGCATCTGCAGAAGCCACAGGCCCTGTGTCCCAACTCTGCTCTGTGTGCCACATTTCACAACCCTCCAGCTCATGTCACAGAGAGCCTCAGCACAGGCCGGTTCCCCCTCACGTTGCTGTGCAAACACCAAGCACACGTTTCCGCTTCCAGATAAACCAAACTGGGTCACTTTGTTTCTCTACAGTAACTCCTGATTCCATCTGCCTGTTCCACCCCAGCCCAACACCCACACAGTGCTCACCCCAGCTCTGTCTCCAGCACATAACCTAAAGAGGCTTTCCCAAGAAATGTCATGTCAGCAGTATTTTTTTCTGCTGTAATTTGTTTAGTTAGTAAAAAGACATTTGAGAATTGTCACCTAATTCTTACCTGTTCAGTTGGCTCCTTCCTCATGCACCTGTGGCACAGCACTGTGGGTTCCTCCACCCACATCTTGCAGGCAGCTCACAACTGGGGACCCTTGTGCAGGCAGGGAAACAGCACCACAGCTCCCATTTAACCCCTCTGGGCCTCACATTCTTGCTGATGAAGCCCCTGAGGCAGGTGGGATCCATCACCTCCTCTGGCCCAGCAGCACTGCTGGCTGCCCCAGCCCCTCACCTGGCAGTGGGACACTCCCCTGCCTGTGCCCAGCACTGCAGCACCTGGCTGGGCAGGTCAACAGCTCCCTCGGGTTATTTGCTCTGGCTGTTTGAAAGATGGGCTGTGCCAGGCTCAGTCCTCACCCTTCCCATCAGAAAGAAGGAATAGAGCCTGCAACAAGTGGGGCTGTGTCTGTTCCTGAGCTGCACTCACCAAACAGAGCAGGCCTTGGGGAAGGAAAGAGAATTCCTAAGACCAAGCCATGGAGCAGCTGAGAGCACAGGATTTATTTCAGAAGTCAGTAGGCAAGCTGCTGGATTGCTTTATTTATCAAATTACTCAATTATTTCAACTGGAAGGTTATCCATTAGACCTTCCATCCTGTGATTCTTACGTGACTCCATCAGGAAGTGAGGCAAGAGTGCAGGAACAGACCAAGCAGCAGTTAAACGTTCCACTGTGCCTGACTCCAACAGGCTCTGACATCAGTCCCCTCAATGCCCTGCCCTCAGGAGCTCCTGTGCTCAGGTCAGCCCTGCTGCTGCTGATCCAAAAGCTGCTCTGAATAAACCTGTAAAAGCATAATTGCTGCAGTGTGTGGTGCTGCCCAGCTCAGCTGCTGCCCAGGGACCCTGGGGGGCTGCTGCTGTGACACTTCACCAGCCAAAGCAGAGTGTTGGGCTGGCAAAGAGGCACCCCAGAGTGTAAAGTTCCTCCTGGGCTCCAGGAAGATTATTTAGTTTAAATATTTTTAGAAAGTGGAAACCAAATTGAAACCAAGCAGAACTCAGCTGAATTAATGTCTCCACTGCTGTCAGCAGCAGCAGTTAAACTCTGAGTTGCCAATGTGCCAATGACATGGTCAGGACACACCGGTGGGACCGTACTCAGAGGGTGTCAGCTCATTCCAGATGTCCAGGGCTGGACAGGCAGCCAGTCCTTGTGTGCCACAGCACTGAATCCACAGCTCCTGCTGTGGGCAGTCCTGCTCTGCTAGAGAGATCTTCTTATAAATACTTTTTAAAATAATGCAGAGCAGGAGCTGCTGTGGCACAGAGCGCTGTGCAGAGCTGGGGGACAAGGAGCAGGGCACCAGTCCCCAGAGAAGCACCACCGGGGCAGTGGCAGGCCAAGAGGTGATGGGAACAAGGGCAAATCCTGGAAATATCCTCTGAACGTCAGGGAAAACCTTGCACAACATTTTACACATTCCGAGCTTCAAACAAGCTGAAGTTTTCTGGGGTTTGGAATGGATTAAAAACAGACCTATGTGTTTTCCAGCAAGTGTGGTACTCCTCAGGATTTCCCTCCAAAGGCAGGTTCCAGCAGCTCCATCCCCTCCAACCAGTCATCTGCTGGAGAGAATGTCTCCATCTCAGACTGACTCCTCAGGCACCTAAAGCAGTGGTTGAAAGTAGCCCAGTCCTGGCCCTGTGTTTGCCTGGGGAAGTGGCTGCTGGTCTGGGCAGAGCCGAGGGCAGCACAGCCCCTCACCCTCCCCATGGCTCATCCCAGGAACAGTTATTTTTAGGTCACTTACTGCCACTAAAACATACTTGGACGGTTTTCAGGCTGACTCACAGCTGAATTCCTGTTCTGGATCCATTTCCAGTCCCCACCCAAAGTAAGGAAGACAAAACAAAATGAAACCAAAAAAAATCCTGGCTGGACCTGAACCAAACCCCAGAGCACGTGCCCAGCTGTGCTGGTGTCCACAGTCCAGGTGTGGCTCTGCCCAGGGGAGGCCATGGACCTGCACCCACAGACCATCACCCATACCCACACCAGCACCCACCCCAGACATGCTTCACCTGGTTCAGGTGAACCATATTGTGGTTGGGGGCTTTGTTAATTTAAATTCATCTGTGTATTATTCAGGAATAGAAGAATTAAGCAGAGGGGAGCGTGCACGTGGAGCTTCAACGCAAAGTTTTTATTCTATCACATTTTTAATTGCAAGACCAGCAGCACCACAATACACTGTGTCATGATCAGAAATTTCACCCATTAGTTTGGGGAAATGCAAGTTGTGGAGACTGCCACTAAATCAAAGGTACAAACTGGGGCTGTCTCAGAAGGGGTAGAGATCAAAGCTCAGCAGGTCTCTGTGGAGCTCCCCAGCTAAAGAGAAGGTGCCATGGTGTGACCAGTGCAGATGCTGAGGCAGGAACAGCATCATTGTTATGAAACCAGGTGATCAAATCTTGAGAGCTTCTGTTCAGCAGTCCTGGGCTCCCAGGGGCACAGGCACCAGGTCTGACTTTGCACCTTTTGGATGATGGATCTATGGCGTATATTGACAGAAAGAGCATGTATTTGGAGATGGCGATTACCCGTGGGTACCCCGCTGACAGGGAGTAGCTGTGTGGGTAAATGCCATGCTGGTGTGTACACAGGCAGGTATCCTTAGTGACTCAGTCACTCAGAAGGAGCAGATGACCCTGCTCACCTCAAGGGCCACAGAAAAACAAATAATTGAGCTTATTAATCCACAAGAACTGTCACTACACATTGTTTGCAAAGAGAAATCACCTCCTGGCCATCGATATCCAGGCATGGGATGCCACATGCTGTATAGACACATCTCTGGGGAGGGCAGGGGCAGGCAGTGTGGCCATGGCTGCAGCCCCTGCCTCAGGGCTTGACTAGACTCGTGGGGCAGGAGAGAAGAGCGGGACCCAGGCAAGGCCAGGACAGCGACAGCTGGGTGCTGTTGGGCAGGCAGTGCCTCCTCTTCCAGCAAACCCAGCCTTGAGCAGGATATCTAAATTGACAAAGCAATTTGAGCCTCTGCATGGCTGTTTCTGGGCTAAAAGAACCAAAATCAAAACTTTAAGTTTCTTCTGGATTCCTGCCAAGAGCCCAGAGTCATCCCTCAGCAGGTACAGAACTGGTACTGGGAACCAGACCCTGCTTTGATAACTCTGTGACAGAACCATGCCAAGGCACAGGACCATGTGACATGGACCAAGGCAGATGGTGAGTCTTCACGGACACTCCAGAGATCAGCAAATAAGAGGAAACAACACAAAGGAGACTTTTTCTATTTTTTTAAGCAGGATGCACAGTTTATTATCAGGGCTGGTATCACTGGCACAGTGAAGCACATTGCAGATGATTGTCACATCAGAGAGCAGAACCCAGGGTGACCTGGATGAGACCCAATGGTGTCCTGTTCCTTGTGCTGGAGAGCAGTGGGTCCCCAGGCAGGGATGGAGGTGCCTCATCTCCTGCAGCAATGCAGGCAGAGAAAAGGACTGCCCACACCCTGCCTGCACCTGCCCACGCTCCCTCTGGGCAGCTCCTTCTCCAGCCCAAGCTTCTACAGGCTCATTTCTCCATCAATCTCTTCCCCTTTTTTTCTGAACGTGGGTCAGTCCATTGGAGAGTAAGTTGTGCTGCTGATTGATCTCACAGGAATGTCAGGCAGGGACTTGGCTCCTTGTTAGTTCCTGGCTCAGTAACAAAACTACTAACAAAGTTTGAACTCTGAGGTCCCAATTTTGCTGCAGGCTATACATTGTGCTGGCACTTATGGACAACTGCACTAAAGTTAGGTAGCTCCGTACTCTGATAAGTGACTGAGAATGCCCGTGTGAGCTTGCCTGGATGTCCTGCTGACTACAAAGGCACATTTTCTTAGCCAGGTCCAGGTCCAGTCCAGCATCACATTATGGCTCACAAAGCAGCCATTTGAGAGCAGCATGTTCTTCCCTCCAAGAGCTGAGTGATGGTTGTTTGTTTACAATACTGATGGGCTGTGGGGTGTCCTGCTCCGAGAGCAGCGTCCTCCTGTCCTGCTGGGAGTGAGCATCCCTCCTGGTTTGCTGCAAGCAGCTCAGCAGGAGGTCTCCTGTACAATAAGGTAACAGGTGCATTTACAGGAACACAATCAGCTCACACTTATTCTATAGCATAAATAAAGTTATCTAAAAGAAAAGGGCACATTACTGAATGTTCTCCCTAGGAGAGTTTCCTCTCTGTTGTCTCCCACTACAAGGGGCTCCCTTACTCACTCACTTACTGGTAGTCGTCAGCCTGCCCAAGAGCTGCCTTGTTTTGGCCACCAGCATCTCTCTGAAGTGATCACCCATTAGGAAATAAAAAACAGGATTAATGGCACTATTTAGAAAGGCAAAGGGTCTCGTGATGACGTAAATGGTGCTGATGACGCCCTGTGTGCACTCGGAGACATTCAAGGCCGGTATTCGGGACGCGAGTCGGACGTTGCGCATGACGTGGTAGGGAGTGAAGAGCAGGGAGAAGATCACCACAGTGAGGATCACCAGGGTGAGAGGCTTCTCGAGGGTCAGGGGAGAACTGAGGTGCTCACTCCTGTTTTTAAGAAAACAAACCATCTTCACGTAGAAGCAGCACATGATCAAGAGAGGGATGAAGAAGCCAAAGACAGTCAGGAACATGCTATAGATGAGGCTTTTTGTGGCGTCTCCAGAGCTCGCGTAGTCAAGACACTTGTAATTATTGGCAGGTGTCAGAGGCTCCAGGAAATGCATCAGCGGCAGCAGCTCCAGGATCACCCCAATCCATATGGCAATGGACACCAGAACAGCTGTTCTCCTCTTCTGTAGGACGTGGTCCCTGAAGGGGTGTTTTATGAGCATGTACCGGTCAACGCTGATAGCAGTGAGGAAGAGAATGCTGCTGTACAGGTTGGCATGGAGCAGGAACCTGCTGCTGTGGCACAGGATGCCCTCCTTTGCCCACTGATCGTGGGAGTAGCTGTTCACCAGTACCGGCAGATTGCACAGAAATAACAAATCTGATAGGGATAAATTGAACAGGTAGATGTTGCCACTTTTCCATTTTTTCAGGCAGAAAATATAGCCAAACACTGCAATGGTGTTTCCAATGAAGCCTAAAATGAACTCAAGGCTGTACATGGTGGGAAGATAATACTTTTCTAGGACTCTGTTTGTCAATAAACAGCCACTGGTCCCATTCACAGCCTGGAGAGTTAAAAGGAAAAAAATAAACACCAAAAATTAGTAAAAGATCAATTACATTTTTATATTGTTGCTGTAATTGGTGAATGCAGCCTCCTATTTCATTCCAGACTACATGGTAAGTAGATACTTGACCTCAAAGAATGTCTCTCACACATTCCACGTTCAGCCACTGACCAGAGTTATGGAACAAGATGAAAACTTGCCTAGCAAGACCTGTGTGAGGAGTTTGAAGTAAGAGCAGCATCTGAAGGCATCTGCCACAACATTCCAGCTTCTGCTTGGCCAAATCCACGGCAGTGCCAATGGCTGGGAAAGTCCAACTGGCCTGTTGGTGCCCTGTCAGAGCCCTTGCTGGAAGTCATCTGCCCGTTACCCAACGCTGGTCCTGTGAGTCCTCACTCATCACAGAAGCAGAAGTTTGCTGTCAAGGCTTTTGAAGGATGAGCTCATTAGCAGCGGTACAGACACTCTGACAGCATTACTCAGAAGTCATTAGGAAGCCAGGAGAGATGTGTTTATTAAATTATCTGAGCCATTAATCGTGCCCTTTGCACAGGTTTGCAGGTAACTGGGTACCGGCAGTGCGCGGAGGACGGAGAGTGTCTCCTGTGCTCCCTGCCAGAGCCTTCCTGGGAGCTGCACCAGGCGTGAGCTCACCTGAGGACAAACTGTGCTTGTTCTCTTTCTAAAGGGTGGTTGAAAAAAATGCTTTCAGCTACAGGGAAGAAACTAGAGCAGGGTCTCATGTGCTCACCCCGCTCCCTCCTCAGAAACGCCAGTGAGCTGCAGGACACAGAGAGCTTCCAGTGACAGACAAAAGTGAAGTGTCAGCAAACAGTTAGAAAGCAGGGAAGACAAATTGCTAGAATATGGGATACAGACCAAAACAGAACTCAAGGTAAGAGTAAGCATTTTCAAAGGTGTTCTGGTGTCCACAACTTGCCCACAAGTCTCTGCCCTCAAAGCACTGTATTTCATTTTAAAGGTAGATCCTGAGGCAGAACAAAGCACAGCACACCCAAAATTTAATAGTTACCTCTAGTAAGTCTCTACACTTACTCTGTGTCCCACAGGGGACAAAAATGCTACCGAGTGCTCACTCTGCTCAGTCACCTCACCTGCAGCACCTGCCGAGCCCTGGCTGCTCGGCTCTTGAGGAGAAACTCAGCACCATAGTGAGGTTTTAAATCTAGGGAGCACAGCACGGACATCAGCACTGTAAATACCACGAATAAGTTAAAAGTTCCTGTATTGACAGATACATGGATTTAGGCAGTTGGTAGGAAAAGGCTAATTGATCAATTTTAAGGTAAGCAAGTAAAGCAGTTAAGGATTTGCTCAGAAACAGCTCCTTAAGGAACAGAAGAGGCTCCAGGGAGTCCCGGAGGGCTCCCAGCAGCGGCCCCTTACCATGCCCGGGCTGTGGGTGCTGCCTCCCCGTCCCGGACCGCGCGCTGGTCCCGCCGCCGCTCTCAGTGGGTAATAACGAGTCAAGGCGGAGTCAGATCTGTTGGCCGAGCAGCACACGGGGCAGATGTCGTGGGAGGATGCAAGCTGCGAACATGTGCTGAGGAGAGACGCAAAAACGCTTCCCCTTCAAAAGACCTGTTGGGAAACCGCGGGGCGGATGGAGGGGTGAGGAGGAGAGGGCTGCGCTGCCCATCGCGTGCCCTGAGAGGTGCCCGGGGGCCGCGGGAGCGCAGAGCTGGAGGCTTGTGCCCTGCTCACAGGCAGAGTCACCTTCAGCCCTGCAGCACCCGGAGACCAACACGGCAGCTGCCACAGCTCAGCGGCTTCCCGCAGTTCACAAACCAATTAAGCAATGTATTTTAATTATATTACAGCAGAGCACTAAAGAAGAGCTCTTAGTTTTCATGCAGTAACACATCACAACTCGAAACTTGCTGCTTCATTCAGCATTGCCAACTATTGGCAAAGATAACAATATAATGAATACTTCTAATGCAGAATGACCCAGCTCCACAGTGATTAATGCTCCTCATTTCCACCCTCCTAGACAGAGACACTTTCCACTAAACCAGGTTGCTCCAAGTCCCATCCAGCCTAGCTCGAACACCTCCAGGGATGGGGCAGCCACAGCTTCTCTACCTTTTAACCCTCCTCCCCTTTGTTGTGATACACTTTACTGTTAGGAAACATTAACCCTATTAAGAGATATAAAAAGCTAGTGTAGCTTTTCTCTGCAGACAAGGCCAATAAATCAGCTCATATTTCAGCATTACAGAAGCTGATTTAAAATTTTCCCCATGGCGAACAGCCAACACTGGCTTCTCATTCACCAGCTTTTAAATATATTGTTCATTCAGGCAACTGCTGTTTACACTGAAGAATAAAGTGGGGCTGAATAAATGGAGCGTTTCTTGCTCCCTGCTGCACTAACACCTCATAGAACTGGTGAGGGAGCAAGAAATGCTCTTTAGTGTCATTTCAGTAGGTTTACATTTGTCCCATCTTTACAGCTCTGGGACTGTTGCATCGGTTCATTGTGTTTCTGAGCACAGCTTTCTAACCCTTGGTTATTTTGAGGCTCTCCCAGTCACACGAGCTGGCACCTGTAATTCCATGGCCTTCAGGCAGCCCTATCCATAAGGAATGCCCGATCTGGAGGTCTCAGCAGCAGTCTCTGTGGCTGCTGCAGCAGTCGATGCCTGGTGCTCCCTGCCTGGTGCCATGGGCATGCTGGGCAGCTCCGGGCACTCCTCCTGGCACGGCAGGCTGGAAATGTGCTATCCTCTGCTGGGGAGGGCTCAGCCAGTGCTGCAGCCAACCTGAGCAAGAGGAACCAGAACAAACCCCAGCAGCTCGATGGAGTAACTGGTAACGGCAGCGCTGTGTCCTCTCTGCGAGCCCTTAAAGGGAACAAGGCCAGGCTGAGCACACCAGCAGGAGCTCCCTGCATTTCCCAGCAGGGAACAACCCAACCAACAGCTCCAAAACCACCAAAGGCCAAAACTATTTCCAAATTCTCTTTCTGGGGGGTTTTGTTGGTTGGTTGGTTTATTTGTTTGGGTTTTTTTAAACCGATGTAGTACTTGAGCAGAAAGCTAAGGGCTCTTAAGAAACCGGTAACAGGGAAGCCCTGACTGCTGCAGATGCTTTGAGGATGATTTATTTTCTCCTTCACTCAGTGACGAGTGTGAACTTCATTCTCTTCATATATCTACCACTGCACCATGTTTTGTACAGGTGACAGGGCAGGTGGACAGTCTGTGACCAGCCTGCCTGCCTTCCCTTGGAGTGTTTTTTTCTCATTTTCTGGTGTAGATAAATGAGTTGCTTACAGCTCCAGCCTCTCCTGCCAATGATGCCGATGGTGCGGTTTTCCCTGTCTCATTTTGTGCCTCACCAGGCATCTCCAATCCTAAAAGTCTATTTTAGGAACCTAAACAAAGACACATACATCAATCACAAGTCCATATTTAGATTCTGGTGCTTAATCTGGTTCCAAAAGAGTCCTACAAAAACATGCAGCAGGATGTTAGCAATTTTTGGCTGGCATTGCTGCTTAGAAGATAAATTTTTCTTCTGCCTTACAGGTAGCTTTGAGCGTTCCTGATTCCCTAATGTAGACACTTCCTGAGCCACAAGAAAGGAAATAGCATGGACAAGGAGGGGGCCCAGGTTTGCTCCAGCTGGGCTGGCACAGGCAGTTCCACCACCCATCAACAAAGACAACTTACCCAAGCCGGTCTGGGTGACAGCAGGGCATCTTGCTGAGGGTGCATTGTGGGCATGTCCCCTCCAAACAACATAAACATCCTCTCTAAGCAAGGCTTTGTCTGCCATTTATCTGCAAACCCCAACTGGGCTCATCTCACCAGCATTTACATCCCAGAAATGCCCATCCCAGGCAATATTCTTGTGGGCATTACCCTGACAATATACAGAAAGTCAGACCAAAGGTGTTACTTAGCAAAACCCCAAAGCTCAGCTTCCCCAGGAATATTAAGAGGCTGTTAATTACTTCCAAATGTGGGAGAAATAGAGTTCCAGTGGAGATTTCTGCTGCCAGCAGATGGGAGGCCTGTCTGTGGATGGAGTGTGGGATGTGCTACCAGTGCTGCAGAGAGACCTGAGAAATACCTTCCAAACACACTGGGAGTGAGCACATGTGCATAAGCACACCCAGAGGGTGTGCAAACGTGCAAAGAGAGACTTGCTCAACCACTGCTGTTTCCCTTCTCAGCAACCCCACTCCAACAATACCAATATCCACATTACCAGTAACAGCAGGAGTGAAACCTCTCCCGGAGTTTGTCTTGGGCTGTCTGCAACAGCCACCCCTTGGCTTCAGCACACCTGCTCTTGCTTCCCAATAAAGGGGACTCTTGAGTGACATAGCACATTGCACTGGAATCAAAGACAAGTTTAATTTTTGTATTCAGCTTAATAAAGATAAAAAACACAGCAATCATCCCATACACATTCCATCTGAACAGGCTGCACACACTCAGGAAAAATAACCCAGGATTATTGAAGATTCAGTGTCTTTTATGTAAAAGAAAAGCCAGGTGCATGAAGTACATGGTCATGGTTTGATTAGCTTAAATCAACAGCCAACCCCTGTATTTATGCTTCAAAGTTTTAGGCTTTATATTTTACACAAAAACCATTTACACAGAGGTTATTTGTTCCATACAGAAGGCTGAAATGTGTTCCTTTTTCAAGTCTATAAAGCTACTAAGCTAATTTTACTTCTAAAAATCATACGTAAAAGCTACTAAACAATTTTAAGGACAATTAGAACACATAGTGCATGACTTATCAGATAAGTAGAGCATGAACCATGCAGCAATGCTATTGTAAGTCTGGGACCTTCACATCTTCCTTTTTCCTGAGGAATATCAGTGCTGGTTTGTTTCGCTATTTCCTGCTACGTCAAGGATTAAAGAAAGTGAGTACAAGTATGACAGATGCTTTTTAAAAAAAATTTAACCATCCCCCCCCAAAAAAGCCCAAAACATGTGCACAATTTTTCAGCCATCCCACTGGGTTTCCAGACACTTCCCTCATGCTGTGTTGGGCAGGGGCAGCAGCCTCAGCCCATGTGATGGGCAGGTCCCACAGCCAGGTCCCGGTGCCTCCAGTCACCCCATCACCCCTGGCAGCAGCAGGACCTTGCTGGCACATCCCATGGGAAACAGGAGCCAAGAGGAACAGGGAGAAAGCAGCCACTGAACACCTCCCATGTGCCCACAGTGACCTGGTCCGCTGGCACATGGCTGTGGAATGAAGATGTTGTGATAGCAAGAAAGAAGCAGCAACAGAGACAAGACACCAAGTCCCAGGGGCTGCAGGGCCAAAAGGGCAACCTGAGGGCAGTCCTGGCAGTCTGGGGTTTGAGGCTCAGATGGCAGCACTGGAAGAATGCTCAGATTAGAATCAGACTGATTTCCTGCCAGAGACCATGAGAAACACTCCGGTCCCAACACTGCACAGCACTGCAAGGGAGATGGCAATCACAGCCAAGAACTGGCAGCTCCGAGGGCCCCGTCACACCTGCTGGGCAGGAGGCAGCTCAGAGGTTCTCATCCAGCCACTGCAGGTATCTGTGGAACAGCCGGTGCCCCACTGCCAGGTCCAAGGGCCACGAGAGGAACATGAGTGCCCCGTGGAAGGCGTCGGGCGCGTGGTCGTGGGTGACGCTGACGCCCGCTGCCCGCAGCCGCCGGGCATACATCACGCCATCGTCCCGCAGCACGTCGTGCTCGCAGGTGAGGATGTAGGTGCGGGGCAGGCGGCTCAGCCGGGCATCGCTGACCAGCAGCGGCGACGCCCGCGGGTCCAGGAGCCCGGGGAACCTGCGTGCCAGCGCCGCGCTGCCATGGCTGGGCACCCTGTACTCGTGGGCCTTCCGCATCTCCTCGGGCAGCAAGCGGCTCCAGTTCACAAACTGGAACAAGTGGGTGGACTCGGCAGGGACGTGCCTGTTGGAGGCCATGGCCTCCCTGAGAGATGGGTCTGACGTGAAGTACTCGCTCCAGAACCTGACCATGAGTGCCCTGGGCAGGAGGGGCTTGTTGTCATTGTCTCGGTAGGACGGCAGGTCCAGGTCCAGGGCCTGCAGAACAGGGTACAGCAAAATCTGGGCTTTGAGCTTGGTTCTGACTTCAGGGTCCTCCAATAGCTATAGAGGAAACCAGAAATAATTGCAAAGAGTCAGTGAAAATGTTGGTACTCCCACATCAACAGAAGATCTGAAGTAAGGAATTAAGATGCACATTTTACAACATGAACTAAATAAGATCAATAAAACCAGGATAGAGAAGAGAAATTTTGAATCCATAAGCAGGTCACCAAAACAGTGTGCTGTGCTAAAAATTCTGAAACATCAAATACAGTTTAATTTTATTTCTTATGTTGAACTATAATGATATTTAGGAAATACTCTTTTTAAGGCTTTAATGCCTTCTGAAGTAGTAACAAATATCTTTTTCTATAACTGCAGAAAATTAGTGGTCTTATATAATGAAAATTTCACATTTCTGAGTCTCCTTTGATCATTTCACACAATTTGGAGCTTCTCCACCTGTTTGGTTTTTAACTCTGACGTGTTACAACTCAAGGAACTGTAATTCTGTGCATTTAGAGATGTGACAAATAAATTGTGATGAACTGAACACTGACATTTCTTATATGTCATCCTTTTCCCCTCTTCACTAATAAATTTTTCATTTTCTCCCTCATCTTCTGCCTTGAGCACCCACAGCAAATTCACCACCATTCCCTGTGAGATTCATCACAATCCAAACAAATTCTCAAGAGAGCAACAACATTGTGTTGACTTTATTTAACAAACCTGAGTGAGAAGTGCAAAAGGCACTGAACTATGTGATCAGACACCGGAACATTCAGTGATGGGGTTCTGTGTCTTTGGGGTTTTTTCCCCTTCTATTTACACTTTTATCAGTCAAATTGTTAAAATTCCCTTTTCAAACACCATATCTAAAGCAGGCAACATGTGCTTGAGGTTAGAGTGAGGAATGTCCCAGTTAGAGGGCAGAGAGCCTTTTTTGGGGTGTAAAGGTCTGGATGGAACCAAAGCTCCTGTGCTGGCAGTGAAAGGCTCAGGCACCCTCGCCCACCGGGTCCCTGGGAGCCCCGTCACAGTCCCTGCAGGACATCCTGTGTGCACAGCCACAAGAGCTGCGTGTTCTGAGCTGAGGTGTTTGTTAGTGACCATGAAATGACACCACTAACAATTCTGGCTTTGCAAACCAGATCTAGTTGTACCTGTTGTGCCACAGCCGCAGCCAGGTTGCCCCCCGCGCTGTCCCCTGCCACACAGACCCGCGCAGGGTCCACCCCGTACTGGGACAGGACCCTGCTCTGCAGGAAGAACTTGGTCACTGAGAATGCATCTTCAAACGGGATGGGGAAGCGATGCTCAGGGGCCAGCCTGTAGCTGGTGGAGGCGAGAGAAATGTGTTAGTCCCTGCTAGTAACAAAGAGAAGGGTTTGCTAACATTTGCCTGAGCTGAGGAATGTTCATTATTTCTGTGCCCAGAGATGTGGGAACAGCCTGTTCAGGAGAGTCCAGTATTTTAGAACCCACCTGTCTTCATAAAGCCAAAATAATCATTGACCACAATTCACCACTACCACCCTGACAGTCTCTGTTCACAAATGCTTGCAGCCAGCAGAAAAGCGCATGATCAAAGACAGAGGCATTGCAAAATTATTAATTGAAACAGATTAATTCATTCCAAATCATCATCCCATCTGGAAGGAAAATCTCCCTTACTTGACTGACACCACAACAGCATCCAGCTCATTCGAAACCTGCCGTGACATGTGATCGTAGATTTTCATGCCTGAAATGAAACGAGTCACTCAGAATATACCCCAGTACCTGTGAGAATGGACACACACACAACCACATGTTCCTCTTGGCAGAAGCTTTCAGATGACTTTCCCAAACCTCCACCTGCTTTTAACTCTTGACACACCAGATCCCTGCTCCTCCCTGTCCCATAAAACAAAAGACTTGACCCAGACTGTTGAGATCCTCCATACAGACCCTGGCACCGACAGAGAAGAGCTTACCTGCATCTCCCAGGCACCACCCCCCACCATGGAAGTAGACCATGGCCCTCCTCAGCCCAGCAGGGGCCCTGCGGGGCAGGTACAGGTGCACAGGGACGTTGCTGAAGGTGGTGTCTGTCACAGTGACGTTTTCATCGGACGTGACTGGGACCATCTCGAAAACCGTGATCAGCCTCATGCCCACCATGTAGTGCATCAGCCCCAGCATATCGAGAGCCTCAGACTGAAGACAAGGGAAAACAGTGCTTTCAGTGCAGCCTTAGTTACTCTCAGATTAAATTTCCATGAAGCCATTTGATGCTCTGTACACGCCTGTAAAGTTGCTGCAGAAGTCACTGTTACAACAGGCCTGGGTGTATCCATCTGACTGGAACTTGGCAGTGAAACAAGCACTCAGTGACAGCAGCTCACACTGTGTCACCAGCTGCCCAGTGAGGTCAGAACCCAGCAGTGACTCAGGGGCTGCTGGTTAGTACCTGCACTCAGGCTCCTGCTCAGTGTTTATATGGCTCACCTCCACAGCCCAGTGACCAGGCCAGCACAGCACAGGGATCGTGCCATAGAGAGCCACCAACAGCCACCCACACCACCTGTGCCTGCTACTTGCACCAGTGAGGCGTGGGGATGGCACAGGCATCACTGCACAGAGCCACCCTTGGCTCCTGCACCGCTGCCAGAACCAGCACCCCGGGTCCTCCACCACTGCCCCGACAATGGGACAGGACCCTTTCCAGCCCAGCCTCCTCCCTGCTTCATCACATCACAGTAAAACCAAGATCTTACATGTTATCGGAAGGTGAAAACAAATAAAACTCAGAGCAGGTTTGAGTTTAAAAAAATAAAATAGCCAGGCCTGGTGCAGAATCTGTTGGAATTTTGGCTTCCAAAAGATGCGTTGTTCTCCTCAGGAAGAATGAGAAACCTCCACATGGTAACAGATCACCTGCTGACAGGTGTAACCTCTGGTGTTCAGATGTTGATGAAAATCATACAGTCTGACCCTGCTTGGTTTGCTTGCTGGGTTTTTTTTTCCCCAAGAGCACACAGCTCAGCCCTTGCTGATGGCACCTGATATATCGCAACTGTCCCATTTTATGAGTCACCTCTCTCTGAAGACTTGGAGCAGGTGATGCCAGGAGCAGCTCTGCCAATCTCAGTGAGTTGGGATGGGGATGGAGTTGAGTGGGGAGTTCCTGGCACACTGCAAAGGGAAGCACAGGTCCTTGCCTTCAGCTCCATGAAAACAAACACTTGTACAGGGACTGCAGTTTCAGCCACATTTACACAGTTTGCATAAATGTTTCTCATCTGTTGCCTTTTCCCCAAGGATTAGTGTCTTGAAAAAACAAAATTAGCTGTCAAAGTGAGCCCTGCTGTGACTCCACTGAGCTTGTGAAACCCCTGTGGTGAAAGGAATTCCCTGAGCCCCAGCAATAAGGATTTTCAGTGCTCTCAGAGCTGTGTTTTGCACAAGTGGACAATTTGCACCGTGGAAAACCACTGGGCTGCTGCCTGTGGTTTGCAGGCCATTATCATATGGAAATGAAAGGAAATCATGCTCCCATCTGAAAATCCTCATTGTACCAGTGTGAGATTATGGGTGTTACAGGCTAACAGGAAAATCAACCACTTTGGGGTTTGGGATCCTCACACATTTTCCACAGTCACTTCCTCCTTCTTGCACAGAGGAGCAAGGCAGCAAGGACAACACTTTCAAACGCATGGAGGAGGAGGGGAGCACAGATAAAGCTCCTGCTGCCGGCACTGCCCTGCTGAGGGCGACAGTCTGACCCAGCCAGTGGGCCCAGGTGTGCCTGGACAATGAGGTTCCTCCCCCAGACCCTCCTTGCAGGCCCCCACCAGCAGGAGATTTGGGAGGGGAAACAGCAAGGCAGCATATCCAGAGTGCAGACTTCAGATTCTTTCTCACCCCTTTAAATCTCCTACCACCTCAACCCCAAAATAGAGAGCAGCAAAGAATCCATGATACACACCAAAAACCCATCATCCCCCTG
This sequence comes from Myrmophylax atrothorax, assembly GCA_026770055.1. Taxonomy (NCBI): domain Eukaryota; kingdom Metazoa; phylum Chordata; class Aves; order Passeriformes; family Thamnophilidae; genus Myrmophylax; species Myrmophylax atrothorax. The sequence continues at coordinate 25,239,547 of JAOXXN010000137.1, forward strand.
CCCCCTTCTGCCAGCTGGAGAACCCTAACAAAGTCTCCCCTGCCAATAAGGGCTGCCTCACACAGAAGTGGCTCTGGACATGAACCGTGGCTTTCAGATACACTCCAGCATGAGGTTTATGAGACACCCCAAAAACTATGCACCCTTGTCTCTACCACAAAATCATAAAAGAGGTGTCTCAGAGACTTCTAAGAATCACACCCACCATATTGTAAGTGGAATGACAGAAAAGGCAAAATCCAAACTCATGCCCTTTGGAGCCACCAGCCTTGGTGCTGGTGGCTGCAGCAGCCCAGCCTTCCAGCAGCCTCCCACCAGCAAACCCAGCAGCAGCTCTACAGCCTTCTTAGACTCCCCCCTTCTAGTGCATTTTATCGTGCAAATGAAAAAGCAGCCTCAAAACATTTGTAGCCACCCAGGAAGATATTTGCAACATTCAGCCCTCCTCCTTCCCCAAACCCTTCATCTTTGACCTTGGTTTGAGGTTTCAGTCACACTGTACAGCAAGGACAGGCTGGGTTCTAAGCAGCTCCCAGTTAACTGCACCTCAGAGGTGGGAGCTCCAGCACCACTATTTACACGTGGTGTGCAGCCTCACAGAGCATTGACACGTGTCAGAAGTGGGTCTGTAACATGACTGAAGTGCAGCACAAGCCAGGGATGTCGTACATATGAAACCAGCAGAGGAACACATGGCCCATGCTGCCAATAAATGCTGGCCTAGAACTGCAGCCAGAACACGAGTGCCTGTCCAAGCTGAGGCACATGGCTCTGCACTGCTGAGCTAGAGACCATTTTTAGGTAGGCAAGATCACAGTGGTATTAAAAGAAGTTTTAATTATATATATATATATATATATATATATATGGCTTAATCTCTACATGCTCTAGTCCTATCACCCCTATAATCAGCTTTGTGTAGTTTTTAGGCTCATTCTGTCAGTAGATTTCCATGAAAGAGCAAAAATCAATAGTATTTACGAGCAGCCTTAGTTTTCCTTTCTCTGACACCCAACACTGCCAAGGGAGCTCAGTACACAGAGCCCGAGAAACAGGAATGATTCAAGCAGGAGTGCTGCAGCTGCAAAGCAAAGGAAACTCATCTGTGCTTGTCAATCTGTGGTCACATCCCACATCATATTCCAGTTACTCTGAACGACCTTTTCTCAAGATTACACAGTTAAATCTTTTGTATTCTTTATATCATAATTAGTCTAAGTTTAATGCTTAATTTTATCTACTACAGTCCTTCACTTAGTGCAATACCATATACATGTAACACTCTGCAAGCCCCAGAGGCACAGGAACCCTCCCTGTCCCTCAGCTGCCCCTCCAGCTCCCCCCAACTCACCAGGTGCCCCACGGCCCTGAAGGCAGCCGAGAGGAGCATCACAGTGCCGGGCTCGGCCAGCTCCGCGGGCAGGGGGGTGTAGATGTAGTAGGCGAGGAGGGCTGGGAGGAGGCAGAGGCAGAGCAGCTTGGCCCCCATCTCTCCAGACACCGCCGAGAGCAGCTCTCACCGACTGCACAGCCACGAGTCAGCACAGGGCAAAGTTAATCCCGTGTTTTCTTTGGGTCCAGGCCAGGAGGTGATTTCTTGTCAGATCGCTGGGGGCAGAGGTTACTCCGCCGTGTGCCTCCCACGAAAACATGTTTCCCCAGCAAGACAGCCCAGATTCCCCAGTGAGGCTGCACTCCCTGGCCCTGCCCCTGCAGCAGCAGAGCCCCAGCACTCCGGAGGGGAGAGGTGGTGAGCAACGAGCAGCAGGATGTGGTTGTGAGCCACACTCTGTGACACCCAGATGTAAACACATGTGGAGAATACTCAGGAGCCACTCTGTAAGGCAGCAGCTCAACCACATCCTGGGCACGCTATGCCCACTGGGGCAGTGGCTCAGCCCAGCTCCAAGGGATGCCTGGTGGGATCAGCCCACGGCAGCATCTGACCCAGTGCCACTCCTCAGGCTGTAACCAGCACCTCCTGCCCTGGCAAAGGCACTTCTGCCTTGCACAACACACCAAGTCCTTGTGTAACGGTAGGGTTGGCAGATAAAACATAACAGTCTTTTACAGAGCAGGGCTTCTGTCTAATAATTGACAGATCAGATTTAATTACCACTATTCTCAGGATTAAGAGATTTCTATACATCTTCCAGAGGTCACCACTTTCTGCAGTAGGTGGACAGGTAGGAATAAATTCAAACAGATAATAACTTCACCAAGGAAACACTAGCAGTGCAGACATGCACACAAGGAGGGGTGAACAGAACAGCTGCAGCACCAGGACCCTGCTTTAGAGATAACCTTTTCAGTTTAAAATTTGATTTATTTCTTTTGCTGAAGTTCTACCAACAGCCACCTGCTCTCATGCTGAGCAGCCTGTGGGGCTGGAGCATCCTTTGGGAGAGCAGCACATGGGACATCACAGAAGGCTTAAAGACGAACCACAGGCCACCAGCCCAAACACAGAGGAGGAGCAGACCTAGTCAAACTTTCAGACATTTGCTTTAAGTTCTGGGAACCTCCAAACTATTCAAGTGTTTTCAAACTCCACCTATACTCTCCTCAGCCAGAAAGAGGCATCCTGTGCTCCCTCCTCAGTCCTTCACAGCACAACAGCTGGTTAAAGCACAGTGTTCTTGACCCCACTCCAGCAAAACCAAGAGACAACACAGCTCTGTGGTCACTTCACCTGCCCTGGGGGCCAGCACCAGGTGCTGGGGAGAGAAACAGGTGAGCCCAGCCTGACACAGGTGCCTGGGTCCCAGCAGCAGTGACTCTTGTGTACCTGCAGGCCTGGACATAGAGCAGCAAACCCATCTCCTCTTTTGCAGTACTCAGATCTTTTCTCAGGGGCTGTGAAGTAAAACACAGGTAAAGGAGCCAGATTTCAGGTCCCAAGGGAAGAGAAAGCACAGCCTGGTGATGCGGAATGGAAGACAAAGCCCTCTCCTGCCCCGTCCTTCCCCAGCAGTGATGGGAGCTCCCAGGACAGCTGCTCTGTGTGACCACTGCTCACTGCTCTGCCATGGGAAAATAGGATGGGGGAAGACATGGACAGACCTGGAATGACCACTTTATTTTTTTGTCCTTAAGGCAGGTTCCCCCTGCCCTTCCATGCTGGTCTCCAGCTGGAGGATGGCTGTGCAGGGGCAGCCCGGGCTCTGCTCTGTCCCTGCCCTGAGGTCCCCTTCGGCTTAGGCAGGAGCTCACAGTGCTTAGCCTTCAGAGCCCAACATGTCCTCATCTCCTGGCAGATCCACCCCTCTGCCTCCAGTGAACTGCCCTAGCAGCCCTCCCTAACCCACAGCACTCCCAGATAAAGACAATTATAAACTGGGCTCACCATTTACCCAAGGGAAGACTAAAGCATCAGATGTAACATGGGAATTCCTTTATGCCAACTGTATTAGAGCCCTGTTAGTCAAGGGGACCAGCTGGGACAGCACAAGACCTCTCTCAGGCAGGGCATGGGGTGTCAAATAAAACACATGATCATCAGACTCTGGCTCAATCCCATGCAGAGATTACCCTTTGTGTCACACCCAGCACCAGCCTCTGCATTGCCAACCCTCTCCAGAGCCCACCCCAGCACTCCCCACTGCGCTTTGCTGCACATCACCTTCTCTCCCACTACTCACAGCTTGCTAAAACAAACATTTGGTTTAGTCTTTTTCCTCCTTACTTATTTAATTAAATAAGGCTGGACAGGGCTTGGAGCAACCTGGTGTAGTGGAAGGTGTCCCTGTCCACAGCAGAGGGTCAGAATGAGATGGTCTTTAAGGTCCCCTCCAGTCCAAACCATTCTGTGACTGGATGATGATGAAACCTCATTTTTCTGCAATTTCTGCACACAGCATACCAAGAGCCATGCAGCATGTCCTCCTTGCCACTTTCTGCATTGCCATGTATTCCAAGCTACTGGTGTTTCAGAAAAAAGTAGAACAGGTAAAAATTAATGCAAGCTAAAGCCAAAGCTAAAAGTGTGATGGGAAGAAGAGCAGCTGGTGTGTCGCCCTGCCCAGAACCAGCATCTCCTGTGCCCCATGGCATGGACACTGTCACCACACATTGCTCAGCTCTGGAGAGACTCCATGGACTCGCTCAGGCACTGACCTGTCACCTCAGTAATCAGCCCAGCTAAACATACATGTTGCAACATCAGACTGAGTGTTTAAACTGTGGTTTGGAAAGAAGTCTGTGAGTTTACAGCCTTAAATCTCCTTCATAACATTAATCTGGATTTATAATTTATCTCTGTAACAGCAATCCCTCCTCACCTCTTTTACATCCCTATTGCAATTCCACTTACTGTGCTCTCACAGCGTTACAAACCCCTGCTTTGTCTTGTCACAGTCACAGGCTTGTTCAGGTTGGAAAAACCCCCAGACCATCAAGTCCAACTGTTCCTTCAGCACTGCCAAGGTCCCCATTAGCCCATGTGCCACAGCTACACACCTGTTAAATCCCTCCAGGGATGGGGGCTCCAACACCACCTGGGCAACCTGTGCCAGGGCTGGACAACTCTTCCAGAGAATAATAATTACAATAATAACAATAATAACAATAAAAACAATAATTATAATTATAATAATAAATAATAACAATATTTCCCAATATCCAATCTAAACCTACCTTGACTTTATGTGTCCTGCACTGTCCCATGAGCTGGGCATGTCACTGGTGTGGCATTGGCCAGACTGAGGGGGCATGTCACTGATGTGCTCCTGGCAGTGGCAGCAGCTCTGGGCTCCCAGGGTGGCCTCACTGTCCAACAGACCCAGTGTGAGCCCGGGATGACAGCAGTGGGTTTGGACATCGCCCCTGAGAAGGGTCATGTCTTTGCTGGGGTTTGGAGTGGCATCTCACCGAACCAGCAGCTGAGAGCTGGCAGGGGCACAGCTGAGCAGGTGTGTCACACTGCAGTCACCCCAGTGGGTGACAGGGGTCAGGGCAGCCACTGCCCCACACCACCTGGAAGCAGAGGAGTTGGGCTGGCAGCAGCTGTGCCCAGTCCCTCTGGGCAGGGCTCCAGGGGGTGCAGCTCGGGGACACAGGCATGGAAGGGGGATGTGGGGAAACGACAGTCCAGCCCCAGCGAGTGGCTGCAGAAATTTGTCCCCGGCTCCAGCAGGAGGGGGCAGATGTGCCGGGCACCTGTGGCTGGGGGGGTTGCAGCCATCCCACAGGGGTGAAAGGGAAAGCAGAAATACTCCGGTGAGTCACCACAACAGCCGCACACCCAAGGGACGTTTTTTCATGCCAGTACAATACTTGGGGAAATGAAGGACGAAGCCACAGGGAGGCAGTGCAGCCCTGCAGATGGTTTCCATTCCACTAACCGAGGATACCCGGGGGCCCTCAAACCCCGGCACAAACAGGAACACCAGTTCTGTCCACCCTTCCCTCCAAGGCCAAGAACAGGCTGTGACTGCCATGGGGAGACTCAAGAACAGGGAAAGACACAACACAGTACTGGAGCCAGTGAATATTGTCCACATCTGCCTTTGATCAATCAAGTTGCAACCTTGTAGTAAAAAGCAAAAATCCCTTATTCTGCCCCTTAAAGCCTCTGATGAACACCCACTGACTGGTCAGTACAGTCAGACCAGCATAGGGCTGAAAATACCACCTGTACAGCTTTTGGGTTGATACTCACAAGCCAGTACTAGCTTTCGTATCACTGCACTGAGCTTCAGGTATTTGTTTTCTTTCTTCATTTTTACTATCCCTACTTTTTAATAACACTTACAGGACTTGGAATTGGCCTGTTTTTATAAAATGAAGGAATGGTATCCACAAGACATGATACACAAGAGAATTTGGATACTGCTTTTCCATCTGTTGCTTATTACCAATTTGCAAGTTGTATAAATGGAAACAAATGTCTTATGTGACAATATATTCATAGCCCAAACTGAAGAAAGCAATTCTCTAAAACTTAAATAAGCTGAAGTTTAGCACATGCAGCATTTCTGAACACACAAAAATGCAGCAGCTCCAGAAACATGATGGGTTCATGAAGACATTAAAGTATCCAATAAAACATCTTCCAAACCAGTCTGAATAGCACATTATCATCAGGATAAGATAACAGGAGATTTGAAATAAGTCAGTGTTTTGCTTTGATGCTTTCAGAATGAAATCTTGCTTTCAAACATACAACTTTTTACTGTTTGGCAGGAAGACAGGAACATTTTTGTTCTTAACTGTTCCTCTCCCAAGTGAAGCAACAAGCTGAGAGAAGCAGAGCTGCTTGCTGGGGCCACTATTCCACAAGAGCCTCTCACTCTGAACCAACACAGAGACTGCTTTGGACAGATCAGAGCAGAAACCCCCTTAGTGAGGACACACAGAAGCAGAATCCACCCATACTTCCAACTACCCCCACTGATTTCTGCCCTATCTAAAGTTTCACAGGTCAGAATAATTTAGGAAACCCAGACTTATAACAAGAATTCCATCTAGCTTCCACATCACACATTTCCAGCTTCTCAAAGCTCATGTAGTTCTAATTCTCACAGAGGTTCCTGTTTTTACCGTAATAAGCACAATTCCTGAATTCGGGATCCAGCAGCCAATTGCTGTAGTTGGAGTTGCCAGCCCAGGGGACCAGAGACTGGCAGAGAAGGGACCTGGGGACAATCAGCAGGAATCTTGCACAAAGCTGAAGCAGTTCTGATAAAATTGAAGCCCAAGGCAGTCACTTGGGAAGGAGATTGACCACTTGAGAGACCGTGAATAGGAAAGAGACATTTGGGAAATGTTTGCAGCAAGGGAGGGTTTGGATTTGTTTACTCAAACATGCCTCTGACTTTGTGAATGTACACATGTATGCAGCAGAAACACATGTTTCAGGCTGAATTCCCAAATTAGCAATGCTTTGGGATTGCAGAGTCACTGGGCATGTGAAGGATGAGGATCAGGAGAGACCCATCCAAACCAGAGGTGCACAGCTTCTCCAGCTGAGCTGGGTATTACACAGGAACCAAGAGAAAGCAATGGTCTGTCCTTCAAATGACAGCTTGATTCATAAACAGACACTATAAACAAAATGGAACATGAATCAAAGCATGTTGAAAGCATCAGTCCCGGAGCCTTGGCTCTGGACATCCTTTTTCCCATATTACTGCCTATTTTTTATTTCCCATTTTATCCTCACAGAGATGTTTGTAGGCTGCACAGTTTGCTATACCACAAATTCAACCCCAGTGTTTGTCTGCCACAAGCTGCCTACCCTGATCACAGCAAACTGTACTTCAAATCAGTCTATGAACTGTGAAATTGAGGAGAACAGTGAAGAAATTGTTTTAAAATATCTTGCAGATATTGCTTTACGAGATAGTATTTCTCAGTCTAGAATTCCTGACATGACTTGTGCTAAACAAGTGCAGTGTCTTAGGTGAAGTGTGGACTTTGGGGGCACAGTCTGCCTCTCACAAAGGTGTGCTGTGTGTTTCCCCCCCATTTCCCCCCAGCTGTTTCTCCCGGGGCTGCAGGAGGTGCCCCCCCCACACCTCCCCGCAGGGCCCTGCCAAAGGCTTCGCTTGCATAAGCAGGTCCTGCTGCACAGAACAAAGCACAAACTGCTTCCCAGACCTCATTTCTATAAAGCTTTTCCTTTCATTTTGTAAGCAGAAAATCTTGACTTTCTTAATTTGTTTCCTTTGTGAATAGGAGAGGGAAAGACAAACAACGAGGGGTAATTCTCACCAGCTGCTGGAAACACCACAAAATACCCCAGAGACATTTCTTTATGCAAGAGAAGGTTTGGCCAAAGTGCCACAAATACTTGGCATTTGTACTTGTAAGAGAAAGGTTAAAGCAAACTAAAAACGTTGTGCTACCACTTATCCATCCTCTGAAGCCACTGCTACAGGAGTGCCGGGTGGAGGGATCTAAACTCTTCCCACTGGGAAGTGGGGGCTCAGGCAGAGTGAGTTACACCAGTCAAATGGGTGTGAAATCATCCTACTGATCCTTGCAACATCTTCATACTCTGACAAAACACAGGTCACATCCCATTTGTGTCAACAGAAGGTCCATTCTGTGACAGCACATGGAAATAACCTCACCATTATGGAATCATGGAGTGGCTGTGAGGGATCCTGGGCCAGTTCTCTGCCCTGGGGGCTGCTTTGGCAGCAGCTCCGTGCTGGGGACCTGTCACTGCTGGCTGCTACCAACCTTCAGTGAGAACTGCACTCCAAAGCACTGCAATCTGAGCAGCAGCTGCATGTCCCGCAGGTCTCACACGTGCAGTGCAGTCACAGAACTGCCAAACCTGAAGGTTTCATCTTGTTTCCACAGTCATCATACTGAAAAGTTATTTCCCAATAAATGCAATTTTAAAGCAAACCTCACACTAACATTCTAGTTATGACAAATAAAAACCAGTCATTCAGCTAAAATGGAATACACAACTGAAAACTTGAGCCCCCAATACCCTCATCTGGGGACATACTCTGCCTGCTTCCCCATCTGTTTCTCACCCCCATTCTCAGTCAGACCCAGACACCCTGAACCAATGTTTTCCCAGCATCTGCAGCCAGGCTGGAGCTGAGGAGCACTGGAAATCTCAGGGAAGTCCAGGCCACAGAGGTTTGACTAAGCTGCAATCACCACAGACTGCTGGCTGCTCAAATCAACCATCTGATGTTCCCCCAGCACGGTGAGATGAGCAGGGAACATTAACACAGGAGGGGACACAGAACGGTTCTGAACAGCACCTGAACAGAGCTGAGTGTTTGTGGTCACACCAGACACCACCCTCGTGTTTCCTCAAAACACCCTGTGAGGCATTTAGGATTGTGGGTCACCTCTGGCTGCTCAGAGCTGAGCCAACAGAAAGGCCTCCTGGAGTAATCTCACCATGGAAGGTCTAGGAGTGAAGATTCAAGCCAGGACCACTTACACTAGCTCCATCTTTCAATCCACCAAAGCTGCATGAAACCTAGAAGAAAATATTGCCAAAAGTCTTTGGTTGGTGTTAAAATTCAAACCATTAAAAACCAAAGCAGAAAATACATGACCTCGGTGGACACTTTTAGGAGGAATAACCCTCTGTGGAAGCAGAATCATGTCCATACACACTCTGCTTCCCAGAAACAGGTGAGTAACACATCTGTACTCAGTGGGAGTTTGTTCCTCACTCCCAGAGAGTGCTTACAATGGGTACATGGGGCTTGGCCTCACAATAATTCTGAGAAGTATTGCAATGTCAAATACTTCTAATAAGCATTAAGGACATGGATTTGGAGTAATTGATTGTTAGTGTTTATTAACCAAAGGTTCATTACAGAGACTTTTAATAAGCTTTAAAGCACATGCAGTGCCCGGTGGGTTGCAGTGCTGCTGCAGGATCCTGCTCAACCTCCAGCAAAAGACTCAAGTTTCTCAAGTGGGAGCTGAAATTTCTGCCTACAGAAGGGTGTCAGAGCGTGGGGGTCATGCTCTTCTCCCAGGCTACCAGGGACAGGACAAGAGAAAACAGCCTGAAGCTGTGCCAGGGAGGCTCTGCTTGGACATCAGGAAGAATTTCCTTACTGAATAGGTCATTAGACACTGGAAGGGGCTGCCCAGGGAAGTGGTGGAGTCCCCATCCCTGGAGGTGTTCAGGGAATGACTGGACGTGGCACTCAGTGCTCTGGGCTGGGTGACAAAGTGGAGATCGGTCACAGGTTGGACTCGATGGTCTTAGAGGCTTTTTCCAACCTAAGTAAATGATTCTGTGATTCTAAAGCAACTGCAGTGGATTTGCAATTGCAAAACACCTGAGTCCCTGAGGTTCCCACTGCTGCAGCTCAGGTTTCCCACTGCACAAAGCCAGTCCCCACGCTCCAGTCCCCACGCTCCTCCCTGGCTGTTTTGAAGCGAATAACATTCACATTTATAACTCCTTAAAACCTTTAAAAACCTCTGACTTTAATAATAATAATGCAAGCTAAGCAAATAGCTCTCAAACCACTTCTCTAAGTATTAAATCAGCTCCAAGACTGTGTTTTGCCTGTGGGAGAGCGAATGGAGGGATGGGAATGGACTCACTGCTTTGCACAGACCAAGTGGCAAAGACAAACCTGACTGGCAGGGCCTGCAGGTTCCCTGGCAGGTCTCACATTGGGTCCTCCTCACTTACAAAAGCTCTTTGCAAAGTGCATCCCTTCATTTTCTCATGTGTAAAAACACAAAAAAGTTGCAAGAGAATCCACAGCATTTGCCAATAACGAACAGAGATGAGGAAAACAGTCAGAATATTAACAAGATTGAGATTTCTGCTATGATTTGATCAAGGACTGGACAAAAGGGTTTAGCAAAAGCTTCATAAAAACAGTCTCAGAACATAAGTGGTATCAGAGAATAAAAAACCACAGCCCTTACTTTTGAAGTAACCAGGGTGATCAGCAACCAGTGTTGCTTGGCCCAGCCCATCACAGGCCGGTGGCCTCAGGAAGTTTCTTGTGACCTTTAATTAAGTCATGAACAATTCTCTGCAGGCTCTGTGCTCCTGGGATGCTCCAGGGCCCAGGAGCTGTGTGACCACCCAGGCAGCAGGCACAAGGAAGGCAGGCAGCTGCTGGGGCCTGGGCAAAGGGATTCTGGGAAGCCTGCACTAAGTATGTTAGTTTGGGACCTCCTCCAGCTCCCACAGCAGTCACAGGAGTGTCCCCAGGGTGAACCACATACCTGGGCCACAGCCCAAGGAGCAGGAGGGGTTCACCACTTGGGAGTGACACTCAGCTGCCAGGTCTGACTCGAGTGGGACTGAACTGAAACAGAGTAATTCTGAGTGACACCGACAATACTCTGACTTCTGAAATAAAAATACCTTTGCAGCTCTGTCAGCTCCAATAAAATGCAATTCCACAAGAAAAAAGAATACCTCTAAAACTAGGAAATGCATTACAGAAGATTCAGCTTCTACCAAACAGAGAAATCAACTTCAGGAGTCTGACTTCAAGCCACCAAGAGGCAAATATAAAATTATCAGCATCTGTATTTGAGTGGAAAATCCGAGTTCCTGAGAAACTTAATTTTTGTGGTAATCCTGCTCCAAACAGGAACTTTCACTGTCAGCCCTGCTGTAATCCTGCCACAACCAGAAACTTTTATGGTTTTTCCATGGACTGAATTCTTTCTGGCTAGGAACAAACTCTGGCCTTAGCTGATGGAGCCAGTTTATCCCAGTGGTGCTCACAAGCCAGAGCATCCAGGAGCTCACTGGCCCCTCATCCCAGTCGCCTGGAACACAGCACAGCTCCATCCCCACCCACAGCAGCCTCCTGGGGTCTGGGAGGGGACCTGAGCCAGGGTAGGGGGTTCTCTGGGGGAGAGGGAGCCTTTTCCACCTGCACAGACAGGCTGTGTTTAATTGTTTGTAGGTGCCATTAAGAGGCATTAGATGTCCAGGAAAGTAGAGAGGTAAAAGCCTCAATGAGAGCCAAACTGCTCAGTGCAACGCCTTTACACACAAGTGTGAAAGTGTGTTACATCAGCATTCCTGAACACCCTGCTGAGTTCTGCTTCTATGCAGCATTTTGGTGTTAACACAGAACTCCAGCTCATAATATTGGTGATAGAAAAATAGCAAAGAACAGTGTGTACATCCAGAACAACAGCAGAAATTTCCACAGCCCCTTGTGAAGCCAGATCAGAAAGGAAATGAAGGTTAAACATTTCCCATAGTGAAGGCAGAACTCCCTCTGGATGGCACCAGGGCTGCTGAGCACACATGATCTGGAGGAAGAGACTGGTGAAGCTTCCAGTGCCAACTCCTCTGCAGTGGTGTGTCCCATGTCAGAGGCTGTTCTGGCAGTCACACCTCACCAGGCATTGGCACATTCGGGCAGTTCCTTGAGCACTCTGGTCTGTGGGAGATGCCCCTGTTTGGTTTTGTGTTTTCCCACCACGTATCACTCCTATTCTCCTGCTGCTGAAAGCACATTTCCCTGAGGTGAGTGCTCCTCTCAGAGCTATGCAGACATATTTATTGTCTTTTTAATACATGGAATAAAACTGTAAAAACTGTTGCACACACTGTTGTGCTGGGTTTGGCTGGAGCTTAAACCACCACAGCTGCTTATCTCAGTATCAGGACAAACAAATCCCAGTGGCTCAGCACTGCCCTGCAGGACCTTCAGGGGTGGTTCTGGCCCAAATTTGTTGTGCGCTGCTTATTACAGACACGTGCCACTAATATTAGTACTTACCTTTCTTCAAAAATCATTTATCCATATGGCATTTCTCAGAGCATTTCTGCCCACCATAAATTTAAGTGCCATGATAAAAATCTCATTGCCATTTCACAGGCTCTTGGTACCTCTCTGTGACTGACACAAGAATGAAACTGGAATAAAATGCTAGTTTCAGTTCTGCTTCATGCCAACACAGGATCAGTGGTGCACAGAGGGCACCAGTTTTGTCCCCAGCACACATGATTTTAATCTCACAACTTCAACATCCTTCTTGTGAAGTCACTTTGGACCTCACACTGTCAGCAAAACCAGAACAAAGCCAAAGGCTTTCTGTTAAACACACTGGAGATAAAACAAAGCAGAAACCAAGAGCACGTGAATTTACAGCTCACAAACAGTGACTCTCTGGTCTTGTCTAATCTCAGCATCTGAGAATGTTTTTCCAGGAAGGATTGAGAAATGAACTGAATCTTTTAGGAAAGGAAGGAAGCCAAGTTGTCCTTTTTCATTCTTTCCTTTCAGTGGAAAAAGAATTTTGAAAGTATTTTCAAGAAAAGGAAAGGCTACTTTAGTTCAAATGCTGGAAAACCAATCAGTTTGACCAGGTTAGCTCTGGGTTATTCATCTCTCAACACTGACCAGGAAACTTCCCTTCCTCTGCTGCTCTGAGGGACACAGCCCAGGCCTGGAGGAGAGAAAGGTCAGCACTGCTCTGAGGCTGCTGCAAGGACAGACCACTGTGTGCCCCTGCATGGAAGTGCGGGTTAGAGCAGAGCAAAAAGAGGAACAGTGACATGAAGCTGCTTTAAAACCACCCATTTACTCCTTCCAACGGGTAATCAGTGCCTGATTCTCTGCTCTGAAACAAAGGAAAAAATGTGTAAAATGTTCACAAATTCAGAGGAAAATCTTCTGTGACTAAGTACAACATTTACTGCAAATAAATCCAGTGCTTAGAGATTTACTTTTCCAAGTGCTTTGCACATAAACAAGGCTCTCTTAATATGCTGGCAGAGGTTTAAAAAGTATTTAATTTCAGAAGTCCCCCCTGGCTCAGGGCTGCAGGAACAGCTCAACAGGACAAACCAGCAGCTGGACTTGGATCAAGAGCAGCCTCTGGCCACAGGTTTCCAGCTCCCAACTGCAGCACCAGCCCAGGCTGCAGCGTGTTCCAGAGCTGAACTTCCTGGGGAAATCATCTGTGCACAAATGTTAGACAAGTACCATCAGCCCTGAGACACTACTGAGAGAAGAGGCATTTTGTCTTTATCCCAAAAAATGCTGGAAGTCGGGAAAATGAGGCAAAAGTTGCAGAAATAATAACAATATCGCTGAGGTTTGTGAACGGAGCTGCTGGACATGTGGCTCGAGAGCTGCTGAAAGAATTAAGGACACATTCCTTTCAGCTTGATTCAACAATTTTGTTCATATAAAAATTGCAGCATTAAGCATGCTGTTGTGGAAAGGGAAAAGAATTACCTGCTTTTAGCAGAGAATTACCAGTTTTAAATAGAAAGCTCTCAGCTTATGTTCACAACCTGCTGTAGTTTTACCCAAGATCAGCATTAAAATCTTTATTGATCTGATTACTTCCAGTTACTTGTTTCAGCCATTCAAAACAAGAACCATCACTAATGTCCTAATCAAAGTAAAGGTTATTTGTACAGCAGCGATGTATTGTCCCTACAGCCTCTCTAAAATCAGTGGGTTTTCCTCATGAAACAACAAAAATCAGCCATGCTTTTGGGTTTGACCTGTATTCAATTGAAGACTCAGTAAGACAGTCAAACTTTGAGATTCCTAACACAGCACATTTAATTTCCAGATGCAAGCCAAGGAATAAACAGAAAAGAACATTTATTTTAGTGGCTGTTGAGTTGCTTCCAAGTTTTCTCTCTATCCCACATCCCTCACAGAAAACTAATAAATAAAACCAGATTACACTGGGCTGAATGCAAAGAATCCCAAATCCCAGAGCCTGACTGCACACCAGGGGATCGATCCCTCCTTGCCCAGGTGTCCCAGGGGACCCTGCAGCTCCTCCTGCCCTGGAAATGCCAGGCAGAGGCTGCAGGTGAGGAGCATGGTGCTCCCTCAGCATGGCACCGTGGCACACTGTGCTCCCCAAAAGGCCCAAATTTACATTAAGAGTTATGCAACAGCAACAGGGAGACGAGGAACCGGAGGAAGATGTAGGGCAAATGAGTGGAGGTTTATTGTACTTTGATCTATATGAAAGCATCAGATTTCTTGACTTGCAGCACAGCAGTTGGATATTCTATAGCAGGTTTTGTGGGAGGAAATGGTGTTTTGGAATACTTTGCAGTATTCATGCATGGAGAGCCTGTTACATTCAGTGATGGAGAGGACATTCGAACCAACTGATGGTCTGACACAAACCAACACACAGCAGAGTCTGAGACACAGAGCACATTCCCAACCAAACAGAACATCAGAGCAGTCCCTCAGGGAACCAGTGAGGAAACACTCGGCTCTCCACCAGCCCATTCTTGCCCTACGTACACCCAGACAGAAATCCTTTGTCCATCCAGCACTGCTGCAGAGTGGCTGAGCTCATCCATCCAGCTCAGGATCAGCAGGATGTGCCAGAAGAGTTGTGGAATGATGGCATTTCCTTCCCCCTTACCCCAGAAATCACCCCCAGATGGAGGTGCCACCTCCCACAGCCACAGCAGGGTTAAAGCTGAGAGCCGAGCCCAGTGGCAGGGCAGGGCTCAGTTCCACACCTGGCTCCGAGCAATGACAACCACCAAAAACCATTCCCCAGGCAAATAAATGCTACCACAAATATAAGTCTAGGAACTTCTTTGGATGTGTCACATTGGACTCTGGATTCATGGACTTGGTGGGGAATTCACTTCCTTGGCAAAAACAAGTTTGTAGGAGCTTCTGGGCCCAGGGGACCTGGATCTATGCTGTTGCCCATACATCCATAGCTCAGAGCCACCCCACCAAGATAAAGCTCAAAGTGTTCTAGAAATACCTTTAGTCACATAATTAATTCAAAATTCCACCTTTCTTTATAATCAGCAAGTCTATAGCACAGTCTAAGGAGCACAGGCCTTTACCCAGCACCTTTGCTGTGTTTATTGGGAATTCCACAGATGCTCATTCCAGTTCAGTAGCAGGTGCTCCTGTACATCCCCCTTCACATCACCCAGGCCTTCAGACATTCCCAGCACTACATTTAAAAACAAAAACATTAGTTTTTTAATTGCAGAGCCATGTTGCTTTGTGTAACAGTTCAGATACTTTCCTGCTCAAGTATGAAGTTAAACATAACCTGGATAACTCGTTTGTAGGACACAGAGAAAGCAACTGCACAATATTACTCAATGATGGAGCAATAATTAAGCAACAGACTCCAGAACCCTCATCTGGAGGTGTTAAGGAAGTGGTGTTTGGATGAGACATTGACTTTCCCCGTGGTGATCCACTTTAAACTGGAACACAAAATAAACATGTTAAATCTAATAAATGACACCACAATTTAAATGTTGAACCACAGCACATCAGAGCTCAAAGCAGGGCAGTCAGTGAGCATTTAATGTGATCACAGTGCACAGCCACGACCAGAGCTTCAGAAAGCCAACAGCCACACAGCAGTGCCTGTAAACCACCAAAGAGGCCGCAGGGCAATATTAAGACAAAAGTAGCAGAAGAGACACTGGGAGATCATTGCCCAGCTACAACTTCATGACCTCACAGAGGAGAATTGTAATTTTCAAAAGTAGTTTAAGTTCAGTATTTTACACTTGAAGGTGGTTGAGAAATACTCTGCTGAATATACAAATAGAGAAAAAGAAGAAAATAACAAGTTGAGCCTCTCCAGTTTTCACTTTTTAATCCATATCACACTTCCACATGCCTTCTCCTCCCAAACAACTCTTCACTTGCTATTCCACAAGGAAATTATTCCATCATTTAGAGCTAAAGGTTTCAAAAGGGCCCAGCAAGGGACCACCCCTTTATCAGGCTAATGTTGCCAGTTCTCATTTTGCACACATAGCACCAGAATCCAAGAGTTTACTGTTTGCTGGCACAGCTATAGCAGAAAATCCTTCTAATGCAAGTTAAACTCACACAGAAAAGCATATTCTGATTTTATGTGACCCACCATGGCAAGGCCAGCAAGTAAAATAATGTGAAATAGCTAAAAATGTTCCTACTCCCTCTGCTGTGACCAAGAATATCCCAGAGCAGCATTCAGGCTTCCTTACCTGCAGAGCAAGCATCTTCCTTCCTCCCAACATTTCAGCCTAGAAAACCTCTCATTTTCTAGTCTTGACCTTATAAATTGTTTATTTTATTGTAACTGGGAAATAAAACATAGTTCAGAAATACACTCTCACCTGTAGCTTGGGAATAAACAGTCATAACTTGTTTCCCTTCCCCAGAGCTATCTGTGGGCTTCTTTGGGAGAGGGTAGAGGTTGATTGGTTGTTTTGATGGGGGTTCTGTTTGTTTTTTCAACTACTTAGAAACTCAATTAAAGGCCAGTGTGCAGGGTCATCTTCAGGAGAGGACAAATTCTTATTCCATCACAAACAAAAATTATCCACAGCAAAGATCAGATTTTGGTTTGTTGTTAGTTGCCAGAGAGGAGTTCAGATTCTTGCTAATGAACTGCAGAACATTTTGCTCCAACTACTGCACCAAACCTGTATGTTACATGGGCTATAGGTTTATAAACTTGCTGCCTGTATTCTGTGGATGTAAATCCATGAGGTACAGTGGCCATCAAGAGACACTGATGTACCCAATCAAACATTCCCAAAATATACCTACAGAAAGCAAGACAAAGACCTCCAAAATCTGGTTCAGTGCTGCTTTTGCAATTCAAACCATGAAAAAAACCACTGGCCAATGTTTAAGATGAGCCCTGAAAACACCCAGCCTGCACCTGCAGAAGTGCTTTGGCAGCAGTGTCTGTGTTTCAGTTCAGCTGCTGCTGGAGTGGGTTTGCAGGTGTCTCTCTCTGCCTGGGCGGGGTTTGACAGGAGCAAAGATCTTACTGAGGGCACAGGAACCACCGACAGTGAGTGGCATTGCAGATCAAACACAGAATTACTCTGACTGAGGATCTGCTCCAGTAATGAGGAGAGCAGATCTTCCCCAGGCACAGCGAGTGTTAAACAGGCTTTTCCTCTAAACTGGAGTGCCAGATAACTCCTCCCTTCATGCCCACCTCTACCAACTGCCCAGGTGGAAGGCTAATCTGCAGTATCACAGCTTTCCAAGCAAGAAAATTCAGACCTTTCCCAATTAAACAGGCTTTGGTCTGCATGCCTGTGGGAAACACAACAAGCAGGAGCTCTTGCTGTGGCTGCCCATGCTGTGGATGCTTTACAGAGTCCCTGGTCATCTGGACTGGATGGAGTTCAAAAGCAGCAGCCAGTGGGGGTCCTTGGCCCTTCAAACCCCATATGGACATAAACAACAGCCCATCCCAGCCAGGAAAGATGGATTGTCTCCAGCCTGCCCAGCTGAGATTCCTGCCAGTCAGGGGGAGGCCAGGGAGGTCAGAGGGAACCTGAAGCACAGAGGTCCATGGCTGCAGGCACTGCTGGGGACAGGATGGGGCAGGAAGGCAACCATGGCCCAGTCCTCTTCACCTATATTCCTCTGAGGTACTGCTTGGTTTCCTGGAGCGTGGCATTCACTGCACTGTGCACACAGATTGCACTAACTGTCCCCAAATCTGTATTTGCACTGGCAGCTCCAAACACTGACCATGATCCCAGGGTCTATCACTGCTTTGCTGGGAGCTTGTCCAGCTCATTACAATGGAACAGAAGTGCCTGACTGTAGCCTTGAGCCACAGGAGAGTTGTACCTAAGCGTGTTATTTTGAAAATTCCCAACAAGGCACTTGGAGGGTCATGTCATCTGTTTCAAGGCATCCAGCAACCCACCAAGGCACTGAAAGAATCTGGCCAGCAAGAAGCTGTGAAGGAAAAGAAAAACATGAAAACATTTTGCAAAGGGCCTTTAAGGAGAACTGGCACAACACAGAGAGGAGAGAGCATGAGGAGGGATAACCTGAGGCAGTGTGGGAATGCTGTGTGGCAGGAACAGAGGTACCTGCAGTGCTGGTCTGGGAAACAGCTGGAGCAGACTGAGAAGGGAACAGTGTGGTGTGGGAGGGAACAAGCAATGCCTACGATGGAAGAACAAATTAAAAAGCAAACCTCATCCAACAAAACCCAGGTACATAGTTCAGGTACCTAATTCATATTAGCATTGCATAAAAAACCCTTTTGCTGACATTGATGCATGAAGAACATCAGGGTGTTGATCTCCAAAGTTGTGTTCTGCCCCCTTGATGTCATTTCTATTGGCTACTTCAAGTAAAGAAATCATCCTCTGTCTTCTTTAAAATCCCGGCTCTGTGCATCAGCCCCACCACAATTTGCTTGAAGGAAACTGGTGACACACCTAAAGATCCAGAGACTCCCATAACAGCCCCTGATGGGCATGAACCACATCCACATTCCCTGTGCTGGGCTCTACTGCTCCCCCTGGAGTACCAGCACCATTATTAACACCAGAGTAATGAACAGGGCTGCCCATTAGAGATGCAGAATGCCTGCCTGAAAAGTGAGGCTATTCCTATTTTCCAAGAAAAATTAAGGAACCATTCCCCCCAGACGTCAGTTGATTTCTGTGACTTCAGTCCCTGAAGTTCGAGTTATTTTCCACTGACTTGTTCACACCAAGAAAGAAGGAAAAGAAAATGCTCATTACAAAAGTAAACAAAGAAACTGCAAAGTCACCCCAGAGGCGCAGTGAGGGCTCTGGCAGGGGCAGGTTGGTGTGTGTGCTCAGGAATTCTGGTGTATCCTGGCATTCCTCAGGGGCCCGGAGCTGTGTGTGATGTTGGGGCGTGTGGCACCTGGAGCTCAGGGCTGGCCCTGGGGCACTGCCACAGCCCAGCAGGGACTCTGCCTGGATAAGAGATCTCGGGACTGAGGTGTGCAACACAAGTGTCACATTGACACCCTGCTCCAGGCTCAGGAGAGCCGGGATATTCTCTTGTGCTACTACCTCAAGTGCTGATGCACTCCTGCCCAGCCTCCTGCCCACCATGCCCTGCCCGTGCTTCCAGGAGCACACAAAGCAGCAGCGCTGCCCTCCCTCCTGGCTTGGGCAAAGCCAGGTTATACCACAGAAAGGTACCTTCGGAACTGAACTGCTGAAAAGGTAACTGAAATTGTGTTCCAGTTTAGGTATGTACAACTTGCTGTGCAGATCCACCTCATGAGCACCTCCCTCACTTAGCTTTCCTCTTCACAGCACTCCTGAGCTCACACTCAGTCACACTTTCTTTCCAAAATATACTTCCACTTAACAAAAAGCTCCCTTCATTCTCCCCAGTAATGAATTCCAGCTAAACCAATGTCTTTTCATGTCAGACATGGGCCAGAATTGCAAGCAAAGCAGAGAACTCAGCACGGGTTTGTACAACCATTGTGTTCTCCATAAGGCTGCCCTAGGAAATCCAACCACATTATAATAAAATATTCCACATGTTCTGCAGTTGCCTTGGAGAGGGAGAATTTTGTATCTCTTGTAATTTAATGCTCTGTCTCTCAGAAGTGAGAGCTGTGTTTTAATGACAACACACAGCATATCCTGAGCTGAAAACTCTGTTCCTAAAAATGTTGACAAGTTCCATTGTACATTTAAAGTATTTTTTTCATTTTAAAGCAGATTTTCAGGTATGTGCTTTTGGAAAGCTTTCTCAGAAGAAACTTCAGTCCTGTTTCTACCACAAATTATGGAGACTTGTAGAAATAATTTAAAAATGTGGTTTACCCCATGATCATACCCACAGAAGCAGAGCATTAAAATGTGTCACTCCAGAACCCTTTCCAGCACAAAAAAACCTACAAAAGCAAATAATGCTTTGCCTTTCAGACCGTGATTAAGATGGAGAAAATGCACTTCATGATTGACCTGCCGCCCTCTCTATTGCTCAGGGGAACAGAATTCAATGTGAACTCTCAAGTTTTTCCCTATTCTCGGGATAGCACCTAAAAATGCCACTTCAGGATTTAGTGCAGGGGCTCAGCTGAGGTGTTGTCTTTTCTGAGACCCAAAGTGCAGGTTGCACAAGCAGGTCAGTGTTTCTTGACAAAAGCTCCAGTGCTAAATCAAAGTGAGATGATCTGTGTTTCACAGAGACAACTTCTGAGACGGTAACGAACATGAGCCAGCAAACACCACGAGCAGAGTTTTAGCTGCCTGACACAAAACATCCCTTGCCTGCCAACTTCCTGAGCTCCCACAGCTCGCATTCGAGTTTGAATTTGTCTCAACAATATTAGAACCTTTAAAATATATATTTGAGGCTTTATCTTATCTTTAAACTTTTATCTTACCATTACACCTCAAGTGGAACAGGCTTGGTTTGTCCTGGAAGGAAGTTTGCCCTACAATGGCACACTTTCAGCAGAAACGTGCCATCAGTCGAGCCTGCTGAGACACCGTTTAGCCCAACAGGAGCTGAAGCACTGACAGGTTCAGTCTACAATGGGAGAGAAATCGTCCCTCCCAAAGCGAACTGAAGGTGTCGCCGGCCGGCCGGGTTTTGGAGGGGTCACGCACGAATTGCCCCCGACGGCAATCGGGGGTGGCTCTCGTGGTGGCACCGGGGAGAGGACGGCGGTGCGGGTACCGCAGCATCCCCGGGGCCGGAGGTGCGGGTACCGCAGCATCCCCAGGAGCGGCAGCGGCCGCGGTTCTTCCCCCGCGCCTGGCCCCGAGCGGTGCCGGGTGGGCTGCGGGGGCCCGGGTGGGCTGCGGGGACCCCCGGGAGGAGGAGCCGGTCGTCGGTCCGTCCCGTCCCCTCCCAGGGCGGGCTGGCGCTCCCGTCCAGGTGCCACCGCCGCCGCCGCCGCCCCGCTCCGCACAGACGGGGCCGGGAAGCCGGTGCCGCTGCCGGGGAAGCGCCGCGGGGGTGGGCGGGAGCTGCGAAATGAGTTAATTCTGCTTGGAATAGTTCCTGGCAGGGAAGGAGCTGACGTGTGGAGACGCCTCCCGGGGATGAGCCGCCGGCGGGGCCGGGAACGGTCCGCACAGCCGGGCCCGCAGCCGGGACACACCGCGGGCACCGCCTGCGTCTCCCCCGGCCGATCCCTGCGCAATTCCAGCCTTCCCGGCGCGATTCCAGCTTTTCCTGTGAGCAGCAGCTACCGGCACATCGCGCCGGACAGGGGCAGCGTGGGGAGGCTTTCAAATGACAGCGCTTTGGGTCATGACATCGCTCACGGGAATCCCGAGAGTTTGGGGGTTGCTTCGTGGGTCGTTTTTTCTTTCAAGTTAAAAACTCTTCTTGTGCTGCTGGTTTGAACCCGAGCAGCGCAGCTCGGCTGCCGCTGGAAATGCCTGTGCGTTGTGTCCCCCTGCAGGAACCCGCGCCCGCCGCTGCTCTCTGGGGATGACAGCGTAGGGTCCTCGCAGGATGGAGTCCCTGTGGCCCCTCCTGGCCGCCTGCCTGGCCCTCCTGCCGGGCACCGCCGCCTGTCCCCGGCCCTGCGCCTGCCACGGCCCCGACGAGCTCCACTGCACCTTCCGCTACTTCAGCGCCGTCCCCCCGGGCATCCCCCCGGGCGTGCAGCGCATCAATCTGGGGTACGTGTAACCGGATTTCTAATGTTCTGACCAGTTAGCGTTCAACGCTTTACAGAGCAATAATTAAGAGGTTTCAGATTTAGAGATAAAAATTAACCAAAGCCATAAATGAATGTGTAGAGGTTAATGTTCTGTCTGCAGCGCCCAGCGGTGGCTGCACTCACAGCTAGCAAAGCCTAAGACCACCCACACTAAGGGGAAATTCGGGGCATCGAGCACAGGGAAGGTCAGAAGCTCAGAAAGTTTCCAAGTTAAATGAATTACTTTCGCTTACCTGAAGAATACACATCTGTAATGTGGAACTGAGGAGTCTGAAATAGAGAGAATTCAGTGAAAATGAGTACTTTCATTAAAATCTTCAGACTTTGCCGTGAGTTTAGAACGTCCCACAACATTAGTGTCTGTGCTTTCATCTGCTGGGTTCGTGGGAAGTCACACTTGCCTGGCCATGGCAGCCTCCACGGGGGTTCTGTTCCATATGTGGTTAAAGGAGCAGGGAATAGAACGTGTCCAGGCTTGTCCACTCCCTTTATGCAGTTTCCAGCAAGTGTCCTTTGACATAAATCAAATGATGAGACCCATCAGCAATATGTGACTCATCTGTGAATCCCTTTTAGTACACATAACCTTTGAATCATCCAGATGCATCTGCAGAAAATATAAAAGGAATTAGTAGTGAATTGAATGCTGTGCCGGAAAAGTGACCATGTTTTGTGCTAATATGAAGGATTGACTTGGAATTCCATCTTGGCAAGCAGAAGTGCTGCCTACCTTTAGCCATTCTCAAAGAGTGGTTCTTTTCTTTTGGTTGGTCGGCTTTAAAAGGTG
Organism: Myrmophylax atrothorax; assembly: GCA_026770055.1. Lineage (NCBI taxonomy): Eukaryota > Metazoa > Chordata > Aves > Passeriformes > Thamnophilidae > Myrmophylax > Myrmophylax atrothorax. Next base: position 25,262,222 of record JAOXXN010000137.1, read on the forward strand.
TGAAGTGTGGCTGACTAAAGCCTTCTGTTACAGCTACAACAGCCTGCGAAAACTGGATCCCACAGACTTTGCTGGCTTGGAGAAACTGGAGTTACTGATGCTGCACAGCAATGAGATCAGCATGATCCCTGAGAAGGTGTTCAGTGATTTACATTCATTACAGGTAATAACTAAATAACCCAATGTTAAATTTTGTTATGACTTAAAACAACTTTCAGTGATAGAGGTAATTAGCCACCGAGTAGCTGACTGCAGCATTTTGTTTTCTTGTTTCTTACCCTATCCATGTGAAAGTTGAGGGCCTTCAAGATCCAGTATCCTAATGGGAAAGGTCTTTGCTTCCCATGTGGCACTCAGGTAGAGTGTAAAGAGTACGATGAACACACTGGTAGATGGCCGTCAGCAGCATCTTAGCAGGCAACTGCAGATGAAACTCTTTCACACAGGAGAAAGAGACGCCTTTTTACTTTGTCATCAACAGGTCTTGAAAATGAGTTACAACAAGGTCAGAGTGCTTCAGCAGGATGTGTTCTATGGCCTGAAGAGCTTGGTACGACTGCATATGGACCACAATCAAATTGAATTTGTGAATCCCAACGTTTTCTATGGACTCACTTCCCTGAGGCTGGTTCACCTGGATGGAAATTTACTCCATCAGCTGCATCCAGACACTTTTGTCACCTTGCGCTATAGCCAAATATTCAAACTGTCCTTCCTGAAGCACATCTCTCTGTCTGACAATGTGCTGACTTCACTTCCACAAGAAATGTTTTCCTACATGTCGGAGCTTGAGAGCATTTACCTCCATGGAAACCCCTGGTCCTGTGACTGCAGCTTGCAGGGCTTCACAGAGTTTGCACAGAGGAGACCAGGTGAGCTCAAGGCCTTGTTTATGTTTAATCCCGTAGCATCTTATTCTTGCTGATACTAGTAATTGTCTTTTATCAATTTACTTATTATCCCAGAACAGACTGGAAGACAGGTTTTTGTAGGTGTGTGTAATCAGGATAAAGAGATAAATACCACTCATCTTCCCAGAATAATCTGGTGGCCTTAACACATGTAGCTTTCCGTAATGGAACACTGTCCTTGGGCAGTCCAAAGCTTTTGTGCACCCACAGAATCCACAGGGAATGAGGAAGCTAACTTTTGTGGAACTGGCAAAAGCGAGGGCCACTTTGCACTAAATTCTTCAAAAAGGAAATAGGAACCTCAAGGGACTCAAGGGGTTTCTCTGCTGCTGCTGTTCATACATTACTCAAAATTTGGTTTTATTTTATTCGAAAGAATAACTTTTTAGTATCTATGTCATTTTTAATGCTAAAACTTGTAGTGCAGAACCTGACTCCGGTTTTATTCCCTTCAGATATTATAAAGTGCAGAAAAGACAGAAGTTCTGGTGCCCAGCAATGCCCAGTCTGTGCTAGTCCTCAAAATCGTAAAGGGCAAAGCTTAACAGATCTTCCTTCTGCATCTCTCACCTGCAATAAGCCAGTCATACACGACTCCCTGAAATTCAGAAACCTCACAGTGCCAGACGATGGGGGTTTCAGTTCTGTGTCTCCCAAGGACTCCATAGCTCCCATAGGATCCGTGGTTTTGAATATGACTGACCAAGCAGGAAATCGAGGCAACTTGGTTTGCAACGTCCAAAAACCTGAAGAAATGTCTCCCATCTCATTTGCCCAAGACGGCAGCAGCACAGTGCTCAGAACCTCGCTCTCGGCATTCCTGGTGTGTGGCATTGAGTATGGGCACATCCAGCAGCTGTGGAGCATCCTGGCACTGTACAGCAATTCTCCCTTGAAACTGGAGCGGACTGTCCAGGCAATGGACGTGCCTTTTATTAGTTACAAATATAAACAGATCTACACTGAAAAAGATGAACTTTTCACCAGTATTGAGGCTGACCTGAGAGCTGACCCAGCCTGGCTAATGCAGAGCACGGTAGCTTTGCAGCTGGACAGGACAGCGACCACGCTCAGCACGCTGCACATCCGCTACGTCACCCATGCCCAGGTCAGTCTGCCCAGTGCTGACAACAGCCAGGGGAGGAGTAACTGGGCCCTCATCTACAGGGATAACAGCACCCAAAGGGAGCACACTGTGCTGGTCGGGGGGACCGTGGAACTGGGGTGCCAGGCAGCTGGGGAGCCAGCCCCTGCCATGGAGTGGGTATTGGCCGATGGGAGCAAAGTGCGAGCTCCTCACATCAGCGAGGATGGGAGAATCGTCATCCTCAGAACCGGAACACTGACCTTGCGGACGGCTGATGTGTTTGACACGGGGCTCTATCACTGCATTGGCACAAACGGCAACGATGCTGATGCCCTCACATTCAGAATCACAGTGCTGGATCCTCACGTGGAACACAGCAGTGTAAATAGAGCCCAGCTGTCGGCAGCTGTTGGCAGCACACTCCACCTGCCCTGCACATCCACGGCTGCCCCAGATGCTGCCATCACCTGGGTGTTGCCTGAGCACACAATTCTTCGTCAGTCTGTAGGAAACAAACGTATTTTTGGCAATGGCACCTTGAGAATAGAAGGGGTGACAGAGCAAGATGGTGGCTACTTCCAGTGTGTTGCAGCCAACCGGTATGGTGTCGACCTTTTGGTTTTCCAAGTGCTAGTGAGACAAGATGAAACTGCTCCAAAGAAAAAGCTTGGAGCTGTGGGAGAGTGGGAAGAGGGTGGCGGCTCTGGCAGTGCACTTCTGGGCTCTGCTGTGGCACAGACATATCCCTCAGCCACTGCAGCCTCTCTGGCAGCTCACCCAGAATCTACTGCATCTGCATCTGGCAGCTTGGCCAGACAGAGTGCACAGCAAAGGAACAGCCACAGGAAAGCACCTCGCAGGCCCTACAGGAACAGAACAGGCAGGCGGCTCAGGGGACACAGGAGACAGTTTGTTTCCTCAGGCAGGAGAGCTGATCCACAGCGCTGGGCAGCCTTGCTGGAGAAAACAAAGAGGAACTCGACATTGTCAGACAAACGAGCACAAGTTGCAATGGAGCCACCCATTCAAGTCCAAAAGTTCTCAGAGGCACCTGGAGATGTGGAGGAGACATCTGGTGATCTTGGATCTCCAGAAGAAGAATTCATGATACCTGTAACAGAGAGAGTCCCAGTACCTGCTCTGGGGAGAGCAATGGAACGAGTGGTCACTGCAGGGCCCGAGGGGACTGTGAGTCATGCTCCTGCCAGGAAAACCTCACTCCTGGTCACAGAGCCAGTAACTCCCCTACTCTCTCCTTTTCCACAGTTTGTGTCACCTGGCAGCAGAAGGCCACAAACATATCCAAAAACTACAGACTCATGGGAAAGATCTGATTTGAGTCAAATATCAGCATACAACGTAAAACAATCATCCATATCAAGTGGAGCAAGTGGAACAACCACGCTTTTCCCTGCTGGGCAAAGGATGGTATATTCTGGGCAAAGTAATAACCAGCATCTAAAATCTGCATCCATGACACCCACAACAGAAGCTACAGAGACCAGCAAGGCTGCAACTCCCCAAAACACAGCAGACAAGACACATGTTTTTACTGAGTCTATTGATAAGGTTTCCACCAAAATAGGTCACCGGGTCCCTGTGGTGACAGTCAGTGCACCAAGACCTGAACTTGGTCCCATTTATTCTCATATTGCTCAGAAGGGAGGAACCCCTAAACCACCATTGGCCTTGACTATCACTACTCATCTGCAAATTCAGGTTATCCAGGACATTCCAACTCCTACACCCCAGCTCCAGCAGCAGTATGGGAGACAAAGGAAAATTCCTGGTCGGAGACGAATTATTAGACCAGGACGTATCCCAGGCATGAGAGAGCACCAATACAATTTTGGGAGGCCAGGCTCTGCCAGAGGAAGTGCAGCTGTGGCTGCAGGTGTACAACTGAATATGAAACATGTATCAAATACACCAACCTTAAATAATTTAAGCAGCTTTATCAATTCATTTAGCCCAGAAGCACCCCTGTCCTCCCCCTCCACCATGAATATGCCATTGGAGCACCCCGTGGGTACCCATCAAAACACATTGTTTCTCAAGGAAGACGAAAACAAACATAGTGCAAGGCAAAAAGCTGCTACCACAGTCATGTCTGTCACTACAAAGGGCACTGCCACTACTTGCAGCCCTACCAAACTGCTGGGTTTGAAGCCAACAGTTATACCTCTTATTACTCCTCAATCTGACACTAGAATTATCAAAAGCAAAATATTCAGAGTGGGAGGAAGAAGGGGTCAGAGGAGAAAGAGGCCTCCTAAAACATCTGTACTGCAGCATATGGCTGCAGCCAACAGCACTGCAGCCACCTCACCAGTAAGCAAAGCCACCCCTGTGGTGACAGTAGTTACATCATCACCAGCTGTGCCTCCAAGCCTTGCACCTGCAAAACCTCTCCCTGGGAGTATCAGCACAGTCTCCATGACTGAAATGCCAGCACTGCGGATCCCTGACACCCCAGAGCCACCTCAGCACATGCCCACGGCAGCCACACAGACATTGGTGACCCTGGCCACACAGAGGAACACCCAGTCAGCCATGTCACTGCCCAGCAGTCCGACCACTCAGAGCCCCACCATGACACTCCAAACCACACCAGTCACACCAAGGAACACCCAGCTGACCACAGCACCACCAGTCAGTCCTGCCCAGACCCCCACCATGGCTTTCCAAATCCCACCATGGCTGGATGAGCCTCCTGGTGCTGTGAGTGCCCAGCCTGCTGCAGTCGGTGCCTCATCAGGATCAGCACCTGCTCAGCACAGCAGAGCCACTGACACGGCAGGAGGAGAATCCTACCAGAAAATGGGGGAGAGAGTTATCCAGGAAAACCAGGCAGCACAGCCCACATTCCCAGCAAGAACTGTGTCAAGTGCTCCTGTGGCAGTCACAGATATCACTGTTCCTGGCATTCAGCCTCCCTCAGCTCTGCCAGCCCCGACAGCAGCTGTGCCACCTGCACCTACTGCAAAACCCCACCAGTCTTCACAGGGGGATGTCAAATTCTGGCCCAAGCCACCTACCAAAGCCACAGAGAGGGACAGCACTGTCAGGACACTGACCACACTGAAGCCATCACAGATTGCAGCTCTGTGGAGAAGGGACAAGGACAGTTCTATCAGAGGTTGGTCTGAAAGGAGACAAGATCAAGAAACCACCACCCCCAGTCCCATTGCCCTGGGCTCTGCAAGCAGAAACCATTTTGCAAAGCCCAGAATATTCGGAGGGAAATTGGCTGCTTTCACTGTGCTGGCAAATTCTGACACTTTTATTCCTTGTGAAGCCACTGGGAACCCACATCCAACAATAGAGTGGACCAAGGTGCCATCAGGTGAGCTTGATAAACCTCTCTAAAATTTACATACCATTGCAGTCCTGTAATTTGGCAGCGGTTCTGTGTCCCAAACTCAAGCTTTCATTCATTTCAAAGAACTAAAAAATACCAGTGAACAGTGAACTTGGAAACAGTGAGAGATCCCAGCACCAGCTGAAGCATCTAAGTGCTGATTCTGGAATAGCTCTCTAGGGAAATGATAAAAGAATAATCTATATTTAACTAGAATTCTGTGCTTATTGTGGTAAGATTTCAATATTTTTGTGTGTTAGCTGCTATTCCAGAACAGTGAGACAAGTGAAATGAAAAATCTGTGGTAACAAACCCTCAAATCCACTTAGAGCTGTGCTGTGTTTGGACCACAAAGTCCCATCTGCTTTATCCAGACTTTGTCTCTACTGGGGACTCAGCTGCATTCTAACTCTAAAGCTTTGCCATTCTATATGCAAAATACTCTGATTTTCTTTATCTTATCACTACTGTCTTGGTTATTTGGGCAAAGCAGACCAGGACAGGGACGGGTTATTCGGAACCAAATGAAACCAGAGGCAGGTTCTCACGCGCTGCACTGTTGTCCCCTTGTTCCACAGGGAGCTCTGCCACCGGGCGCCACGGGGCTGGCAGGTGGGTGGTGTTTGCCAACGGGACCCTGTCCATCACCCAGGTGGGCCTGCAAGACGGTGGGCAGTACCTGTGCACAGCGACCAACGTGCATGGCTCGGCGCGGCTCCTGGTCACTCTGGCGGTGGTGGCACACCCACCGCGCATCGCCGGCAGCCGCCACCGGCTCCTCACCACACACTCCGGAAACACTGTGGCACTGGCATGCAAGGCTGAGGGCAGCCCCCCTCCCACCATCTCCTGGGTTCTGGCAAATAAAACCCACCTCTCTGAGTCCTCCACAGGAAATGACAAAGCTCATGTGGAAATGGACGGCACTTTAGTTATCCGGGAAGTCACCGTTTATGACAGAGGCCTCTACACCTGCCTGGCCGAAAACCCTGCGGGTGCTGACACCCTGAATGTGAAGATGCAGGTCGTGGCAGCCCCTCCCACCATCCTGGAGGAGAAGAGACAAAGTGTGGAAGGAAAGACAGGGGAAAGCCTGAAATTCCCTTGCACAGTGCAAGGAAACCCTCAGCCCACTGTCCACTGGGTCCTTCCTGATGGCATGGTGGTGAAGCCTCTGCAGTGGGTCCACACAAGGCTGTTCCTGTTCTCCAATGGCACCCTCCACCTCGGCAGCATCGCCCCTGCCGACAGCGGGAGCTACGAGTGCATAGCCACGAGCTCCACCGGCTCCGACAGGAGCGTGGTCAGCCTCGTGGTGGAGCACAGGGACACGCTGCCAAAAATAGCCATTGCCTCTCCAGGACTGACTCGGCTGAATTTTGGAGATAAGTTGCTTCTGAACTGCACAGCAACGGGGGAGCCCAAGCCCAGGATCATCTGGAGGTTGCCCTCCAAGGCTGTTGTGGACCAGTGGCACAGGTATGAGTCTTTTTTTTCTCCACCTCATTGGAACTTCAAATAGTATCTTCTGTAGTGCTCTTGAAAGAGCATGTTGCAGCACTAAAACACTGTGAACTAAATTAATTTTTAAACATATAACAGTGCTTACAATATCTGTGCTAATGGCTTGTTGTTATATACCTAATAACAGATGATATCAATTGTCCTAAGTGGGTGAAGTCTCTCCCAAACAGTTACCAGTAATATTTGAATGAAGGGAACTGCTGTTATCATGCACTGTCTGACTGTTGCCAGTTTAGGGGACAACTTACTTGTAACAGATTTGCAAAGTAGGGCTCTGGAGGAAGAGGATACTGTAGTCTCTGCCCAGTCTACCTTTGGGGGTCTCCTCTCATCCCCTTCCACAGTAACACTTCATCTTTCTTTTGGGAGACACAGCCCCAGCTCAGGGTGTTTCCAGCATATTCAACATGCACACATCCACGTTAACACCAAAGGTGACAATGACATCAGGTTAGGACCCACTGGGTGGGCAGGTGGTGTGGGCACAGTGCCTTTGGAGAAAACCTGTGTCATGCCGTGCTGTTGACACCCTCAGTCCCTTCCACTGTCCAGTATTCACCTCCAGCACTTGGTTCCATAATTCTTTTCTTCCCTCCCCCCACAACAGAATGGGAAGTCGGATCCATGTCTACCCCAATGGCTCCTTGGCTATCAAGGCGGTTACTGAAAAGGATGCAGGTGACTATCTGTGTGTCGCAAGAAACAAAGTTGGGGATGATCTGATACTGATGAAAGTCAGCATCACAATGAAACCAGCCAAGATTGACCACAAACAGCACTTCAAGAAGCTGGTGCCATATGGCAAGGATTTCAGAGTGGACTGCAGGGCCTCGGGGTTGCCCACACCAGCAATATCCTGGGGTCTGCCAGATGGGACGTTGGTCAACAATGCGATGCTGGCAGATGACAGCGGGCGCAGGTCTAGCAGGTACGTCCTCTTTGACAATGGGACTCTGTATCTCGACAAAGCTGGAGTGGCAGAAGGAGGAGATTACACCTGCTATGCCCAAAACACTCTGGGGAGGGATGAGATGAAGATCCATGTCACAGTCATCATGGCAGCCCCTCAGATAAAGCACAATTACAAGACATATGTTACAGTGTCAGCTGGAGACACGGCACTGCTGGACTGCGAAGCTGCTGGAGAACCCAGGCCACAGATATTCTGGTTGCTGCCTTCTAATGAGATGATCTTCTCATCCACAGACAGACACTCCCTGCACACCAATGGCTCTCTCTTCATCAGCCACGTCAAACTGCTGGATGCTGGGGAGTACATGTGTGTGGCTCGGAACCCTGGTGGGGACGACACCAAACTGTATAAGCTGGATGTGGCTGCTAAACCTCCCATCATAAATGGTTTATATGGGAACAAAACAATCATGAAGGTGACAGCAGTGAGGCACTCAAAGAAACACATCGACTGCCGGGCAGAAGGGACACCACCCCCTCAGATTATGTGGATCATGCCTGATAACATTTTCCTTACAGCCCCATATTACGGGAGCAGAATTGTAGTGCACAAAAATGGGACACTTGAAATTCGGAACATCAGGCCTTCGGACACAGCAGATTTTATCTGTGTGGCACGTAATGATGTGGGAGAGAGTGTGCTGGTGGTGCAGCTGGAGGTCACAGAAATGCTACGGCGACCAATATTCAAAAACCCATTCAACGAAAAAGTAATAGCAAAACCTGGAAAAACTGTCACAGTGAACTGTTCTGTGGATGGAAATCCTCCCCCAGACATAAGCTGGATGCTGCCCAACGGCACGTGGTTTTCCAGCAGCATCAGGACATCCCAGTTTCTGACAGAAAGCAGCGGGACCCTGACCATCTATAACCCCAGCAGGGACCGAGCTGGGCGGTACCGCTGTGCTGCCCGAAACAAGGTGGGCTATATTGAAAAGCTGATCATTCTGGAGGTTGCCCAGAAGCCCAGTATCCTCACCCGCCCTGCGGGGCTGGTGAAGGGCATCAGCGGGGAGCCGCTGGCGCTGCACTGCCTGTCTGACGGCAGCCCCCAGCCCCGCACGGCGTGGACGCTGCCCGGGGGCCGCGTGCTGGACCGGCCGCAGCTCAGCGCGAGGTACCTGCTGCTGGAGAACGGCACCCTGGTCATACGGGCAGCCACTGCCCACGACGGGGGGAGTTACCTGTGCAGGGCCCACAACGACGCCGGTGATGCCTCCATCACCGTCCCTGTCATTGTCACAGCCTATGCCCCGCGGATCACGGGCAGACCCCCACCCGCCCTCCACACCGTGCCAGGGGCAGCAGTCCAGCTCCACTGTGTGGCACTGGGAATACCAAAACCAGAAATTACCTGGGAATTACCTGACCGCTCCATACTCTCTACAGCTCACCAGGACCGAGGATCTGGGGGTGAGCTGCTTCACCCCACGGGGACTTTGCTCCTCCAGAATCCCCAGCCCTCCAATTCTGGCACTTACAAATGCACGGCGAGGAACCCCCTTGGCAGTGACTTTGCTGTAACATATGTCCACATCATCTGAAGTCAGAAATGCAGCAGGAACAATGGTGAACACAGGCTGCAGCTGGGCTGAGGTCATCCTTGGAATGAGTTTAATCAAAGGCAGCCAGAGGCATGTGAGTGCCTGAACACATTCACAGTGCTCAGTCTGCAGTGACTGGGCAAAAGGAGAGAGGAAGGGGAAAATTAGCTCTGGCATTATTAGCTAGCTTTTGTTCTCTCCATGTTCAAGGAATTTAAATTAAAACAAATTTAATTTTTTGTCTGCCAGCAAACATGGGCTATCAAACAAAACTACTTGCTGGAAATGTACACAGAGAGCTCCTGTATGCATAGACTTTTTCACATCAGTTCAATACTGCCCACCTGGTATGACTGTCACAAGCACAGATCACAGAGGGCCAGAACATCTGGGAAACAAAGAGCAGGTTTATTGGGATGCAGACTACCTTCTTAATGTGTTTTAATAGTTAGTATATTTTAAAATAAATATTCAATGGTGAAACAAGTAGTGAAGTATTTTTAATAGTACAGCTCTACTTGCCACAATCTTTTCTGCAGAGCTGTGTGGTGACACAGACCAGTTTTGGACTCAGTTTGGAACAAGAGAGGGAGCTGTGCTCAGCACTGTTAAGCCAAGGCATACAGACTGGGTGTAGAACCATTCCAGCTTGGCATCATTTTCTTATTGTCACAAAAGCATTTTTCAAAAGTTTCTCACTAGAAAACAATTCCATGAATTTGCATCTCAGTTTAGAATTGTGATTTCTCAACTCAGCAGCCAGGTAGGTCTAGGAAGGAACCTCTTTACCTGACAGAAAAACACGTTCATGATGATAGTAAATGGCTACCTGCCCATTTCACACTGATCAATCACAGAGTGCACTGCTCAAATTGATTTTTTTAAATATTTAAGTCACTTAATAAAATAATTAAGGTTCAGAGTTTCAGGACCCAAAAAGCACCAAATTCATAAAATCTGCAATAACATTCTTCAAATAGGCTCACAAGTCCATACATTAAAATTAGTTAAAAGCAAAAGTAACCCCAAACTCCTGCCTTGTTACATATTCACATCAACTGCAACACAAAAAATAATGATGGAAATAAGAAGAGAACTCATGTCTGCTGTCTGGCAATGACCAGTGCACTGAATTTCCAGTGTCCTGTTCCTCAGTGCAGAGGTGCCCTGGCCCCCTCCAGCCATGGTCAGAAGTGGGAAGGGTGCTCATACTGGCTCCCCCTTTGCTGTGCCTGGTTACCTGGTGGAGAAAGCAAAGGGGGTGACTCTACCAAAGTACTGAAAAATACCTGCATTTGGTGCAGTGGTGGCAGACAACAGCCAGTACATTCGTCCTCCACCTGAGGTCAGAGGCACTCACTTCCCTGGAGACTTTTCCTGCACAGGACTGGGGAAGGTGAGGGGGCCCAGCCACAGCCTTGTGGGTGACTGGGGTTGCTCTGGGGACCAACAAGACCCTGTGGGGTGCCCCAGAACCGGGGCTTTGGTGTCACATCAGGCTGGGACAGGCAATCACTGTCAATAGGTGAATGACCTCCATGTATGTCTGGCAGCAGGTAAATAGGAAAAAGGTCTCCAGAAAGAGAATTCCATGTTCAGATACACATTTCCTTATGTCTGGGCACACACTTACAGGCGAGCTGCTTCTGGAGCTGCCTGACCAGCACTGCCGTCTGCTGCAAGCCTGGCCATGGCAACTGGAACAGAAGTGGGAAAGGTGAAAGGAACCACAGGGTGCCCACACCAGGGCAGGTAGCCCTGGGGTGCTCGGGTGGTACCTCCCTGGCACAGGGGCCAGGAGGGCAGCAAAGGCATCCTGACTGGGGTTTAACAGCACAGCAAGGACACAGGCAGCACCCTTAGAGCTCACAGAATATCTGTCTTCTTCCTTCCCTGAAATCTCAGACTGTTCAGCCTGGAGAAGAGAAGGCTTCAGGGGGGCCTCACTGGCCATGGCATTAAGCACAATGTGATTAGAACCCCCAAACCCAGCCCCTACCATCCATCTCTGACTCACCCTCAGGTCTCTCAGCTCTACAGATCTGCCTCCTAAATCCCAATTTTTTTCCCTCTCATTAGGTCTGCTAAAAATCCACATGCTTCTAATTTTAATTAAGCGATTCTTCTGCACAAGGTTACATGATGCAGTTTGGAAACCTGAGGTGCTGAATAAAATTGCAGTAATCCTGTACCCTAATAATTCCGTGGGCACTACAGAAACCGCCCAAGCTTTGCTCAGCAAAACCTTCTGCTTACTGAAGGCAGTTTCAGCATTTTACAAGACTTCAGCATCTTTTCCCTTTCTGAAACCAAATCCTTCACTTAAAATATGTTGTGTAATCTCCTGGTTACCAGGCCATAGTAACTGCTGAGGTTAGTCAAAGGCATTAGACACCACACCGGTGTTTTTGGGAACACAAACCCAACCCACAGCACCTTCTGCTGTGCAAGTGTTGGCAGAGGAGCCTGTGCTGGGCAGGTGCCCATTTCTGTGACACTCACCCAGGAGCTTGTTCAAGATATAAAAACTATAAAGAAAAACTCAAAAATGGATGAAAATTATCTAAGATTAATGTTTTTAAACTTGGAGGCTGCAATTTCAGCATTACTATATTTTTTCAACTTCTCTAATTATCCTCACCTATCTTAAGTATGTTTGGAAAAACTGTGGGAACAAAGGGAACAAGCATAACATTCATTTTGCAGGAGATGAATGAGCATAACGAGACACATCAGTGGATGTGTTCAGAAAAATGACTTGGTAGTGACAGTGATGGGGTGAACTCCCTAAACTATCAAGGGCTCCAATTCAGCAGAAAGTTGTGTCTCAAGAGTAATTCAGTTTGTTCAGCTGTGTCCATGCACCTCTGGTTTACGAGTAACAATATAATTTTAAAGTATCTTTAAAAAAATAAACCCTGGTGTCTCACTGTGCAGGGCACAGCAGTGCCTCAGCACTCAGTGGCAGCTTGGTGGCACTTGGGGACTGTGATCCTCTGAGAGCCTCAGTGACACTACAGGGGACAAAGGCAGCATCAAGGGGCAGGAGGAAACCCCGAGTTTATGGAATACAGGAAAAATAAAGGGACTAAGACATCAAAAGGCATTTACAGGCAGCTGGCCCTGGTTAACTAATATTTGGGGAATTACTGCAGTGTAACTATCAGCTGGCTGCCCACTGTGAGCCAGGCAGGGCACACAGCCCCAGCATGGGACAAAGCCAGTGTGCTGCTCCTCAGACTGAGGGGTTCCACTAACCTGCTGCAGAGTCTGTGCCTGCACCTGCTGCTGCAGGAGCTGCTGCTGCTGCTGCTGCTGCTCTTGGGGCAGGAGCTTCATGTGGAGCAGCTGCTGCTGCTGTGGGAGCCCATGGATCGGGGGCGGCTGCGTCCCGGAGCCCCAGCACTGCGGAGTGTTGGACAGGGCTTGCTTTGTGGGCACTGGGACAAAGCAGCCTGTTGGGGCCACCCTGGAACCACCTGGAAACCACACAAGACACAAATGCATCCTCTGCGTTCCCTAAGAGCATTGCTGGCACAGAACGCTGCTGATCCATCAGCTCTACACAGGGATGATAAACACATCTCTATAATGGCATAGTCTGGATTAGAACACATTTCTGGCCTAAAAATTTAAATGGGAAACGTACCTTTGGAGACTGCCACTTGTAAGTGAGAATGAACAGTACAAAGGCTGTGGGCTGCTGTATGTTCTATATCGCTATATCTCACTATCACTGCTGAAAAAAGTTTCATGTCAGACTCACAGCATGATACTGACAGCTTAATATGTCAAGCCAATTTTATGAGATGGTAGCAGTTTATGCACTCTCTGCTATTTGATAAAAATCACATATCTCTCTGTCAGACTTACAAAGGTAATCTTACACATTTGATTTCAAAAGCAGCATTTCCTTAAACTTTTTAGCCATTCTCTGGTATATTCTGAACATTTTTACACAGTTAAAATACAGAGTAGCTGTACTTGGAGCCTCAGAAAAAATATATAACATTTATAACTGGGAAAAAATGGTTAATTTCTCCTGCATAATTTTGGAAAAGCCTTGATAGTGTTTCTAAAATCATAACAAACTGCTGCCCTCTGGAGCCAGTAAATCCTTATTAAACTGTAACTCCGTAACAGGATTAAAGACAATCCTACACAAAATTAAGCACATATCAGAAATGCTGAAAAAATATGAGCCCACATCTAGCAGATGGTAAATAAGCCACCACAGCTCTTGGTATGAATAAAAGAAGAAATAACTCAAGGAGCCTTTGTTCCTTTAATCTTCCCTCTCTCACTTCACACCCCACTAGGTCTTTCACTGCCACCACAGGAGCTCCTTGTGGTTCATCTACCCAGAAAGTCCAACAGCTTCACAGAGACAGAGCCACAACTGAAGGCAGAAAACCTCTTTGAGAACCCATGGCTACTGAAGGAATCAACCCAACAGCACCACTGGACACAGCCCGTGTCAGAGAGAGCAGCAGAACAGAACACATTGTCAGGTTTGTCACAGGCCCAGTGACACCCACAGGACTGTGACCCCAGAGCCCACTGTACCTACAGCGAGGGGCTGGCTGGGCAGGAGCACCCCAGCCTGGGGCAGGGCCCCCCAGGCTGTGCCCCCCCAGGGCTGCAGGGGCTGGGTGAGCCAGCAGGGAGAGTAGCAAGCAGGAGGTGGTGGGCACTCTGTATGAGCTGCTCTGCAGATACTCCTTAAAACACACAGCAAAAGGGAATGTTACTGACATTCATACCTTACTAACTCATAAATAATGCTGATTTTCCTACTGAATTATTAAAGGACAGAGACAGTTCCTTTGTCATTGGCAATGATGTTAAAACAAGATGAAGTCTGATAATCCCCACTGGAGCTCCAGGCACATCCCACCCGTGGGGGTACCTGATAAGCAGGTACCTTCTGCAGGCGGTGGTCAGGTGGAGCAAAAGGACAGCTCACTGTACCAGGATAAAAGTAACAAGAATAACAGCTTTAGTGGGCCCTGGGAAGGCATCCACAACTTCCATGATCCTGCCCATGAACACCTGCACTTCACAGGCTGTACCTGTTGGCTTGACCTCCTATACTTCAGAACTCAAGGAAAGGGAGATGAAAGCAAACATTTGCTCTTGCCTGTTTCTTATCAATGGAGTCAAACCCCACAATCTTGTTGCCCTTGCTGTCGATCAAGGACCCCATGGGCTCACAGGCCACGATGTCACTGGCCAGCCTGGGCAGGGGCAGCAGCTGCCAGACCTCGTTGATGCCCTCAGACCTCGTGTCCCCCAGCTCCTTCTGGGGAACAAACACAGCCGTGGGCCAGACAGAAAGGGGGAGAGGAGAGAGCATGACTCTGCTTTCACTATTAGACATGTCCAGTCTCTGGATGAATCATTTCCTTGTACTTTTACTAAATTTAAGCAAGTGCCTTTGCAAGGTTTTTTAGGGTTTCCTCTTTGTTTAAAGAATGTAAGTTTTCTTTTCATGTCTTGTTTAAACACAATGTAGAAAACACATAATACAAATTTAGTGTCTTACACAGGAATAAAAGTAACTGTCTTGCAGAGTCTCCAGTTTTAATTGACTGAAGAAAATCCTAGAAGTATCTTCCCACCTCCACATTCCTGTATTTTTATTTTCTTCTTTTTCTCCTTTTTAGGACTAGGAATGTTTTAGTCACCCATCTATTTCCAAGAGGCCTTTCCAGACACCAGGAACAACATGAGTAAAAAATGAGGCCAGAAAGCAATTCAAAGGAAATGTTGAAAATGACAAGACGTGACACAACACTTACTTTTAATTTCTTCACTAAATTCATGTAAGCCCTTTTGTTCTCCTCAGGCCCTCCCTGGGAGGTGTTTGACAGGTCTGAGGTGTGTCCCATTGATAAGGACCCCCAGCATATCCAGCACGGTCCTGAACAATTGGCTGGGAGTAAAGGCAACTGTTACCCTGAGGAACTACAACTGCCAGGAGATCCAGGGGCAGATATTCATGACAGAGGCCCCAAGGGCAGACCCTACCCAGGCTGGGGTTCTCAGGGCTTTCTGGACACACACACCCCCCCCCTGAGCTTGCATTCCTGAGCTCCACCATGCTCATGCAGGTGTACTGTGAGGATGTGCACACAAATCTTACCTAAACCCCAGCTCAGAGCCACAGACAGCACAAACTGCCAACAGAGGTAGTAAGAATTGCAGGCTCTGACTCAGGAGAGCGCTCAGGCACTGCATAGATAAGGAAGGGTGTGCATAGTGCCTTCACTGCTTTCCCAAATGGAGGTGCCCCCACCCCAGGCCAGCACAGAGCCCCTAAATCCCACTAGAGCAGTAACAGGTAAAAAAGTCCCTAATAATAACATACATGCAACCTAAACCTAAAGCTCCAAGGTCACAAATCAGCTGTTCTAACAGAGCAGATGTACTGGTTGGTCTGCAGATCCACAGTCCCTGAGGTGATGATCTGGAGCAGCAGAAGGGCCCAGCCCATGGTTCACTGGGTGCTCCTCCACACTGTGTCAAACATGCCACCCCCCTGCACAGTAACATGTCAGGCAGGAAGGCTCTGCATGTTCCAGGGCAGCTGCTCCCCCTGGGCTGCCTCTGGGGTAGGGATCACCTGGGGACTAACAGCTACCCAGTCCCACAAAGAGCTGCATATTCTGGAGCTCCTTGCTCCTTACCACCTCCTCCAGAGTAGCTGCTGCATCTTTTCATAACACTAGGACAGCCACAAGGTTTAGTTACCAGGCTGAGGTGCAGTTGCAGGGCTTTGTGCATCATCTGCCTGACTCTGACATTGGCCTGGTACTGCCCTTCCCTCCAGTTACTGAGGATCGAAGAAAAAGCACTGGATTAACGTTGCTTTCCTCCTGTATTGTTCTCCCTTAAAGTATTTTTCACCATTACCTATTAGAAATCATAAAATATTATAGACCTTTTTATCCTCTTGCCTCTTTAGGCTTTGAGCAGGTTAAACAAACTGGTGGGAGGAAAAAGTTAGTTTGTAAAGAGCTGGTGATCTGCTGTCAGTGGGGTGACTGTATCTTCCTATTGCAAAAAATAAAAATCAGCTTTGTCATGCCTTTATTAATCATATTGTTAGAAACAGCCTGTTGTAAGTCAATAGATGTCTTGCACTGGATGAGTTTCTGAGTGGGATGTCTGGATGAGAACCATCCAGAAGCTGAACTAGTTGCATTTCAGGGGAGAACCAACACAGCAAAAGGAAACCCCAAGTGGTAGAAACTGGGGAAAAAAACATCAAAGGAATGAACTTCACTGGAATGTGGACCTGTGTCATAGCCTGACCTGAGCCAAGGGGAAATATGGGGAAAAATGTCATACAGGTACCACTTCTCACTGTCACAGCAGGTCACAGAAACTAAAGTCAGAGAAAGGAGACATGACCCACTGCTCTGGACACTGGAAATGTTCAGTTTAAAGGCACTATGAAGGAGCTGCTGGAGGTTGGAATGTGAGCTGGGTGGGAGCAAGAAGTCTGGAGCAGGATGAGCAGAGGCTGTGAGCAAGCACGAGAAACCCAAAGGAGAGCTGCAGTCAATGGCCAGGCTGGGACCAGAACAGTGCTTTTTGAAATATGAGAAACTCAATCTGTGTCAGGTGGAGAAGGTGACAGGTCTTCCCAAAGGAAGACACTTTCAAACTCACAAAAATTTTCTAGGCCCAAGCTAGGGACTGGGAAGACTGTTCCTCTCAGGATCAACCCCTTTATTGTTTTTCCTGGAAAGAACTGAAATTAGACTCCATTATTCACACTCAAAAAAGGAACAAACACCTCCCCATTCTCTCTTCCTTGGACTGCTCCTTTTGGCACACCACTGCACCATAATTTTCCTGGTTTTACACCATCATATACACATAAAACTGCTGACACACACACCTAACAACGGGTGCTCATGGTTCTGTGCTTGTTTTACCTGAATAACTTGATTCTGCAGGGATGCGAGAAGCCCTTCCCATTGCTCATCCCGTCCCTTGAGGCAAGTGAGTACTAGTGACAGGAAAGGCTGCTGGCTCAGCAGGGACATGCTTTAGGAGAAGCAAACACAGCACTGCATTAATGAAGTTAATTTGATACTTCCCATCCTCGCTCCCTTCCTTGTTTTGTCTACATTTTACCCCTGAAGTGGCATTGCTGCGTCTGTGTCTATTTCTGTTTTAGTCAAAGTCCTGCCAGAGGAATTAAAGACAATGTCCCAGGAAGGCAGAGCCCCAGCAAACCCAGATATGTGTGTTGTTACTGAGACCCCCTGGCTCAGGAGGGCCCTGAGTGACCAATAACTGCCCACAAACCCGAAGACCTGACCCAGGAACAGAGCAGGTTATTTTAAGGCTACTTTGATTAACCAGGGATACCAATTTAGCAGAGATAAGGCAGCAAAAGTTTCTGATCCATGCTACCGGTCTGAAGTGAACCCCAAGGAAGTTTCCTCTAGAAGCTCTGATTAGAACAAGAGCTGCCTGAATTGGTCTAAAATTCCAACATGGGTTTAATGCAATGGAACTTATAGCATAACCCCAAGAAAGTGCAAAAACATTGCAGGCAGAATATTTTACTGAAGGAAAATCAGTAACTATTAAGATATTAAAATTCTCACACATTTGGAAAGCTAGAGATGAATTTAAGCTTAATTCTCAACAGGAAGCAAGTGACATGACAAGGTGGGATCTTTTGTGGGTAGCAAAGTGGCCTAAGGGAAGAGACAACAAGTGCTCTAACTGTCCCTTTCCATCTCTAACATTTCTCATCACTGAGCTGCAGCACAGACCATGGCAGATGTGCTCCACATTTCTTCCTCTGAAACAAATGGTGTTTCTTCAGACTGACACCTCAACACTGTTTGGAGTTGATAAAGTTTTGTGAAGCCAAAATCCAGTCCTCAGTAAACTCCTCCTTCACAAACACGGTTTAGCTCTGCCTGCAGGGGTTCCCCAAAGTCCTTTTTTGTTTCTATCTCTTTCCTTCTTAGAAGATGACCCCAAATGCTGCCCTTTCTCCAGCTCCTCTCCTGCAGCTTTCAAGACCCTGCCTTGAACTGAGGTAGGCAATTTGGTGATCGGGGGGCCACCAGCCACACTCCTTGCTGCTCAGAGGAACTAGGAGCA
>JAOXXN010000137.1:25280855-25301325 GCA_026770055.1 Myrmophylax atrothorax
GGAACTAGGAGCAGAACAAACCTATTTCAGCCAAAATATGCAGGCAGTTTTGCAGCCAGTATTAACTGCTATTAGACTGAACAGCCTCAATAAAGCAGAGGTACAGAGCATCTGCAGTAACTAGTGAGAAATGAGCAGTCACAATTTCTGGTGTCCAGAAAGTTCAAGAAGAGCAACTACATTTATTGTTAAACAAAAGTAAATAAAAGGGCCCTTCAGGTAACTATTTCTGTACATTCCTGGTTCAAGTGCAACACAGTCTAGGCAATTTACACACAATTAAGCATCATGTTGGCTAAAAGAATTAAAAAGGTGCTACAAAAGTACCTTAGGAATGTCTTTTTAGCATTCTGTCTTGTATTACTTGGGTCAGCATTTCCAACAGTTTGGACTGAAAAGGCCTGTGCCAGAGTTAGAAGGGTTATTGTTTAGCACAGCCAATTGCTGAAACACCTCTATTGTCACCTTTGCAATATTATCCAAAAAGCTGTTCATTCCAGCCACAGCCCCAGAACTCTACAGTAAAACACAAGTACACTGGCACATTCATGGCATGTTTGCTCAGGGACTACATTAAAATTTAATATACTTCCTTGCATTAAATATTTATATAAGGAAGTTTGAAAACCAATACTCACTCATGCACTGTTTGATCATCAGCTGCAGCACCAGCCATGACTGCCACAGAGTCCACTGGCCTAAATTCTAGGGAACAATTAGTGTTGCACATGTTAATTGTTAATAACATTAGCATTAAAGCCAACATTTTACAGGTCTGAGGAAAGAAGCTTCCCACATGGAACTCCTCACTCTTTGAGGAGCTGACATCTTTGCTGCCAATTTTGGCATTGCCTGGAGGGCAGAGGCACAGGGTGAACCCCCAGCCCAACCCCACGCCCAACCCCAGGGACTGACCTTCGGGGCACCAGGAGGTGGGAGCTGAGCAGCACTGAGGCCATCACATCAAACAGGGCAGCACAGGCTGACTCTGAACATCACCAAAGTACTGGTCCCTGGCTTCGTGTTGCAAAGCATTTTTTTAACAGGTGTTTCAGAAATAGAAGACGGTTTATACAAATCAAATACAACTGAAGCCACCACATGCTCAAAAGGAAAAGGTGAATGAAAGGAATTGTTTCAGCAGATAAGGAAGAGTTGAGTTATTGGCTCTTCTCAGATGTTCCTTTTCCAAGTCATATCTCTTATTTTGATTTGTTAACATTCCATAGATCAAGAGACAAGTTTGACCAGTGGTCCCTCAGCCACTGACTGACCCCTCAACCTTTCTATGACCCCACATCTGTACTCAGGAAGGATGAGAGGGAAGAACCTTACAGGCAAATGATACAATGAAGAGTGGCACCAAGGCCACATGAAGTTAAAGCCATCACAGAAAGCTCTGATAAACCTTCCTCAGCACTGAGGATAGCTGAGCAGTTTCCTCAGCACTGAACTGCAACAGCTCTCAGGTATCTTTCCTCAACAAAAAAAGTACAATTTTTAAATTACTAATGAAGGGTCCCAACAAAAGACCTCTACAATTAGAATAGTTTGGCTCTATAGGAGGAGAAGTGCTGCAGAAAAGGTACAAACAAACTGTGTGCCCAAACCTTCCCTTGTACTTCTCTGCTCTAGACAGTGCCCAAAGCATGTTCCTGCAGAGATGAAACCACAGGTGTTCACATCACACACCATTAACGAAGGAAAATTTGCCAAACTCGGCACTCCGAAGAGTGAGAGTACATAGATAATGGTCATAAACATATTTCAAGGTCACTACCAAATCCATCAGTCTCTCCCAGCTAGCTCTGCTTGTAACTTCCTTCCCCAATACAGTCACAATACTGGGGGCCATGGTGGTTCTGAGACAGTGGCCAACAGACTGTCCCAATGGCACTCTGGCTGGAGGTACACCCTGCAGGCATGGCCATGTCTGGAACATCTTGCTTATTTAACTGGACATTTACTTAGCTCCAAAAATACACCTCCCCAGAGGTCACAAGAACTGTAGCTGAACCTGAGCCAAACCAAAGCTCCGAGGCAGTTACTTGGTTGGAAAACAACACTCACCATTCATGGAGAGCTGCTCAGGGTGGCACTTTTACAACTTCTACAACGGCAGACACCAAGGATTTGTGATAAACATGGAAAAAGATGGAGAAGCTTATCTGAGACCCTATTTCCTCTCTGTATTTCAGAGGGACTTGCCTGAGTTTGAACATTCTGGGACTCAGTGGTGGAGGTCGGGGTCAACATCTGAAATAGTCACATCAGCTTGAAGTCTCTGCACTGGGGCTGACTCACCAGGAAAAAATCTGTCTTCAACCTGGAGTTGCACTCCCCATGTGCTGCAGGAGCAGGGACAGCAGTCACATTCTTCCCTTGTCCTCAGAGTTTTCCTTCCCTGGGAACATTCCCAGGGGAGTGAACTAGCACGAGCTGTTTTCCACCCAAACACATCACACAGAACCCTGCACACTCTTACCAAGCATCAAAATTGCTTTCAAAACTGCAAACACAGCTCTCACTTCAATGCTGTTGTGAGCAACAGCCAAGAGGTGATGACCACAGGAAGAATGAATTCCAGGAAATTATTTACCTACAGAGAGAAGAGTAAACTTTGTTAAAAATGGGTGTTATTTACCAACTAACATTTCCTTTGTCTGAAATCCTCCTCAGCTAGACAGCTACAGAAGTACAAGAATTGAAAGAACTGAATCCTCTGAATTTGAAAGTGCAGCCCAACAGGTAAGTCATTAAGTCAACTGGGATATGTGGTTATGATGGATTAATATAAAAAAAAGCTATGGTCATTGAAATAGAAAAAAGAGTCTGTTGATTCACTGTGTCCACATGAACAGTGAATTTAACCACTATGAGATACTGAAGCCTGTTTTGGTTTTGACTTCACTGATTTAGGAAATTACTTCCCTCCTTTCACCTGCATGACAAATGAGGCAGAATTAAGAGCTGTAACTGCCTGTTGCACAGTTACATTTAGTTCTGCAGCTCAGCAGCCTGCAGAAGGCAGACAGTGCTTTGTCTAAGCTGAAGGAGGAGATGCACAGACTGCAAGGCAGGGAGGGAGAGCAGAAGAATGAATCCATCACCTCTCTGAGGCACTTAACTGAGCCAGACGTAAGCAAGGTCTGTAACGTGGTCACATTGTGTTTGATGTGTTTTATTCCTATGGTTCAGCCATGATTTTCCCTATCCATTCAAATCTACCTCTATTTCTAGGGAAGCCACGCCTGTCTGTTCTCAGTCAGTATTCCTCACAGCTTTTGCCTGTTTATCTCAAATATGTAAAAAAGCTCAATTTATGGTCAGAAAAGAAATTACTATTACTTTTAGATGGAAGAATTTGACACCACTGAAGACCTGACTTTTCTTTCAATTTTTTTTCCACATGGATATACTCTTGTTATCAAATTTGCTGAAATATTAGAAGTCACACATATATAACACAGGTTATCCCCAGGCTGATTTCGTTTTAATTGTTAGGTGCTTTTCCCTTGCCTTTTTCCTTCTTCTTTTTGTCTGCGGCAAACATACATGCATCAGACCTGAAAACAGTCACATTTAAAAGAAAATAGAACTACCTTAATATATTCTGAGAGCTAATTTTCTTGTGTACCTTCTGTTGGACAAGATGCTTTATTATACCATAGTTGAAATCACATTTTCTCTCCGTTTCCATGCTAAGCTCCCAAAGGGCACTGTGTGGATCTCTGTTAGTGTCTGTGTCACTGCTATTCTTCATCACTGCCAGGTGTTGATAATGAATAAACTTCAGCAAACTCCTACAGTTTTAACTGCATCCAAACCATTTCCTAAACCAGTATGAATCATTGGTATCAACTCCTCACTAGTGAAATGTGCAATTTTGAACTTGCACTACACATATTTTTACCCCTGAAAGGTGTAGCCCAGTTCTGGGTTCACTTTCTGCAATGAAAGGACCAGGCCACAGGCAAATCACTTGTTTCCTGGGGAAAGAGGCACACCTGGGGTGTCCTGAAGAGACGTAGGAGCAGCTGACAGGTCATCCTGGCCCCAGGCTCAGCATCTTGGGAAAAGCACATGGCCGTGTCTGCTCATGAAGAGACACTCTAGTACTCTGCATCATCCAGAATGGAAAACACTTAAAAAGGGAAAACTCTAAGCACTGCTCAAATTTTACATTAACCCTGAAGATGTAGGAAAAAATAAAAATCAGTTAGAAATCTCATGAAAAGTCTTGAAAAGTCAAATGGATACAGGACTGAATTTGTGTTCTGCATTTTGTGTTGAATGGAAGCCTGACTGCCCCTCTAAGGAAACCCGGGGTAAAACAGGTGTCACAGGTATTTAGAAGATCCTGAACTTACATCCACATTGCAGAGCAGATCACTGAACCCCCAGACATGGTTTGAGGAGCAGCAGAGAGCCTTCACCACCCCCAGCCACTCCGAGCTGAGCACGGTGCAGCTCTGCACACAGGTTCCCTATGTCATTGACCCTGGAAAGGAGAGAAACACTCATACAGAACCCAGGTATTCTGTAAACAACAAGCATTTAGGTCAAAGCAGAGCAGTGCTTGGCAGAAGAACCGCTGTTTCCTTACTTAAGGTGGGGATTCATACCCCAGTGTGATTAGGCTACTGTGCATATACCCCAGAGTTACTCCATGGTGGACAGCCTGGGGAAAACCTCTCCTGCAGCAGTGTCAGCAACAGGGGTGTGTGGGACCCTCTCCCCAGCCCCAGGTCACTGTGGCAGGTCACTGCAGGAGCCCTCCCCACTGCCAGGCCAGCAGCACCATCAGGAGGGAAACAAGTCACAACATCAACTGGCACTAATGCATTTGACTTCACAGATCTCACTCTGTGGAACATGGGATTTGGGGCACGATTCTGGGTTATGATTCTGCAGCAAAGACAGAAACCCAGTGAGTGGAATACAAACCCCTCACCAAATCCTCCAGGCTCTCATGGCCACAGGGACACCCGTGGCACCCCAACAGTCACCTGCAGCCACCCCATGGCCACAGGGACACCCCTGGCACCCCAACAGTCACCTGCAGCCTGCCCATGGCCACAGAAAGGGAGGTCCAATCAAAGCAACACCCAGTACAGCAGCAAAGCAGCCTCTGAGACAGCACCTCTACCAGAAGCAGTGCTGGGGGAGTGGTCAGGAGATAAGATTAAAAAAGGGGGGGAAAAAAAGTGAAAGAATTACTTAGAAAAAGGAAGTTTAGGGAAGATTAGTAACTGTTCCAGGCACACGAAACCGAACACGCTGCTCCCTCAGGAGACACTGCAGGAGAGACCACAGCACAGCAATCCACAGAGGGTGAGTCTCTAAATAAGGACATTTATGAATCGTAATATATCATTGCTTCAAATTGACTGAGAGAAACAGCAGAGCTTACAGCAAGCTAAAAGGGAGCTCAAAATGTTACTGTGAGCATCAGCTGGTTTGGGTGTTTCAACTGTAGCAAGGAAACCAAGAAGCAGATTAAAGTAATGCTATTACCTTACACACAGCTGTTTAAAAATGTATACATAAATTTTAGTAACAGTTTTCAGGAATTTCTAAATCCATTTGTCAAAAAAAGGTGCTTCAAAACAAGCACTGTGTATCACATGTTTGATATAAGATTTAATACCTTGTATATCTATATATTACTAGATGCTGATTTGATTTGCTATTGTAAATTAGTATTAATAAAAATGTTAATTTTTATTGTGTTACTAAACTTTAGGTTTTAAGCAGGAAATTAACATAAAGCTAAGACATTTCTGTAGTTCTTCTATATTTCCTATTTCTTTGCATAGTGTTTGTCATACTAAAATGCTGCTGTTCCCATGTAAACCTATTAAAACGTTCGGCCTCTCAGCCGCGGGTCTGCGGGATGGTCCCGCAGCCCTGCCTGTGCCGCTCCGAGGCGCTGCAGGAGCCCCTCAGGCACCACAGCCCGCAAAGGCAGCCGAGTGCGGGGGCCGATGCTGCGGGCGAAGCGGCACCGAGGGGGTCCCGCGACCCTCACCCCGCACGCAGGAGCGGCCCCCGGGCTGGCCCGGCCGGGAGGGACTCGGGCCCTGCTCCCCCGAACACCCTCGGGACCGGCACCACACCGCCCGCACCAGGGAACCGCACGGCCCTCGGGACCGCACCAGGGAACCGCACGGCCCCGGGGACCCGCACAGCCCCGAACCCGCACGGCCCTCGGGACCGGCACCACACCGCCCGCAGCGGGGACCGCACATTGCCCGGGGAGGGCACCGCCCGAGGCTGGGGCTGCACCGCCCGCAGACGACACATCCCCGGCACCGCATCCCCTGTCCCCGCAGCCTGTGCTGCCACAGGCAGGGCAGCCGCATCGGCGAGGCTAAAGCTGCCACGACAGCGGCAATCCCCGTGGCATGCAAAGCAAAGGGGAACCACAGCAGCCCACATCAGTCTGGGGACAGGAGTGAGAGCAATCCCTTCCCCACCAGCCTGAACAGGTCTCCAAACTTGCGTCTGAGGTGGCTGCAGGACACATACAGATCGTACAGGTAAGCTAAAGTGCATCGTTCTGGGAAGGAACACTCAGAGGGATTCACGACATGCTTTACCACCCCACACAACCTGAAAACACAAAAACATCCCGAGTTTGTTCCAACGCACCTGAGAAACGTGTGTCATGCTGTCAGTGATCAGATAAACCCCACCAGCAGCTGGAGAACATGACAGACCTTCGTCTACAGCCTGATGGGGCTCAGGTGATGTTTGGTGTCACCTGTGGCAGAGGCCCTTGTGGAGCAGAGGGCGAAGTGGGGCAAATGGGCAAGAAAGCAGGAGGCACAAGCCACCCTTGGCCAAGGCTGCAAGGGTTGAGGATCCCCACCAGCCCCTGGCAGTGGGGTGCAGGCTGCAGAGGTGAGCCATCCACCCCGCTCACCTGAGCTCATGGACAGCCCTCCAGCAGCACTGCAACACCTGGTCCCACTGCCTGAACCAAAATGCTTTCTCTGCTTAAGAGAGAACAAGATCAGTCTTTGGAAAGGCGTATGTGCCACCAACCCCTCGAAGACTGGTGCAGTCTGCTCGGAGCTGAGGAGGAGGCAGGCGTGGCAGCGCCGCAGCACGGCCACGATGCACACACAGCCCTGGGGTGGAGCGCCCAGCCAGGCTGGACAACCTGAGCAGCAGCTTGGCCTCCACCACACTCAGCTCATTCAGCAGCTGAGAACACGCACAAAAACAACAAAGTAACTCCCAAGCTAAATATGTAAAACAGGAGAAAAAAATGCATTAAGAAAAAATTGTGAGGTGAGCAAAAATGCAATTCCTTACTCACTGCAGACCAAGGGGAAGAGGGAGCAAAATAAATGGCTGAAGTATAAAAACCTCCCTTGGAACAGCTCTTCAGAAATCCACAGCACTTTGGGCACCCAGATGTGTTACTGGATAATATGATGGTTTAGTCCCAAACAGCAAAGCCCATCCTAAAATCCTGTATGCTAAAATAATCCAGAACTTTATTAATTTTGAAAGATTTAAAAATAGAATGCAACTATTGATTCTCCACAACTGTCACAGCACAGCAGAAGGGGAAGCGTCTGGCACTCTGTTTCAGAGGGCAGGAAACTGAAACAGGTACAAGCACATGGCATTGAATCTGCAGAATTTGCAGTTCAGCTCTCGGGGTTTTCCTGGCTTCACAGAAAATGTACCATAGCTTTGTCCTCACAGAATGAACTCTGCTGACCTGTATGGAGAAGTCTGTAAGTCCACTGGTGTTCAGTGCCGGCTCCATGAGATCGAAGATGAGCTGGATGTGGTGAGCCAAGGGCAGGTGGGATGATGTTCCCAAGGCAAAGCTCGTGATCTGCTCAAGGACATTGCTGGAGATCTGGGAACATGAATGCTGAAAGTCAGATGTGACTGAGGGCTCCTCAGGTACACCAACACTCCAAAAATCCTGCTGTGCAAGTGGCAATAGTGAGTGCCAGCACTGTGAAGGTAAAAGCACTCACACACCAGGCACAAGCACATCTGTCACTCCCTGTCCCTAAGCCAGGCACAGTGTCCTTCATTTCGAAATCTGACAGCACACAAAATGCTGTTCTGCTGCTTCACAGCTGAGACTCAAACTGTTCCCAACACTCACAGTGATGATTTCTGTTCTGGGAGGAGTTTGCTTCAAAAAGGCAAAATAATTTTTCTTTGCTTTTTAATGTACTGCGATTTTTTAAGTGATGGTTTTCAGTCCATTCACTACATATTCATTACAAACTTGTAATAAATTCATTCAAAGGACCAGATCAAAAGATACCTTATAAATTAGTACCAAACATTTACCTCTTTCATTTGTTTCCTATGATAGCCTCTCATATTAGAACATACTTAAATCAATAACACCTACCAAGTGATGAAACACTGTGCTGACCCATCTGCACACTAAGGAATCCTGATACAAAGCAGGAAAACCAGGCTTGTCCTTCAGAACAAATTATCATAGCATCATCGAATGGTTTGGGTTGGAAGGGACCATAAAGCTCATCTGATTCCGCTTCCCTGCCACGTGCAGGGACACTTTCCACTAGACCAGGTTATTTCGTACATACACAAAACACCCAGAAAAAAACCAGGATTTCCTTCCCATTTGATATCCCTGCAGCAGAGCTAAAAGACCACAACTTGATACAAGGAAAGTACCTGGGATATCACCTGATGCTGATCAAAATAGGACAGCTGCGGTAGTTTTGTGAACATAGTCTCCAGGGTTAGAAATGCCTCTGGTTTGGCCTTCCTGGCCTTCTGCCTTTCGCCCCCCACTGAACAGATAGAGAAGGTTATTTCTGTTCATTGTGTATTTAATGAAGCCCTAGCAGGTTTCCATTGCTACTGATTTAAAAGACAAAAAAAAGCTTAATAAGTTTTACTCATGACTACATAAATTCTACTAGCCCCAGTTTTCCATTATTGGGACAGCACAGCACAGCACAGAACAGTGTCAAAGCTGCCATGAGGTTATCCCAGTGCAAAGAGGTGACACCCCAGAAAAGCTGAAAACAGCCACATGGTGTTACCAGAAAGGTAAGAACATGGATCACTCACATTCCAGGCTTTAGGCCAATGCAAGTGTTTGCAGCCAATTGCTACAGTGGAAAGCAGGGATTTCCAGCAGTGGCAGCCCTTGGCTAACCCTGTACACTGCAGGGCCACGGGGCTCACTCAGCACCTCACCCAGGAGCTCTCAAGGGGAGGACAGCCAAATTATGGGATAACATGCATGTCTGCAGACAATGTGCTGAGCACTTCACAGCTCCTGTGAGATTCACTACAGGCAATTGGACAGCAGCATCAGAGCATTTACCACCCATTTCTGTAGCGCTCTTCTTGTTCAGGATTTTGAGGATGTCTTTGGTAATCTTCTTCAGCTGATGCCTCACTTCATCATGCTCCTTACCCACGCCATAAAGGAGAATCATGCACTGGTTACACTCATGGCTTCAGGATTCATCCCGAAAAGAGCAGATACAAGTGAAGTCTCTTTGCCTGTCCCTGTCATCACCTGCAGAAACTCGGCCCAGACAGCCCAGGCCGCAGGGAACAACTGACTCCAACACAAAAACTTCTCCTGAGGCAGGAGGGAGGAAACAATGCCAAAGGGAATCATTGAAGAGTGGGGTGAAATCACAGAATGGGAAATGCAATCTGATATTATGAATTCTGTGTGTATTTACAAGGACAGAGTCAGAGGATGACCATCCAGACTGTCCCCTTGATCAATATTCTGCAGCAGCCCAGTAAACAGAAGACAGATGTTTAGAAACTGTGTGATACTTATTATGTACAAATCCACTGAAAAAAAGACGCAGTTCAACTCCTAAAATTCTGTCTTGCACATCCCAAAGAAATTGAAATATGTGTAGTTTGTTTCATTGTAGCTGATCTTGCAATGAAATGTGTATGTCATCTAATATTGGTGTACTGCATGTAACTTGGAAACTTGAAGGAGTTCTCTGCAAGTTACAGAAGATATCAATATTTCCTTCAGTAATCACCTCTGCCAAAGTAACCAATCACTACTTCTTTCAAATACTTTGTTTTAAAAAACAAGGCTGTATACAAAAATAGCACTAAAGAATCACAAGGCCAAAAGGGGCAGACAGGAGCGCAGCTCCAGCCTCAGACAAGTTGCACAACCTGACAGATACCCAGTTCTCTTTACAAAATAGTGTCTCTGGAAGCTGGACAAAGGCAGGAAATAAACCACCAATTACTTTTTTTTTAAGTTCTATTTATTTCTCTCTCTCTTCTACAGAAAACAGAAGGAGAAGCTCTGAGTGCATCAGTTGGAATCTGCAGCTGTCACTGGCTGAGAAACCAGTTCCCAGCCAGAGGAAATTCCAAGCCTCAAGACTGGGATGCTCAGCTGCTCCTCCAGCCTCTCCCTGCTCCGAGGGATCCCACAGGAACACTGCTGCCCACTGCCAAGGTGAAGAGCTGGAGGGACTGCCAAGGACCCTCCCTCACAGACACCCATTTCCACTGCAGAGACGCCCAGCATTCCACGGTAACCTTTCCTTGGCTTTTGTGGGGAGAACATATCCATGCTCAGGGAGTACTTGTTCATTGAGGATTAGATCTGTTACATGCTTCAAAACAAAAGCCAATTTTTTGTACCCTAGGGGGAGAAATGAAACTTCGTGGCTCTGTAGGGCAGATGTCAGGGCTTTGAGCATCCTCTGACAGCACATCAACTCCTCCAGAGCCTGTTTTACACAGGCAGAGCTCAGAGAGTCATGTAAAGAACTGAATCGCTACACACTGGGAGTCACCCAGGCCCAGCTCAGGCCCCACTGGCTGTGTGCACTTGTTCCAAACACAAACATTAGAAACAAGCTGAAAGGGTTGAAGCCTTATGGCAGATAAAGCTCACAATTTCATTTTTTTCTGTTTGTTTCTCCAGGGAGGGGGGACACCAGAGTACAAATGAAACCCACAACCAACTTTGGCTCCTCCAGGAACTACAGCAACTGCACCAGTGACAGCAGGATCAGCCAAGTCATCTTCCCTTTGCTGTACACATTTCTGTTCCTGGTGGGCATCACTATGAACAGCCTGGCAATGTGGGTCTTCTTTAAAATATCCAGTAAATCCAATTTCATCATCTTCCTCAAGAACACTGTCATTTCTGACTTCCTCATGATCTTGACTTTTCCATTTAAAATTCTCAGTGATGCAAAGCTGGTATCGTGGGTCCTGCGAGGGTTTGTGTGCCAGGTCACCCAGGTTGTGTTTTACTTCACCATGTACATCAGCATTTTGTTTCTTGGTCTGATAACTCTCGATCGCTATCAGAAAGCCACTTCACCGTTCAGAACATCAACTCCACGGAGCCTTTTAGCTGCCAAGATCCTGTCCACAGCAGTCTGGGTATCCATGTTTGCTCTTTCATTACCCAACATGATTTTAACCAACAAGAAGAGAACACCCAAGAACGTAAGGAAGTGTGCTCTCCTGAAATCAGAGTTTGGCTTAGTCTGGCACGAAATAGTAAACTACATTTGTCAGCTCATCTTCTGGGTTAACTTAGCAGTCATAGTGGTATGCTACATTCTCATCAGCAAGGAACTGTACAAATCCTATAAAAGGACAAGATGCACAGGGAAGGTATCAAAAAAGACTGTCAGTCTGAAGGTTTTCATCATCATCGCTGTGTTCTTTATTTGCTTTGTGCCATTCCACTTTACCAGAATCCCCTACACCTTGAGCCAAACAAGAGACGTGTTTAACTGCTCTGCTCAGAACACCCTGTTCTACCTGAAGGAGACCACACTGTGGCTGACATCCCTGAATGCCTGCCTGGACCCATTCATATACTTCTTTCTTTGCAAATCCTTCAGGAAGTCCTTGCTGGGCACCCTGCGCAGGCACACGGCAGTGTCCAGGCTCGGGGCACGGACACAGGAGCAGAACGAAGGGGATGACACGGACGAGACTCCAGTCTAGAAGTCAGGACTCTGTGTGCCCCTCCCTGACCACACGTACTGTGGGTGGAAGGAGCACAAACCCTGTGGAAAGTATCTAGAGCTTCTTTAGAAATTGTTCTACAGGTGAAGCATGAGTACCCTTCAACCACCACCACTGTCTGCAAAAAGAGAAACCTTGAATAACAGAGGAGACCCCCAACCCCAACCTCCATCCTTGCCAAAACAGGAGCCCCCCTGACCACAACCACCATGCCTGTCAAAACTGCTGGGAAGAGGTTTGAACTTAAAGGTAGAAACGTGAGGGAAAACTTAGAAGAGAATCATGAAACGCTGCAGATGAGATCATGAACTGCAAAGGTTTTGCAGAAATAGCTAAACTTGTGCCAGAGTAAAGTCCATGACAACACAAGATCTAGGAAATGCAGATAAAATCCACAGTAAATGTAATTTTTCAATACAAGGAGTTGTCACCTTCTATACAACTGGCAGACAAACCTAGGCCAGATATAGAGAATCCATTTGTCTGTGCAGATTTTTGGTAACAGAATAACATTTTGTTATCTCATTCTATGCTTGCAATTCCTAATCCATTGACCAATAATTAATAGTTGTATGTCTGAGGAAATTATTTCATAATCAGGCTTATCTTAAATGAATTAAACCCCCAAATTCTTCCCCTTGCTACATAAATAAACAAAACTGTACACCTTTACAGAGAATGATACATTATATTAGAAAATACACAAAGACTCAATTTACAGCACACTGAGATCTTGGGGAAAGACAAGCTCAGAGTAACATCTTTGCTGATGACTAAGGGCAGCTTTTTGCACTGTACAAAATACTCCCTTTTGCAATTAGAAAACTTGTAAAAAAAACCAGGGAAGTATTTTCAGGTATATGACATCTTCAGGTATCACAAGAACCACAAATGAAGTAGCTTGTGGGCTATTGGAATATTTTGTGGTTCATTTATCAGCACTGCAAACAGCTGCAATTAATCAGTGTGTGTCACCATCACACGAGAGCTCAGTCCTGTCCAAGCCACCACCTGTCCACCCTTCCCAGTACATGTTCCTGCCTGCCAGGGCACTTCTGTGACAGAAACCCAATTTCCCAAGAAGTTAAAAAGCAGCTCACTTGCTGCTCACTTACAGCCACACTCAGCCTTGGGGTTTGTGCATCTCTGATAACCCCAGGATGAATTAAACCTTCCACAAACTGTTTTATGTTCTGCTCTGCTGATGCTGGTCCCTGCCCCAGCTGATGCAATCAGTAACTGAGTTCCAGCACAGAGCACCAGGATTTCCCTGGAAACAGTGTCCAGTCACTCAGAGCATGCTCCCACACCAGCCCACGGGCCTCAGGGCCAATCAGTTCCCATCAGTGCCGAGGTGGGAAGTGGCAGATGTCCCATTCGCACCCAGCACTCATTCCACACCTTTTCTGCACCTACACAAGAGGACAGAGTGGCAATTACCTGTCAGCTGCTTTCCCTGATGGGATGAACTGTTCAGAAAATAGACACCACAGACATCTGTGTCCCACACAGACATCACTGATGGGATACACAGAGGTACCTGGTACCTGCTGCCCCTGACAGCTGGGAATAGCATCAACAGCTCAGTTTGCAAGAAAACATCGAAGGTGCTGTGCTGGACATTAGTCCTGAGGCATTGTGAAGGGCTGTGTCACCTTTACATAGTCACTGATGGGCAAACAGTAGGCAGGTCAGGCAGCCAGGGACACATCACACTGATGGCAATGGCAAGGGTGAGCTTCATCCCAGCCATCCTCAAGGCTCTTTGGTCTCACCAGCAATTTAACGCTGACAGCAGCCCTTACATTTACCAAAGTGTGCCAGGAACTGATGCACAACTCCCTGTCACACAGCTGCAGATCGAG
This sequence comes from Myrmophylax atrothorax, assembly GCA_026770055.1. Lineage (NCBI taxonomy): Eukaryota > Metazoa > Chordata > Aves > Passeriformes > Thamnophilidae > Myrmophylax > Myrmophylax atrothorax. The sequence goes on from JAOXXN010000137.1 coordinate 25,294,733, forward strand.
CAGCTCATGAGTCAATCCAGGCCTGCCCCAGAGAGACAGCTTGACCACAAGCCACTTCCAAACTGCAGCAAGCACAGAGCCAGAGCTGTCACATCAGTGGACAGGAACAAACTTACACAAACAGCTCTGTTCACAGAGAAATGCACCAAACTCCAGCATTACACCTAATAAACACATTATCAATCCAGAGCCTTCTATGCAGCAACAGCTCCTGCCAGGACCAGAAAGTGGCTGTAACCAGCACAGCACATCATGTGGCTTCACAGACCAAAACAAACCAGGAACCCATTCTGGGGATCCAAAGTTGAGCTCCGGTTCAAGTGTCAGTATTGCCAGGCCACAGGGAGAGGGGGCAGTCCCTGAGTATGTCAGTGCACACGGTTTTGGAGCCGAGTACTCACTGTAAGGTGGCTCTGAGCAGACTCTGGTCATGCATTGACAACAACTAGTGCCATCCAGAACAGGGAATTCACACACACAAACAACAACTAGGAGCTACATTTGAGGATTAACCTGGAAAACTGTCCGGAAATACTCCGTGTTTGTTCTTAGCCCATCTCTAAAGGAGCCAAATCATAATGGCCCCAAGCAGGTGCAGCAGGTGTGTCACACACACACACAAACCCAGAAATGTGTCTGTCTTGAGGGACAGGGTCAGGTTCCTTTAGTAATTTAGGAGAAGACAGTGTGCTTTCTCACAGAGAGCAAAGGGAAGAGAGGAAAGCAACAACAAACATGATTAAATAACTCAGGCGACACGTGAAAATGAGGAAGGAAACGATACACCACACCAACAGAAAAAGATCTCATCTTTCCACATATTTCCCCATTTTTAATACTTTGCTTGAGGCGTCTGCTGGCAGACAAACAGCTGATGAACCCGGGACAAGCACAGAGGCTTCTGCAACACCTGCTGCAGGCCTGCTCAGGTACTTGCAGGGCTGGAACATTCAGGGGGTATCATGGGGTGCTCGGGGCTGATAACCACCAGTGTGCATCGGACCTTGGAAATGCTATCTAACGATGTGCTGAGAAAGGAAAACAGCGTGTGCTTGGGAAGGAATACCAGAAGGCACTTCCCCAGAAGTGCTTGGCTTTTGGCCCACAGCTGAGACATTTGTAATCAATGATAACATACATTTCCATGGAAAGACCAATGGTGCTCTAGGCAATCTGCTCTTTTAATGTTGCCTTAGGCCTCCAGAATGAGTGTGTACCATTTTAACTTTTCAGTGATGTTCATTTGTAAACAACTGAAACTTGGGCAAACATTTAGATTTTCTATGAACCAGAAAAGAAATAGGTCAGTCTGTTCAATGCATGCTCAGTCTTTGTGTTTATTTATGCAACCCTGCTGTCACTGTAAGGACCATGTAACCTTAAATACAGAAAGTTATGTTTTGTGTTTTCTCCCTTCTTTTCATCCAAGTCTATGCCAAGTGATGGGAGACTCTGCAAACATGAGCACTGTGGGTTACACCAGCAGAGCATCCTCCTCCACACTGTGCCACCGCGACACCACTGTCACCCACCTGCTCTTCCCAGTGCTATACACGCTCATCTTCCTCCTGGGACTCGTACTGAACAGCCTGGCCTGCTGGGCTTTCTTCCACATTCCAAACACATCCACTTTCATTGTCTACTTGAAAAATATCTTAGTTTGTGATCTTGTAATGACTCTGATGCTTCCTCTGAAGATCCTGACAGACTCTGGCCTGGGCCCGTGGCAGCTCAAAGCCCTCGTCTGTCGCTTCTCAGCTGTAGTGTTCTATGACACCATGTACATCAGCATAGTGCTACTGGGGCTCATTGCTTTTGACAGATTTCTCAAGATTGTGAGACCTTTTGGAAAGTTCTGGGTGCAAAACCTGACCTCAGCAAAGCTGCTCACTGGTCTGGTCTGGCTCTTCTTCCTTGTTCTCTCTCTGCCCAACATGATCTTATCAAACAAGAAAGCGACGCCCCAGTCCGTGAGGAAATGTGCCTCTCTGAAGAGTTACCTTGGACTCAAGTGGCATGGAGCCATCAACTATATCTGTCAGTTCATCTTCTGGACTGTCCTCATCCTCATGTTGCTATTTTATGTAGTTATTGCCAAAAAGGTATATGAGTCTTACATAAAAACACAGAAGAAAGACAACAAAAGGGAAAAACGGATCAAGGGGAAAGTATTCATCATTTTTACTGTGTTCTTCTTATGCTTTGCCCCCTACCACTTCACCAGGGTCCCCTATACTCTGAGTCAAACTACTGCCCACATGGACTGCCACCTGCAGAATCAGCTCTTTGTGGCCAAAGAGACCACACTGTGGCTGGCAGCCACCAACATCTGCATGGATCCCCTGATCTACATGTTCCTGTGCAAGCCCTTCGTGGAGAAGGTGTTACGCAGGAGAGTAAAGACCCTTCGGAGAGCAGTTTATAAAAGCCCAAAAACTGAACTGGACACACGAGTGTCTCCTACCAACTCTTGATTCTGCAACTGCATGTTTTACTCTGCATGTTCATAGAGAACTTGAGAAATAGTTTTGGTTTCCTTCTGTCAGAGAAAAAAAAAGGGTGGTTGCACTGTAACATTAATACTTAATAAAACCAGGAAAATAGATTTTCTGTGTACACTCACTGCTCAGCCTTAACAGGCAAAAAGCTCTTGCTCAAACTGCTTAAGACAATCCACAGGTTAATTCTATCTAGTTTAAACTAAACCAACTCACTCACTAACACTTGAACAGCATATTGACTCTGGCTGCTTCTAAGGACAATTCAGCTTTATGTGGGATTAAACCCCAGGGCTGCTGGCTGTTTATGTCAGTATTTCCTACCCTGGGTGTCAGCTTGGCTGCACATCACAGTGCAGGGAAGAGGAGGAACAGAGTGAAGGATATGGTCCCTGTCTGTCTCTTGTCCACTCGCACACATAAATACTTTCCTGCTGCCCACACTGTTTCACTATTGTTCCTCTCCTTCAGTGGGACTTTGGTGGAGGACAGTGTTGGCAATACCCTGGTACTCCCAGGGCACATTCCTAGTCCAAGCCAGTAGAGCAACCAGGAGTTCATCTCCCACAAAGGGCACCCCAGAGCCACTGGTGGGCACCCCTACCCTGCCACTCACCAGACGGGAACATTCAGAGAAGTCCCCTTTAGTGGCACATTCCCCCTTCCCAGCCTCAACAACAAACAAAAGGTGCAGGGAACCCGGTCTGACCCTCCTCACCCAGAGAATCCCTCTCCACCTGGCTCACCAAACGACTCAAGAGCTCTCCCTTGGCCATCCCACATGGACTGTGCCTGAAGGGAAACTACTTTCTATTCCAAAATCCTGGAATTTATGTCACTATTTAAAAAAATAAAATAGATACCAAGCCCTTATTGGCTCCAACTCCACAAAGCAGAGCAGCCATGTCCCCTATCCCCAACCATCCCTTCTCCTCCAGCTCTCCTGCCAGCTTTATGCTCACTCCATGTGCCAGACACTTTGATCATCACTTCACTGCTATTTTTAGAAATTCGTTATTTACAACAGCTTAATCCAATCCAGCAGGTTGCTCCATACAGCCCGATTTTTTCAAAACTGTTTTAGATGACTGCACATTAATTACATCTGCCTTTGGGGTTCCCCAGCCTCTGCCACACAGGGAGATGTGTGTCTTACTTAGCTCTACCCACTACATCTTTTCTACCAGGCATGTTACATACCTTCCACAGCTGCAACACTCTTTTACAACTTGAAACTGAACTAATCCCCAATCAGCTTTCAGTTGGTTATGAACTTCCCCATAAATCGGTGTTATCTCAGCCATTGTCTTGCTCTCAGGATTAAATAGTATTCAGGAATTAATTTCTCTCTCCCCACACACATACAGTGTTAACAGGATTAACTTTGCTCCTTTCGGAAAAGTAGTTGAATTTTGACTTCTTAGCTGCTGAAATAGTCACCACTTGAGCAACTGCTTAAAGAAATATATGGGAGGCTGCAAAAGTCCCTGTCAGCCTCACAACACAGTGTAGAAATAGCAGAGAGGCCTGAGCCAAACACTGGGAGAAGAGGGTCTGTAAATCAGCTGTAACCCTCCCCCAGGCACGCGTGAGGGAAGAATTCAGGACAAACCTTTGCAGCTTGGTCCTCCTTCTCCCCTCTAATCCCACTGTACAAGTGGCACAGAGGTCTGACAGCCAGCTCTGGATTTACAGCAGAAAACTGAGCAGTGTGGCAGGGACAAACTAAGCAAATGCTGAAGAACAGAAAACTTATTCCACTGTGGAAATTTCTTTTATTTTCCGATTTCTACTGCTTGTGATTGAGGCTCCTCTAATGCTGTGTGCACATTCACTGGCAGCTCCTGCAGTTCCGTGCTGAAAGCCTGAGTGTAGGGGTGGGTGTAACCACAAAATGGGCTGAGTTGCTCCTTAAATAAGGGGTGTGCCAAAGGTTTCTGAGGTGTCTTAATCATCTGTTTTTCAGCTGCTTCTTAGGTAGGCAAAACGAGCCAGAGCTACCAACTCTGTAGCAGAGAAGTGAAGGTGACTTCAAGGACAGGACACTAGTTGGTCCACTTAGGGGAAAAATAGTCCTTGAATTCTAACACTTGGCATTTTGCATGTTTTTCTGAACATTTTTAGATACCTGCCTCCAGATGGAGTAAAAGTCATAACAGCTAAAATGCCTCACAGTTTAGGTCTCTGCTTTTTAAGGCTCAAAGAAATACTCAAAGCAGTATTTTATGTTTTACACCTGACCATTTAGAGAACGGACCTCCCCCAGAGACAGGAACCCCAGAGCACTGAGAGAGAGCACAGCAGCATGCCATGGAACTGCTTCATTGGGCTCCCCACACTCCTTTAGTGCAGCTAAGAGATTCATGGAATTCAGCAAACTTCATCAGTGTATTCAGTACAACAGTCAACATTTTTCCAATTTTGATTTTTCTCTAAAACCAACTAGAACAGGTTAGAGCTGCCCTGAGAGAAACCCTTGCTGTTTCCTGATGCAGCAGCTGGACAGGACAGAGAACGTGCACACCATTCCCCCTGTCCCTTGGCTGCTCCAGCCCATCACACCAGGAGGCAGCAGCAGGACTCTCCCTTCCCACAGTCACCTGTTCCCTTGCATGTCTCCCCCCTCCCTCCAGACAACCTAGAAACTGGAAACTGGCACCAGGCCTTGAACCTGTTCAGAGAGATGACCCTTGTCCCAGGCTCCCATGGGCCAGGATTCACACAGAACTATGATCCTTGTCCTAAACACCTCTACAGGTCATTCAGTTCCTGAAAGGGGAGCTACAGGGCACTCAGAAGCTGAGCTTGTTAGGAAATCACTTATTTGGGTACAAAAAGACTTACATAGATTTCTTTGTATTTTTTACTTTATTTGTGTTTCAGACAAAGAAAGTATTTTGCACCCTTGCCTAACACACCATCAAGCCCTTGGACTGCCTCTCCTCAGAGGGACAGCACAGTAATTCCTGAGTGCCCAGAGACAAACTCTGCTCTTCATACATGTCCTCACCCTCAGCACAGCAATACATATCCCTCCAGCCAGGCACCTGCAGCTCTGAGTGTGAGAAAACTCCCATAGCACACAGCAGTGCTTCAATTAATTAGAAATGCAAACCAACAATTTGCATCCTGAACAAGAGCTGGAAAGCCCAGTCAAACAATCAAGGCATGACCCACACAACAGCACAAGCACAGAGCCAGCAGGACAGGACTGAAGGCACCAGGACAGACAAGAGCTTACAGCTGGGATCAGCCAGTCAAGGCCTGAACTCCAGGCTCCCTATCCACACAGTGAGGATCTTGAGGACAGAGAGAAAAAGGACTGACTTTTTAAGTCAGCTCCTAATTAGCTCCTTTCCTCCCTTCTTGCCTGTTAGTGACAGTCACCACACAGTGACTGGAGTAATCCACCTCAGGAAAGAAGCGTCAGCTCTTCCCAGACACTTCCCCCAACAAAAGCACCTTCACATCTGCAGGTGTAACACTGGAGAATCCTCCTCACGTCACAAGCACCGATCCTGCTGTCACTTTTCTGCTTAAAAAAACAGAAACAGCCTGCCCTGTGTGTTACCCAGGTGGTGAATCTGCTTTAACAGAACCCTGCAGTTTGTATTGCTAAATATGGCAGTAAAGGAGTTTTAGAATGAAGCAACACAGTAATTGTTGTAATAACATTGTTCAGGTTCTTATGAAATCTGAGAGTTGCTCTCTAATCATCAGAGCACAAAAAAGGGACATGCAGCCTTTAAATAATGTGAACAATAGTAAAGTTACAGGTTAGCTTTCAGCTTTTCTTTACATCAGAGCTTCACATTTCTTTTGCGCTGTTTTTACGACAAGCTCCATAGCATTTCCTTTTCATGTGCCAGCTAGTCCTGACTTGCTCCAGCCTGAGAACAGCCAGACAACATGTTTGAATTAAAAGTCTGCTAGGGGATGCTATGACAGTGGTTTCTAACCCATTAAGTTTTACCAATACACCAAATTACAGAGATTTTAAAGAAAAGTTAACGTGCCATTGCACCACATTCAAAAAATAAGCAAAAAAAACCCCAACCAAACTTTCTCATGTAGCTTTTATGAATCTATTTATTT
>JAOXXN010000137.1:25301425-25319420 GCA_026770055.1 Myrmophylax atrothorax
GCTTTGTGTTTCTGCTGGTTTTACAGCAAACTCCCCACGTTTCATGTGTTGGCTCGTCCTGACCTGCTCAGCCTGGGAGCAGCCAACAACTCTTCTGCCTTGGAGCCTGTTGGGGCGCCAGGGCACTGGGTTCTAACCCCTCAGGTTTTACTGATACACCAAAATACAGGGATTTTAAAGGCAAAACAATGTGCCATTGCACCACATTCAAAAACTAAACAAGCCAAAGCCCCATTCTGGTGTAGATTTTATTTGTTATTTGACCACTAACTCCCAGACCAGCTTTGTGTGTGGGTTTTTTTCCCCAGAGTGCCAACTCAGAAATGCCCAGATGTCTGTAAGAGTTTAAGTTACGTTTTTTAAACATTTCAGTTTTCCCTTCCAGTTTCTTGCCTCCTCCACAGCACATCCTGCTGCTCTGGTTCTTAGACCTCACCAGCACTGAAGAACAACAGCACAAATGTAGCCATAACGTGCTGTCATGCTGTGTCTGAACCACATACCACAGGTCTGAGACCACAGGAGTGGCCACACCACACCAGGGCCAAACTGTGCCCTACACCAGGGTGCAGGAATCATTCTCCACAGCCAGGATGCAGCACAGCACCCAGCTCCAGAGTGCACAATTTCGTGCAGAGCACAAGTCCAGCATGTAGCAGACTGTTCCAGGAGGACACGAACTCCCTTGGTACCCTCCCCTATCTCCAACAAGCAGCTGGGAGGAGAACAAAACAGAAGCACCTGCCAAACCCCTAAGCACAAGGGACAGCAAAAGCAGGTGAAATGGAGGCTGGCACACATGGTCCTACACAGTCATGTGCAATGTCTGAGAGAGACAAAGGCTTTGTCAAGTCTCCTCTCCCCAGCCACAGAAGAAGCCTTCCCTGTCCTCGGGGGCTGCTGTGTGCCTGCAACAGGGACCATCCCCTAACATCACAACATCCAGCTTCTGAGATGAGTTGGACAGCTTGTGGTAATAAAGCTGAAAGCATGGCAGAGTGGACCTGTGTTCCTACAGCTCCATCTGCATGGTCTGTTTTGCCTTGCAAATGCCAGTCTTCAAAGGCAAGCCATGCCAGAAGCCTCCTGTGATAAGGGACTGTGCCTGATTTCAGGGAGAGGTCCTAAGGCAAGAGAAAATTTTACAGTCTGCCCATGAGCAGAAACCTGGGATTTAACACAGAGTTCCCTGGACACAGGCCAGAGGAAGCTGCTCCCCACAGTGGGGTAGGTGCTGCTCTGGCTCAGCCCCTCGCAGGCTCCAGGCAGCTGATGGGGCGCCTGTGCACAGGGATGTCTGGTCTCAGCAGTTGGGAGCTGGGGGCTCAGTCCCTCAGATCTTTAGGGAAAAAATCAAAAATGTGCATGGAGAAGTCCAGACAGAACACACAGAAAAAGACCTCAGCAGCCACTGCTCTCAGAGCACTGATATTATTTTTCCTTTACTCCTAATTTTTAACAAGGGAGATGGGTATTTGCTTTCTTTTAAAGAAGGTGGCAGAAATGGGAAATTGCCCAATTCATCTCCCACTGACATAAAGCAGAATTCTGTCCCAGTAGAACTGTCCTGATATAATACATCCCAATTTCATCTCATGATTTTTTCAATGCTCTTAAGGCACTAAATAGCCTGACTGTAAATGTGCGTAGAGCCAGGACCACTGAGGGTAGGGCTGGGAGAGGCTGGGGAGGGCTCGGTCAGTCCTGAGGAACATCAGAGCAGAAAACAGACACTCCAGTCACTTCAGCTGCAATACTGAGCGACAGACGTAGCGTTCTGCTTTCGCCCTAACATTGTTTAGAAGTTCAGAGCACACCACCACTAAATACAGTCAAATGAGTAATTGACATGATAATCTTGATTAGCAGATATTTGCGTCTAGCCAGCACCATATTTTTCAGGATCACATTAAATCCACTCCATCCTGCAGACAGTGACTCCCCCAGAGGGCTGCAGTGAAACACCACCCGTGCCAAGGCTCTGCCCTCCCAGCACCAACACACCTCCCAGGTGAATCACTGTCTGCGTCCTGGCGCCCCAGCTGCTCCACAGCCAGGAAGTGAAGGGGAGCTCGCTCACCTACCCTGGCATGTGAGTCATTCCCAGGAATGAGAAAGCCAGTTGCTCCAGTTGCTCCTGGCCAGGGGAATTCTGACTCTGATCAGGTATCGCAAAAAAAGTCATTGGAAGCCAAAACTCTTACTACCAGACATGGTTTGTTCAACTACCTTCTCCCAGGAAATATTCTCCTACCTACTGCAGTTTTGAGGTGCATTTTGGAGGAGTCTGAGGCACTGTCGGGATGCAGCTCCAAGACAAGCCGAAGGCGACAATGGTGACAGGTAAGTGAGCTCTGACCATCGGAAAGCGTTTGAGAAATTGTTCAGTGAATCTACTTGCTCTTAATCACCCTTGAGTGAAAAGACAACAGGAATTAAGATACAGCTGCTGAAAACCAGACATAGAACCATATACTGAATACTGGATTGATGAAAATTATGAAAAGTTCTCAAAATAGTATAACTTTACCGACCTTTTATTCATTCTTCACATGGTACTTGTTACCATATTCCCAATGGCAAAAAAATGGGTTTCTACTAAATCTTTCCTTCTAAGATACAACTCAAAGTGAGGCGGGTCCATAGTTTCAGTAACTCCCTTCCTGGCAGAGCTTAACTCACATAAAGTAAAATTCAGTAACTACAAGATCTGAATTTACTATAAAAGGATTTGCACGATATTCCATTTCATTTCTTTCAGTACTGGAAAGAAAACTTGGGTTCTCTTCACTATATTAACAGAAAATAGGTTCTCTTCCTTCATACTTCACTCAGGTCATGTTAAAACTTGTTAAGTTCACTGGAAAAACCACATAGCTCCGAATGAGCAACTTACAGACTATAGGTCTGATGAGTCTCACAGCTTGGGAAATATGTAGGCTGCTTGCAAAAACCTTTGTCTCTTAGGGAGATTTCAGACTGAAAAGGTTGTTCTTGGTTACGAAGCAGCAGCGTGATTTGAGGGTTTATGTTAAAAAATTGCTTGTTTGTGGGCTACAGGGCATGCAGCCACCTGCCCTCTCCTTACGTGTGCTCCATCTGTAAACTGGGAGCATTCCACCATTTTTTTCATCTTTTTAAAGTAGATTCTGCAATTGTTAAAAAGGGAAACCAGGAAACTCAGGCAAGCCTTGGATGGTGTCACTGATTCACTGCCAGGCATTGGCCCCAAGCACTCTGAAGCTGCCAATGCTTCTCTGGTTCTGAGAACCTTCTCTTCACCTCCCCTTGCAGGTGGGCCAGCAGCCCCAGGGCACCAGACAGACCCTCTGCTGCCTCCCCACTCCACGGGGAGGGGGGCTGGCAGAACCTGGGACAAACCCCAGCTCCTGCAGGAGGGAGGAGAGGGGAGGTCAAAGAGTGTGTGGGGACCTCAGACACAGAAACTATCTGTTTGTATTGGGGAGGTAGGAGAAAAAAGCAGCAAATTTTCAGCAGCAGCAGCCATCAGTCCCTCCTCCCTCCCCACCAAGGGCTGCCCATCCCAGTTCAGCCCAGTGTCTCACTGTCTGCTCCCTCCCAGGCTGCTTGGGGCCCCCCCAGGGTAGGGAGGGAGCTGGGAGACCAGCTCGCCCAGCACCCCACAGCCCATGGAGTGCCAGCTCACACCCCTGCCAGGGGCTGGAGCTCCAGGGCACTGGGGCAATGGGAGCCACCTGGCCCCAGGGATCCCAGGAACATAGCTGAGCCAGGGAGAAACACGGGCAGGGAGAGCAAGCAGGGCACGAGCACGAGGATGGGGGCAGCAAGTCACTGTCCAGAGTGTGTCTGACAGCAAAGCAGCCCTTCAGAGGTGATTCACTCCTTCCCACTCCCCTCAGCACAGAGCCCTGGATGAGACAGACCAGGAAACACTCATAGGGGATGCTCCTCTTCATTTTGTGACAAGTCCCTTGCTCACCTTCACACAGCAAAGTTCACACAGAACCTCCTCTTTGACTAAGTGAGCACCAGGAGACACCAGTCAAGCCCCCTGTGGTACAACTGTAGCCTTAAACTTGAACTGTGCAGTATTTATTAACAGTTTGGAACTCTAGGTGAAAATGCACCTGACACAGTAAGAGCTCCACACCCACCACAGAGCTGTCAGCTCTGCAGGAACCCAGGCTGCAGCAGTCACCAAACCTGAGGCTGCCAGGAAAGCATTAGAGAAAGGAGGCAAGACTAATTCCTGAATTTTGATGGTCTTAACCCTTTCCAACAGAAAAATTACCATAACATTTTAAAAAAACAAAAGAACGAAAACATTGCTCTGTCAATTATCAGGAGTTGGTTTTCACCTCTGACCAACAATGAACCTCACAGGAGGTTCTGCAGCAACCACTACTTCTGGTTCCTCCTCAGGAAAATGTCAGTGACATACCAAAAGGACAACTGATGCTGAGCAATATAAATTGGACTCCTGGCACCTTCTATCACTTCACGGCAGCAGCCACTGCCACTGTACAAGGAGCCAAGAGCAGCCAGAGCTGGGTGGGAGGAGGAGCAGCAGCTCTCACAGCAGGACTCAACACCCTGCCCAGCACTGGCAGCCTGTCCGTTCCAACAGCAGCAGAATGGGAACTCCCTGGGCTGTGCATGAAAAACCAGGGTTGCACCAGGCTGGACTTCTCCCAGTTGCACCCCAAAATCCCCACGTCCTTTTCCTTCCTCTTTCAAGCAGTGGTGCCCCTGCAAGTGGCTCACACAGCTGATTGTGCCACAGAGGGCTATACTGAAGCACAAAGAAAAAGGCTGACAACAGCATTAGAGGACCTTTTAGTTCTTCTGTGATGTGAATTAGAATCGCACATAAAAAAACAATAGAAATTTCTTCAGTGCAAAGTAAACTGCCTGAAAGCGAGGCTGGAATTACTGAGAGGTTGAAATGGCACTGGTGACACACACATACCAATAGTTACTATGACTTCCCAAGATATCTTCTCACAGCAGTCCCTGAGGGACCTGATGAATGCACAAAATCCAGAGTTCCAATGGATGAAGGTTCAATGCCACCAATCACACACCTGCTTTTCTGTCTTTGTGCCTCAGACAAGACCTTGACTCTTTTTAAAGTGTCATTATGAGATTTTTCACTTAATATTTTTCATTGCATAATACCAATAATCAAACCTAAAAGCTGATGTTTTCAGTAAAAAGCTCCAACAAATCGAGCCTGGCACCCCAGTGAGCTGTGGCTCTGCTGATGGACTGCAGGGTGATGCAGGAGCAGCACATGCCACTGGCAGCGTGGCACCACCAAGGACCTACCTGCTCACCTGCACAGGAGCTTTGAGACCTACACCTGACCCCACTGAGAGTGCACACAACAGTTGCATCTCATGTGGCATATTCTTGATGGGGGATCAAGGAAAGCCTCTCTGCAGTACAGCTGTACAGGCTTCAGCACAGCTCCCACTGCCAGCAGGCTTTGTGCAACCAGAAAAACACAGCAGCAGCATCTTCTAGAAAGAAGTGAGGGAAGCATTCCAGACACAATCCTTTCCTCCTTGCTAAATAGGGGCTGCCTTACAAAAAAAACCATTCATTATCCCAGCTCTGCCAACCACTGAATTGTGACAGCAGTTCTGTTACAGATCTCTCCTAACTGCACATGCAAAACCTGCTGCAGCCCATGGGAGCTGTGGAGCTGTACTTTGGCATTACAACACTCCTCCCACATTCCCTTCAGAGGTGGCAGTGAGGTGACAGGCTCCCTCAGAGCCTCTGCTGCACACAGGACCTCAGCCAGTGAAGGGCACATTTAACCAGACCCACAGCAACTGCCAGCTTTACCTTCTGCTTTTGGGCCACGAACAGTGCACGTGCTGATTGTTAATGCAGCAAAGGACTGGGGAGCATTCCTTCAGCATCATCTGGGAACTACAATGCCTGTGTGAGAGGAAAGGGAATTCATGCAGCTTTAGGTTCTGCAAATGAGCTTAAAAAACAGTCTTACAGGAATGATAAACCACAGTTAACAAATTTTGTAACCTCTGCATAGAAAAGCTGATTCAAGGTAGATAATGTAATCCATGAACTTTTGTTGTATTCAAAAGACAGAAGAAAGAACTTGATAGGTCAGGCAGTATCCCAAAAGGTCTCAGGTCAGAGCTGTCCCACACAGGGGACAATACAGGCTGCAATCATTCACTTGAAATGAGAAAAAATTAATGGTTACATTTGGATAAAATATTACAAAAGTGGCTTTGAGAAAATTAGATGCCTAAATATTTTATTTTTTTAAAGAGAGGAAGTCATGTTATCCTAAGGGCATATTCCTCCAAAATGAGAATTTTGCCTATTAGATGGGTATTATCAAATGCAGAGTTCTGCTACCCCCAGTGCAGCCACTCCTGCACCTGTACAACAACGAGTTACAGGTGCAAACAGGCTGTGAGATTTAAGTACAGCCCAGGAAGAGACTGAGGCACAGTCTGAGTGAGCACATTTAAGTGTTTGCTCTGACATCAGGTACATCCAGGCACTGGAGCCACATGTGGCACCTCCAGGTGTCACAGCCAGAGGACCAGAAGGACTAACCCCCACTGCCTGTCAGTGCCTGTATTTGGGGGCTCTGCAGCTTACAGGGACACTTTTCTTGGGCAGAGTGAATGTGGGGACAATGTCCCCATCAGCAGTGTGTCCCAGTGTGGAGCAGAAGGACAGTGTCCCCATCAGCAGCATGTCCCAGTGTGGAGCAGAAGGACAGTGTTCCCACATGCATCCTGACGTGGATGTCAGCTCAGGGAGCTGTGTGCCCTGATCACCTCCTGAAGCCTCACCTGTCTTCTCCTGAAGACAAATGGATAAGACAGGGCAGGGACAGGACAGGATCCTGGAGACACAGAAAGCTGTTCCAGCAGAGGGAGGACAGTAGCACCACAGCTGGCCTGGGACAGGACACTGTGCTGTTCTAAGACGCGTGAGGAGACTGGAAAAGAGGGGAAGCTCAAGTAGGAACCTGAAAACCCACAAGGGGGTTTTATGCCAAATGCTGAAGCAGAGGAACAGCTTTCTGAGCAGAGGCAAGTTCCTGTTTCTGGCTGTGACTGAGCAGATGGGCATCATAAGCCACATCTGGAGACAGTTGTACACCAGTCCTTTCCTTTCAGGCTCTCTGCAGTGCAGCCACTTGAGCATGGCAGCATGCCTGGCACAGGGATCCAGCCTGTGCCAGCCGTACCCCCCTCTGCCTCACTCTGGGGATAAGGATGGCAGAGACGAGGGCACAAAGCCCCCCAGGGCCGTTCTCACCCTCTCCCCAGCCAAAGGAAGCAGTGACAGGTGCCAGCTGGGTCTGACATGTGGGGTCTGGGCACTCCCCTGGGCTCAGCCAGCCACAGTGGGCACACAGGAGTGGGCACACAGGGGCTCCAGCACTGCCCAAAGTTTGGCCAAGGGGGGACAACCCAGGAGCTCCCACCCCAAGCAGGGCCAAGGACTGGGATGTCCTGGCTACAAAAAAGCCAAAACCAATAAAGTGTGCAAAGCACAAGAGAGCAAGAGGTGCAATTCACTGATGTAACCAGCAATTCCAACAGGAATTTCAGGTTATTCCACTGTGCATTACCAGCATGTTAACATACACCTTTACCAAAAGGGAGATGGACCATTTTTGACACAGGCCTCTGAGGAAGGGAAAGGTGGCAGTGCCCTAATTACTGGGACTGGGCTTGTAGTGAACAAGGGAAAGCACTGAGGAGGATAAACAGCTACAGGCAGGGAAAAAGAAAGCATTAAGGCTTGATCAGGAGCTGCAGAACAGGAGTGGGCTCAGGGGACACAGGACAGGAGCAGGCTGAAACAGAGAGCAGTGACACAGGCTCTGTCTCTCCCTGCAGCAGCTTCAAGCACACAGGCTCTTATTCTGCAGCCTCCACCGAGGCTTTTTTTCCCAAATCTTTACAACCAACTCCATGATTTGATTCTGACAGGTAACACAAAAGAACATGACTGCAGCCAGCCAACAGCAGATTTAATATCTGCCTCACATGCCTATTGCTGTGCTAACCCTGTCATTTCCCCAACCTTTTGGTGATGAATGCAGAGGCACTGGCAAGAAGCCACATATCAACAAGTTACAGGCTCAAATGAGAACCATCACTTAAGACTCTGCAGCTCTATGACCTGGAATAGCTGGTCTAGTCACAAAGAGTGTTTTCTAATTTTAAATAGCTGTAAATAAGATGAAAAATGAGCAATTAGATTTGAGGATATACAATTGCTTTAAACAGGAAGACAACTTCAAGCCTTAGTCATTAGAAAAACTTTACAGTCATTGCCTGCCCACCTGACATTGAAGTCTGCCATGCAGCCTGTTATTTCATTTCTCCGCTGAGGTTACAGTCATGCACATAAACCAGTCTGTTCACATCAGCAGCAAGAGCTTACCTCATCAACCACCGATCAAGTGCAGCACCTACAAGAAGTAAAATGTATTCTATTTTACAAAGCTACTTGAATAAAGGAGTAGCTTCTGTGCATCTTCAAAGCCACCAAACAGAATATGTATGTATAGCAGACTGAGACAGCTCCTTTGGATGAAATTGGTGAGAAAAGTGTCCAGAGAACTGGACAAGGAAAGGAAAACCAGCCCTGCCAAGCACAGAAATACCACATTCAAACAAGTTAACAAAATCCACTACCAGAGTACATGGTCGATGAGCAATTACAAAATAACCTAAAATACTCTTTAAAGAGAAGACAGTCTTCATCTCCTGTTGTAAGAGAACACATGGTAAACAGTGAATTCTCCATATCAGATAACTTTGTTCCTATTCCTGGAGTCTGCAGTGTAGTGGTATTTACCAGAGAGAACTGGATACACCAGCTCTGACTCAGATGAGCCTTGCTGACCTACCCCAGCACCAAGTAACACAGCCACAATGCTGCAAGTGCCCTGCCCACCCAGCACCCCTCACCCTGGCAGACTTGGGTAGGAAATTATGGAAGCACCTTGGGACGGGTGAGGCTGAGCGGGATCCTCCCCGTGCAGCCCCCCTGCTGCCACTCTGCCAGCTCTGTGCAGCAGCACCATCATGCCAGCACTTCCCTGCAGCTCTGCACAGACCTGTTCAGTGAACCCTTCAAAGCTTCAAACTGCAGCAGCATCACAGAGACTTTGAGGGTGCAACGAGGGCAGGTGGCTGCAGGTGTTGCCTCTCTCCTCCACCCCATGCAGGCCCCAAAGGCTCTGCTGAGCTCAGGTGTGCTGGCACAGCCCAGCACAAAGCGCTGCCCACAGAGCTCAGATGGCACACCTTACACTTGTGAAGAGTTTGCTGCTTTCTTTTTCCAATCTAAGGTTTGTTGGGATCATTTTGGAAAACGTTTTAACATTAAAACCATCAGGAATAGGATGACACAGAGATATCCACGCAGAGTCTTGATCCTAACTGGCCTGAAGGAACAGCTCCTGTCACCTACACGTCCTTCCCATGCTGTGTCCAGAAGGGAGAACAGAGCCTGACAGCAGAGCAGCCAGGCTGCTCCAGCCAGCACAGGTCCTACAGGGCCCTAGAGGCACCTGAGCAGGAACTGCAGGGCAAGCATGGGAGCAGTGCAGATCCTGCAACCCTCACAAGGCACAGACAGCCCAGGAGAGACCGGGGATGCTCCCTGGGGTGCCGAGAAACATTCCTGTCTGGGCAGAGCCTCCTGCTACAGCAATGGAGCCACGTCTGGTCCCAGTGACTGCAGCCTGATCTCCACAGCAGTTTGCAGCTCTGAACCCATGGGCTAGATCCCAAGATTCAGGCTGACAGCCAGTGGATTCACGTAACAGCTCCAAGGAAACAAGACATTGCTCACAAGGAGGAAAGAAACTAGGTTTTGATCTGCACTGAGCAGACTTCCTGTGGATAGCCCATCCCTGCTGACAGCAAAGCATGGGATGCAGATGGGTACACAACCTGTGCAAGGGAGAGGCCAGAGGATGGCCAGGCAGGGAGCCTTCCCACCAGCACCAGAAAACAGCCACCAGTTTCCTGATGTAAAACAAGAGACAGAACTTCTGAAGTGTGTCAGGGCTGTCGGTACAGGAAGAGGCATCCACTGATAGTACCTGGTGTTGGATTTTTACAGTCTCTTAGTGACAACATCAGCTTACAAGAACAGATGGCAAGGTGGAAAAAGAAAGGAGCCCTTTTTTACAGGATTTAGAGCAAGGCCCTTTCAGACCAGAGTAACACCAGAACATGAGCAGTCCATTCCACACAGATCTATTCTCAGCTCCATCAAATCCTGCAGCATTTCCCAGGGTTACAGCCTGAGGACACAAGAGTCACCACTTGCTCTCCCTTGAATCCCAGACAAGTCATCCAATGCTTCACTGACTTCTCTGGACTGAGGATTTAGGATAGCACTTGCCTGAAGAGCTTGAGAGCCAGGAATTATGCAGACTTAAAAGGAACTCTGAAAAGCAGGGAAATAAGCACCTTATTTGCATAAGGAGTTAGATATGCATCTTCTCACAAAATCACGTATTCTTTTGATCTTGGTGCCTCCTGGGCAGAAATGAGAGCTGCAAATCCTCAACAACAGCAAAACATGGTGGGTTACTGCTGCTCAGACCCAGAGAAAACAAAATACCTGTCATACCCCTGACAGACTCATTACCGTCAGAGCAAACAGTGCCAGGCAAGGAGCTAGACTGATAAAAAGGTTAAAATACCCACATTACAGTTGGTACTGATGGTTTTGCACTCAATGACTTGCTTTGGTGCCATCTAGTGCCACACAGTGACGTTCTTACACACAGATGGCACCTAAAACCAGGTTCAGAGCTGCAGAAGGACTGCAGCCATTCCATCATCTCCATGTTCCCATGGGAGCAGTCAGGTCTGGTGGAATTCCTGAGATCTGACCGATTTTGCCAGTTTTCCTATCAAAACTTGTTAGCAAAAAGCAAAGCACAAAAAAATTACTGCGTTTTCATACTGGCAAAGGAAAGCCAAATCTAGAACACAGCCTTGCAAACTGGTATTGGTAAAATCCCTTTGAACAATGTCAAACCTTGTGATGCCATCATGGCATAGGTGAGGTTCTGCAGGTTTCGTGCCAGTTTCTGATGTGCTTTATTCAAACCATGAGACAGGAACAGCAACTCGCCATTTCCATCCCAGTTTAGGGGGATACATTAGGAAGTTATACACATATATTGCATAATTACGGGTGCAATTTTTTACTTCAAGAAGTGAGAGATTATAAACTTCTACAAAAAATTCCACTCTTTGGCATCCATCACTGAAGTGAGTGAGGATGGGGCAATTAAGACCCTGACAGCAGAACCACTGTGCAGTACCCAGAGATCAGCCCTAAGCACACCTCAGCCCTTCCCTGGCAATTCCAGAGGAAGCTTCTTTCACAAAGCTCCTCTCCCTGTGAGGGAGAGGCAGGTGGGCTCTCCTGTTTCAATTTGGATTTTTTTTCCACAGAACATCATCCTGGCACAGTCCCTGCCACATCCCAGACCCACAGCCGCCAGTGGGACTCCTGAAGAGCATTTCAGCTGAAAACCTACAGCAACACAAAGGATGGGGTACAATTTGTCCTATGGAAAGCTGCCAGGTAAAATAACAATGGAAATGTGATTGAGAAGTGTTTACCCTATTACTGTCAGTTCCTACCAACATGTGAAAGAAAAGTCATTTCAGACGTGCTGTCTGAGCACTGCCCAGCGCTGCCCCATGGCTGGCCTGGTTTGCCTCAGCAGCCAAGGTCAGAGCATAAACAACATGAAACAAAATGTCCTGTCATTTTATGACAGGGTTTATAAGTCTGAAGTTTTTTCACAAACATTTACACATGAAATATTAAAATGCCCCAGAGACTGTGATTTTAAAATACATTAAAGTAAGCTAAGTTTTAAATAAGTGTTTTGAGAGGCCTGAGGAGTCTTTCCAGAGCCCTGTCTCCTGACAAACATCTCAGCTCACAAGTTATGTTCTATCAAGAAAGCCAAGAGCTGACACCCTGCAGGTTTAATTCATGGTTCACCTGGGCAGCCTCCAGACTGCCCAGAGAGAGCATGTTTGAGAGAGTTTTTAAATGGCCTCATTTATAAAACACCAGAAACAAGCTTTAAACTTGTTGTTTTCCTTCCTTCCCACAGATGATCGCCTCAGCCCAGACAACAGCTCCTTGACCAATGCCAGCACCGGCTCCCTTGGCAACTCCACACACAACGAGTTCACCACCATCATCCTGCCTGTGCTCTACCTTGTCATCTTCCTGGCCAGCCTCCTGCTGAATGGCCTGGCAGTGTGGATCTTTTTCCATATCAGAAATAAAACCAGTTTTATATTTTACCTCAAAAATATTGTGGTTGCAGACCTGCTTATGACACTGACATTCCCGTTCAAGATCATCCAGGACTCACAGCTGGGCCCGTGGCACTTCAACTCCTTCCTGTGCCGCTACACCACGGTGCTGTTCTATGCCAACATGTACACCACCATCGTGTTCCTGGGGCTCATCAGCATCGACCGCTACCTGAAGGTGGTGAAACCCTTTGGAGACTCCAGGATGTACAGCATCACCTTCACCAAGATCCTGTCAGCCTGCGTGTGGGTGGTGATGGCATTCCTCGCATTGCCCAACCTGATCCTCACCAACGGCTACCCCACCAAGAGAAACATTGACGACTGCCTGAAGCTGAAGTCTCCCCTGGGAGTCAAGTGGCACTCAGCTGTCATCTACATCAACACCTGCATGTTCGTAGTGGTGCTGATAGTGCTGATAGGGTGTTATATTGCCATATCCAGGTACATTTATAAATCCAGCAAACAGTTCATCAGCTCGTCCAGCCGAAAGCGGAAGCACAACCAGAGTATAAGGGTTGTCGTGGCTGTGTTTTTCACCTGCTTTCTGCCCTATCATTTGTGCCGAATACCCTTTACTTTTAGTCATCTGGACAAAATTTTAGATGACTCTGCACATAAAATCCTGTATTATTGTAAGGAAATGACACTGTTCCTGTCCGCATGCAACGTCTGTCTGGATCCAATCATTTATTTTTTCATGTGTCGATCATTCTCACGAAGGCTGTTCAGGAAATCCAACATGAGAACCAGGAGTGAGAGCATCAGGTCCCTCCAGAGTGTCAGGAGGTCAGAGGTGCGAATCTACCATGAATACACCGATGTCTGAAGGCACCCACAGAGACTTGGCTAATTTGTGAGAGTGTTTGTAGATCATGTAAATAAAGTGCCTCTGAGTATCTGACCATGGAAGCTCATTAAGGAAAGCACAGACATGTTCATCTTCCCTGTGTCAGCTCACCAACATCCAACTCCAGTCCCATCCCCACAGGGGTCAGGCTCACTCCAGGAAGGTCTGGGGCTGTTTTGATAAGCTGGTTAGTTCACTTGTTTAAAGACCCACCTAAGGCTGTCTCAGTCCAGAAGATAACCCAGAGTTCCAGGAGGCTGCAGCCAGGATGGACACACTCCGGCCTCGGAGCAGGATCCAGTAAGGGTCAGCATCCCCAGGATTCCAAGGATGGTGGCAGGGGAATGGGAGGGGAGCAGGTGGCACAGGCTCCTGGGGGGACCCTCAGTGTGCCCAGGGCAGGGTGAGGCTTAGGCTGCCCAAATGGCAGCATCATAGCACCTCATCCAGGAGGTGTTTGTACCGAATCCTCTAAACCCAACAACATTCGCATGGACCATTTTGTCCTGGACTTATCAAGGACTAAATCAGATTTGTTTAGGGCAAAAGCTGCCCAGACAAAAAATAGCCAACTCAGAAAAGGCAGACTGGCAGGAACAGGCAGGTGCCCTGAGCAATCCATGCCCACAGCCAGCCTTGGGATGTGCAGCAGCTGCACAAGCAGGAGATGGCAACAGTCCATCAGCCAGTGCCTTACACAGATAAGGACTTCCCTTTAACACGGAAAAAAAAGTTTGCCAAGAAAACCCTGAAAATGAAGCACTCAAATAACAAGATTAAATTCTGCATGAGAACATCTTTGGTGAAGTTTTCTGATGAAACAAGTGCTTCTTTCTCCTACTTTTTTCTTTTTTTTTTTTTTTACAATGCTAGTTTAGATTTAAATTGTGTTTTATGAATAATTAAGAAGTTGAAATGAATGATAATATTAAATTAATCCAAGTATTGTAAAACTACTTACATTGTTCAGGGGAGAACATTTCTGGAAAGGAAGACAGGAAATTTTGGATATTTATCCTACTTAAATAAAAATACTTTAAATTACTAAAATGCCAGAGATAAACCCTGTTTCCCAATCAGCTCTGTAGAAAACCATTCCCACACACCCTCAAAGACTAGTCTGGGATCAAATCTGCCATTTTTCACCCTAAGAGGTCAATGCAAATCTATATTAAGAGAACCATTTTGGGGACTGGGTTTCATAGTATAAATTCTCACAAGCAGCAAATTAAGTGGAATGATAATATTAGGACTGGAAGATCAGTTCTGTTCACAAAGATTCCTAACCAAAGCCTTTCCTCTTAGGTCTTATATGGTTAAAGTAAAACAAGACCAAGTGCTTCTGGTCTCCCTTTTACAACTGTGAATCAACAAGAGTTTATGGTTTGTTAAATTGTGCCTGACAATTCCTGTATTAAATTCGCAGTGACCTTATCTGAGGTCAATGGTGATCCCACACACCACCAGCAAACCCCACAGAGCCACTTCAGTGGAAAACTCCCTGTTTGTCCCTAGGCAGGGACTCTAAGGCAGGTGAGGAGATGACAGGCCATGTGTGCAGAGTCCATGGTTCACCCTGGGACAAGGTGGAGCTGATGGTGCAGCGCAGGGGTGGTGCAGAAACACAACCAGATGGGCACCCCCATCCCTCCAGCAGCTGCATACCCTCCTGACAGGATGCACATGTACCACTTTCCCACTACCCACTTACTTTTTAGCTAAGGAGGGATTTACAAAGGATTTCCTCCTAGGAGAGACAGTCCTGCTGATTCCGTGTAAGAACTTTACACTGAAAAGTCTATTACCCAAAGCAACCACACTCTGTGTTGGAGTCATTCCCTTCAAAGAACAACATGAAGAATGGTCCCCCCTTTCCAGGGGGCCAAAGGGGTAAAGCAATTGGTAATTTCTGGAGATTGTAGTCCCAGCAGTGGGACATCCATACGAAATCTGGGAAGGGAAGACACAGCCACGCACTCCCAGCACACAGGCCAGCCAGGACCAGCCTCTGCTCTGCAGCCTGACAACTTGGATTCAGACAACCCCTCCACTGTAAAATCACCCCAAAAGCACTTTACTTTATCTTGACAGGGTGTATCTGTGATAATCCCCCATCACTGGTTTGTACACACACTCACATACACAACAGCTCTTTGAAGATGCTGTTTGTGAAATATTTTCCCAGGGCTAAAAACAAATTATGCAATAACATCCCAGTCCCCAAATACCAGATAACTATATTTGATTTGTCCAGATTTGACATGAAATTTTGGTCCTTAAAAGTTCATCTTGAAAGAAAAAGCTACAAGAAAGTTTGTAGGGAAAGTCTCGGGCCCCAACCTAGGCTGTCATTTCAGAGAACCACGTCAAGGTAAATGCAGATGTAAACTCTGGCTGTGCAGTCTCATTTTAACAGCAAACACAGTTTTCTGGCTGGAAACACAACAAGCAGATATGACTCAAAAATGTAAGGAGTAATTCTAGAACAACTGAACAACCCATGAACATTTGGGATTTTTTGCATTCAGTAAACTTTGCATTACAGTGTTTGTAATTCAAATGTAATTACATTTTACATACACTAATTGAATAGCCCAGGCAGAACTCTCCATGCCAGGAGGTTGTTGTGTAGAAGCGTGATTTGAAATGATACTCAGAGACAGCTCTAGACCACAACTGGTGCAGGACTTTTGTCACTACATACTTTATACCCTCTACTACCAAGGTTTCTCTAACAGGGACCTTTCCTGTGGCTTTCCACCAGTGCAGCTTCACAGGAACCCCCAAAAAGGAAACTAAACCCATACAAAGTTCTAAAAAAAAAAAAATCTATCTTTGAACTGCCGCTCACCAGCCTGTCATGATGGATTGAGCAAAGGGAATTGCATAACCAGCATGGTCATGGCGGGCTCACCCAGCCCAGGCATCAGTGCTGGAACCATGAAACAGGAAAGAAAATGCAGAACTCAGTACATGATGGAGCCTATGGTGCAAACATGAAAACCATATGGAGCTCTTGTGGTTTGTATTACCCAGAAATGCTTTGCATGAACCAAGTGCACCACTTACCTATATATGTTCTGTACAATGAACACACAAGGATTGGAAGGTTCGACCACAATCCCACCCATAGCACTTCACATAGTACTGGTTAATAAGATAAAAAAATAGCCCAGCTTTGCATCTAACTGGGGGATGAGAATTTAACACAAAATTGCTGGAACAGATCCACGAGTTTGTCCTCTTCACCCTCCCCAGAAGAGACACTATTTGTTAAGTCTTGCGTCTATGGCTATGCTGAGTGTTGACCCAGGATATTAAACTTGTGATTGAAGTTGTGTTGATAGTGTTCTATAGAGCTACTCTGCAGTTAATGTATTTATCACCAGCAACCTAAAAGAACTGTGTATATGTTGCATTCACTAACCTGTGCTATCTGTGCCCCCAGCTGGCTCTTTGGAATGTGACCAGACCTGCAGCTCACAGACCATTCGCCCACCTGTGTTAGGCCTCAGGTTACGTTTTTGCAACATTAAACTGAGAGTCACAGGATTGCTGTGGATAAATTACAGCAGAAATACAAGTGTACATCACTCAGGCAGGGATAGAACAGGCCCAGAAATGTTGGAAGGATGAGAACAAGTATAGTAAACTGAGTAGAACAATGTATAAATCAGCTGAAAATAGTGCTGGTTTTAGGAGCTTGTTTATCTTGCGAGCAAAAGGAAACCAAAAGTTCCCCATTTCCTGAAAGGTTGTAGACGTAGAATATAAGACTCTGAAGTCAGAAGATGAGGTACTTAAAACATCATTGTCTTTTGAGAAAGAACCATGAAAGAAAGTGGAAAAATTATCCAGATATTCTTTTAAATAAAAATGAGCAACTAGAAATACTACTGTCTGTGGTTGAAAGACAGGAGTAAGAGCTGCAGGGAAGTCCAAGGAAATTACTTGATCAAATCCCACATGAAGCATTCTTTAATTCCATCCTGAACAGCCTCATCCTGCAGCACCCTGCTGCCCCTCACGCCACCCCACAAGGCAGAACTGTGTTGGGAGTGGCAGTGATGCCATCTGAATGCAGACACAGCCCTGATGAGGGAGCTCAGACAGATCCTTGTAAGGCATCAGAAGGCTGTTCCACAAGGATGCACAGACATCCACCCATCAGCCAAACAAAACTAAGCAGAAAAGCTGTGCTGGCAGATTGGACAGGGTAAAAATCCCAAACAGAAGTCCTGCAATACTTTTGTAATTAGCCTGTGTTCTCAGGGGATTATCCTAGTACAATATTTGCTTTTAGCAATCTGAAAGCTTGGCCACCAATCCAACAGGCCCTGTGTGATTTCACACTCAGCAGGGCTGGAAGAACTAACAGCAGGTCTGCTAAAAGCATAGATCATATCCATAGTCTCAGGTATCACTTACACCTGGCAATGGTCTGGTGCTGTAAGATCCTGCATTTAAAACACAGGTCAGAACCTGCCAGCCCCACTCCTGTCAGCAAAGCTGCAGAGCTGCCACCACACCTTGCACTGCTGTCGCCAGACACACGAAGAACCAAAACACCCCCAACTCTTTTGTCACCAGGTGAGCTCTGACAGCTGGCAGTGTTCTCCCCTCTCAGGCTCTGGGACAGGTCCATCAGCAGGACCATACAAAAGGATTCATTTCTCAGGCCCTGAGCTCAGACAAAGCATTAAAAATCTACTCTTAATAAAACAACCAGCAGAAGGGAATTTTGTAGTTTTGGTGAAGAAGACCTGTATGACTAAAGGTAAAA
>JAOXXN010000137.1:25319520-25347180 GCA_026770055.1 Myrmophylax atrothorax
GCAGGCTCGGAGGGGCCACTGCTCCTCATGGGGCCACAGCGACAGTCACAGGACACACATCCGTTCTCAGCTACTGTCCGAGGGGACACGGTCCCCACCAGCACCCTGAGGAGCAGCTGAGGAGAGACACGGCTCACTCGGCCCTGTGTCCTCACACACCACACCAGAGGGGTCTCAAAGGCACAGCAGTGAGGAACCGAGACACTCTGGAGGCCACTGCTGCCCTGACAGACCTTTCCTGAGCCGTGCTGGACCCTCCCTCCCTGAGCCATGCTGGAGGTCACTGCTGCCCTCATGGACCCTCCCTGAGCCATGTCAGAGGTCACTGCTGCCCTCATGGACCCTCCCTGAGCCATGTCAGAGGTCACTGCTGCCCTGACCCTCAGGTCCTTGGGATACAGAGTCCAGAGTGCTCTCCTTTACACCACAGGACCGCCCCACACCGTGTTACTATTTAAATAATAATGCCATTTGCTATTGGTGCCTTTCCAGGAGGCCCTTCAGGTTCACCAGTATCACTCTAAACTTCACCCATTTACCTACCAGCCCTAACACATCTACTCACATGGTAGTTGTAACACCCTCTCTCCACATCATCTTTTTCCTTTAAAAACCCAACCAAACGAAAACAAATGCCTTGATGACTAGAGCTGAAACACAAAGGCAGGATGGCCATTGCTCCAATGGGAGAACTACCAGGCAGAGGTAAAGAGCAGGCTTTGGGTGTGCTCAGGGCAACACCTGCTCTGTCGCTCACCCACGCAGGTTCCAGAGCACACCTAAGCTGGTCAGCCTTTACAGCATCTGCAAGAGGTACAGAGAACAATACACCAAAGGACACAATTTTACTTATTT
Organism: Myrmophylax atrothorax; assembly: GCA_026770055.1. Taxonomy (NCBI): domain Eukaryota; kingdom Metazoa; phylum Chordata; class Aves; order Passeriformes; family Thamnophilidae; genus Myrmophylax; species Myrmophylax atrothorax. Next base: position 25,320,376 of record JAOXXN010000137.1, read on the forward strand.
GAGAGAAAATATTAATTTCTAGTTATTGCAAGGTTGCATTCAGGTTTCAACCTTCTCCAGAGACATCAGCTACTGACTTGGAATTGGAGAAAAAAAGCAAATTATTTTCTAAAAGACATAATGGTTTTTTCCCAGCTCCAAGGCACGTATTCTCCAGTTACCCAGTGTTTCACTTGCCAAATAGAGCAACATTATAATCTATATATATTCTGCCCTCCCCACAAAGGACAATCCACCCCCACAAACATCCCAGCAAAGAAAAGCAGACAGCAGATGTGATTTCTTCTTGGAGATCCTCTAGAATGTAAATGTGTCTGACTTGAGAAGCCAGCTCCATCTCCCGTGTTACACTAACACACAGACACGCTCCTGTGTGCCAGGCTGCTGGAAGCTTAAAGTTAACAGCCAGCTGCACATACAGGTTCCTGCAAGGCATTGACTGCGTATCTCCATGCTTGACTGACATTAGAGGGGTTTTTACAGAATACTTTGACCAGGAATATTCGTATCTCTCATACTTCCTAGGAAACCAGTGCTAAAAATGCAAACTGGTCCTTGAATACATCCCCTTAACCCTTTGTGTCAGCAGATCCCTGTGCACCAGGCCCCAGTTCACAGTACATGGGCTCATGCCCGCAGGAAAGAGGCAGCCCAGGGCTGGAAGGCAATGGGTTAAAGTCAAACAGAGAAGAAAATAGATCCTCTGGTCAAAGCAGCAGCATGCCCTCAAACATCACCAGACAGTGAGATGTCACCACTTGGAAAAATACTCTGCACCCTGCTGGGAATGCTGTGGTGTGGGAACATGCTCATTTCTAAAAGGCAGGCCAAGATTATTTGGAAGTAAGAGTAGCAAACAGAGTAAATAATGAAGTCCTACTGAGATGTTCTTTCTCTGCCTCTAGGAACGAAGGTCCTGTACAATGTTCAACGCCAGCACAAACTCCTCAGGAAACAACTGCAGCCACCGCACGGCAATAACCACAACAGTCATTCCACTGCTCTACTGCTTCATCTTCCTCACGGGGCTCCTGCTGAACGCCCTGGCAGCATGGGTCTTCCTCTACGTTTCCAGTACAAAGAGCTTTATTGTTTATCTCAAAAACATTGCTGTGGCTGATCTCCTCATGAGCCTGACATTTCCTTTCAAAATCCTTGCTGATTCAGAAATTGCACCTCCAGAGCTCAACCTGTTTGTGTGCAGATACTCTGCAGTTGTGTTCTACATGAATATGTACATTGGGATCTCCTTTTTTGGCCTCATAGGGTTTGACAGATACTACAAAATTGTCAAGCCTTTGTTCACATCCTTTGTTCATACAGTTAACTACAGCAAGGTGGTCTCTATAATCATATGGCTGTTGTTAATGCTTCTGTCATTTCCAAATATGATTTTAACTAATGAAATCACTGAAGACAATTATTTGAGAAAATGTATAGGTCTTAAAAGTGAGCTTGGCAGACAGTGGCACAAAGCAACAACTTATATTTGCACTGGGATTTTCTGGGTTGTTTTTTTTCTGCTAATCATATTTTATGCTTCTATATCCAAAAAAATATACAGCTCTTACAAAAAATTCCGAAGGAGCTCAGACGTGGCCAAGAGGAAAACCAGCCGGAACATATTCAGCATCATGTTTGTGTTTGTCATTTGCTTTGTGCCCTACCACCTCTGCAGGACCCCATACACCATGAGCCAGACCAGCTCCCAGTTCACCTGCCAGTCCCAAAAATCATTATACTATGCCAAGGAGTTCACTCTGGTGCTGTCTGCTGCAAACGTTTGCCTTGACCCCATTATTTATTTCTTCCTCTGCCTCCCCTTTAGAGAAAAGCTGTACCAAAAGCTGCATCTCAAGCTGAAAGCTTCAAGTGAGGTTGAAATTTCTAAATCCAGAAGATCAAATACACTTCGGGAAAGTATAAACATCTTGTAGTTTCAGGTCTGTACAATTATGCACATTTCAGGAAGTCATTCATGAATGCAAATGTCCCAAAGAAAGGGAGCAGATGAACAGAACCAGCAACAAACAAAAGAGGTTTCAGCACAAAACATCAAGTGCTGTTTGTCTGTATAAAACCATTATTGCATGTGCCAATATATTCCCTATGTGCTGTTTCAGCTGATGCTGTGATTGCATTCGGGTGTGACAACCCTCCTGGATCTTAAAAATGGAGAGAGGAGTAATTGGAATGGCACATTTTGGAGTCCCAGGCTGTGGGTCTCAAAAGATCATCCAACAGACCCAAACCCAAACAGATTTGCTGCTGTTCTTACAAAGCCAGGCATGACACAAGGACAGCCACCAAAACAGCAGGACAGCCCTGGGAACATCCAATGGCTCCACTTCAACTGGGGCAGAGCCCTTGGAAGCAACACAAGGATGGTCAGCATGAGTCACTTGAACTTGGCCTCCACCAGCCCACCCAAGGGGACTGAGCTGTGAGGGGAATCTACTGGGTCACAGAGCAAAGGGCTGGAGGCAATGCACAGCTTAAGGAAGGTCTCCATGCCCACAACTAGGTGGGGAAAGATAACAAATAAAATAAATTTTGAAAGAAAATCAAAAAAGTAGACAGCAAATCCTCAGAGATCCATACAAAGCCCAAAAAACCCTTGGTTATATATAAATATATATATAGAACTTCTATTAAGGGAAACATTCTGTAAGATTAAGAATTAAACATGATTATTTGTTACCGTTGGGCACCAAGTGTCAGAATATTTCTACAAGATGTGATGTTCGATCAAAGCCAGGGTTTGAAGAGGATCCTTCTACAAAGTAAGGAGCAAAATTACACTGCACCATCTTCCTCAGGACTTCTCTGAACTAACAAGAATATAAACACATTCACACCAAACTGTAGCCACTCCCTCCCTGCTGGTGCAGGAAGAGGCAAGAACATCACAGAGCCATCTGTGAACACACAGGTACAGCTGCCTAGAAACTGAGTACACTTAAATCCAGAAAGAATGGTTTGTTGGTTTTCCCATGCTTTTGGCACAGTGATAAAGCATTTGTCTGTACCAAGCTAACAGCTGAAAGCCACCAATCTGCTCTATACAAATAAAATCTTCTTTAACTATTTTTCAGTACAGCTTTGGGTTTTTTAATTGATTTTATCATTGTACAGGGAAAACCCACCAGGATTTGCTAAAGCCTTCAGGCAGTGGCTCTGGAAGCTCAATGCTTCCATTTCACTTAAAGAAACTATAGGAACAAAAATAACATGTGCTTTACTTTTCTGTCCCTGCATTTCCTTTTAGTTCTAACAGTTAAAGGTGAAAAATTTTTAAACATCTGGTCCTTGCTCCTTCTCCAAGACTGGGTAACTTCTCTTGCTCTGAGACCGTTGGTCTGCAACAGCAAGATTCTACCATCCCACAGGATGGTATTCCAGCTAACAGTCTGGACACATCCACTGGATTCACACACACCTTTGTGGAACGAATTCACCTCCATGTGCTTCTCACTTGCCTGGAGAGCAGCCCCAGCCAGACCCCAGTGAGCACCAGCACCCCAGCCTAGGTGTCCCTTGGGCTGCAGGGGCTGGGTGGCCCCAGCCCAAACCTGCCCACAGGGACTACAGGAGAAGGTTGTGTTCTGGTTGTGTTTGTTAAGACAATATGTTAGAGATTATTTATGTGGTTCTTTCAGAGCTCCCTGACTGCATTAAACAGACTGTGCAGACTCTGCTCTCCAAGCAAGGGAGCCAACCTGCTGGGGAAGGGAATCTGGTGCTTTGTGGAAGATATTTTGTCATTTATGGCAAAAACATCCAGTTCCCTACATGGCAGGGCTTGGTATTTTCCCATGTAAATCTACATAATTATGGCTGTGAAACATCACTGGCACAGACAGATGAAAACACTTCCCAATATGTATTTTAATAACTTTTTAGTTGCTTTGCAAGATTCGAAAACATATTGTTTCCTCACTTTAGCAGATTAATTATATTAAAACAACAAGAATCTATGTGCAAGCACCAGGGGAAAGGATGGTGATCAACAAGCTTGTTCAAAAGGGTCATTACTTATAATTCACATTGAAAAAATCCTCCTCCAAGAGCTTCACTAGCTGAGAAACACTCTGTGCCCCTCTTCCTGCTGCAAATATACCCTGTGAGTGACAAGTCCCAAATAACACCAGTGTCAAACCAAGCCCCTGCTCCATCTCCCCAGCCTTGCTTCTCACTTTGCTAGATGAACTGGCGCCAGGTTTTTTTCAGCACTGGGCAAATTGATGCTTCCACATCTTTCCCAGCACACCATGCCTCAGATATGCCAAGCCAGCTCCTCACACACACACAGGGAACTCATGTTCACATGTCTGTTCTCCTCCTAAACACCTCTGCAGAAAGGGCAGGCCATTTTTCAGTAAAGGTTTTACCAACTACCAGATACTTTGTCTTTTTATACCTGGAAGAATTTCCTGAGTTGTAAACTGACTACAGTAAAGAAGAAAACCAACAGGCAAAAACACACAGACAGAAACAACTGCCAGTGCTGCAGTTTGGGTTTAAAAAACCCCTACAATTATTACCAGATCAGCTTTGCCTAAGCAGAACACCATAAAATGAGTCCATGTTTGCTCACAACTGGACATGGGATCATTCCAGATTATGAAGCTTCGCAAACATTTTGACAAATATGGTCTGAACATTCAGCTTATGACTAAATGTAAAACCAGACATTCTTTATCTGTTCCCTCACAAAGCTCTGGCATGGGGTTTGTAAATTCCTGTGGATTCTCAGCTAGAACCAAGTGCCACCAGTTGGAGTTTCAGTATCACAGTCAGTACCTCATCCCAACATGGTGTCAGACCTTTTCTCACAACATACAAAAAAAAAATCCCCCTACTGCCCTAATGTGTCATTTTTATTTTTAATAGTGCTTGGTAAATGTCCAAAGGCTTAGAGTATTAATTGAGATCAGTAGAATCCCTACAGGCCTTCAAATCAATAAATTAGGGTGGAACTCTAAAACAAAGACTTATGAGATTCCCAAAACCTGTAATTTCATGCAGGAATATTACAATGAGTGAGGACCAACTACATTGCAAATTCCTGATTCCAGACAGATTTTAAATGTGAGATATATGAGGGAGAAGGGGTGGGATGCAACAGAGTTTTAGGTTTATAAAAACAAAAGCAAAGGAACAGCCACTGATTCCACACACTCACAGCCCCAGGTCAGGAATCTGGGACTGACCAGATGAACTGGGGCTGACCTAACCACACATCTCATGACCCTTACATACATGAGCACATGATAAACACCTAAATCTTCAGGCCTGACACCAGAAGGAGGGGGTGCTGAAGGCAGTGCCTGCTGGGCCACAGGGGTCAGCCAGACCACAGCTCCCATCTCCATCCCAGTCAGCGCCCTGACAGGGCCAGATCAAAAACCTCTGACCATCTGCCCTGCACAAAAGCTCAGTGAGAATCATAACAACCTGTGAGATCGGCCACAGCAACATGCCTGACCCAGCTGTTTCACAGCCAGTTCCCCACCACTCACTGTTTGCCCCACACGGTGCCAGGGGCAGTGTGGGTGTGGGGGCACAGCCCTCGCCTGCCTCCCTCCCAGGAACAGGAAAGAGAAGGCTCTGGGCTGGTCCTTGGGCACTTACGTCTTTCTGTCACCGCTCTTTTGGGTAACTCCCACGTGATTTAGCCATTTGAACTCTGGGTTTAACTGCGTCAATCAGCTCATTTAAAAACCACAGCCACGTTTTCAGAGTCCCGCAGAGGCAGCCAGGAGAGAAGGTCACACACCACTGGGCTGGGAGAGCAGTCGCTGAGAGACGCCAGACCTTTGCAGATCAATGCTTAGAAGACCCCAGGCCACAGGGACAGGTATGTGGTTTCAGTCTTTGTTTCAGCCATGAATGTACAGCCTGAAATCCAGCTGTGCCAAATGCACAGGGCTCAGGTGTTCACAGCCCATCCTCACTGTATCTGCAGCCAGTGTCACCTGGCCACAGCCACGCTGTGCCCTCGGGGGCTCCAGCTCCAACCAGGGCTTGGTTTGCCCTGTGCCTCCCCTCCCTGTGCAGGACGAGGACAAGAAGCCAGGCTGTGCAGAGCAGGAAACTGCAGCGCCTGGGACGGACCCAGCCACCAGCAGCACTGCCTGCCCTCGCTGTCCCCATGCACAGCCAGGCTCGGTTCCCCCCAGATACCTGTGCTCAGCACAACAGGGAGCTGCAGAAAGCCAACTACAAGAACTAAACTGCTTCCTCCCCATTTCAAACCACCAGAGAATCTGCAATCATTTTGCTTTACAAATTATTCTTGTCTGGATACATATTTTACAGCAGAAATTATACGTGCAGTTGCAGTATTTCTGTTATATTGTGTATTAAAGTTAGGAACAATATAAAGAAATACAAGTGTTGCAGTCGGGTGCTACTCAAGACATAAATGTATTGGTTTCCAAAGAAATTCAAAGGAACACCCTTTCCCACAGCAGCCTCCAGCATAGCAAACAACAAGCCCCTTGGTCATAGAGTCACATATTTAGCTGAAATAGGACCAAAATTTTCTCCTTTTCTTCCCTGTAATTTCTAGTGAAGCCTACAAAGGAAATGAGAAACATTACTTATTATCTGCTTCTTTCAAAAAACTTTTCCTAAAAGTTTCATTACTAAACATGATTAATCTGTTCAAGTGGGAATAGAGAGCAGTGCATAGACCTCAGGACTGACCAGAACCAGTTGCTCACCCATCTGCCATATCCACATAGTGGGCTGCCAGTGCAGTCACTCAGAGCTCCCAATGCATTTTTATAGAAGGAGGCTGGTACACAGATTACATTTTTTTTTTTAGACATAGTTTCAATTCTTAAAAATTATGAAGTTTTAGTATGATCATTGTTAAGTAGATGCTCAAATAGATTCAAACCGTTACCTCTGGCACTTTGGCTGAAGGGGATTGTTGAACCAAACACTCCCAGAAATGTTGCTCTAGTGGAAAAGCTGCTCAGAAGGCTCTACAGTTTCAGGAACTAATCCTAATATATTCCTAACTCTTCCCTCCTGAGTATCTGGAAAGTAGCATGAAAAGACAGAAAAACATTTCCTCCAAATTGCACTTTTTCCTTGAAATTAATTGAATAAAATGCTAAGAGAATAACTACTGTCTCTTAGGAAAGGTGGGTGTCATTGGTGTCCTCTCAATTCTTTTTGTAGGTCCTTGATACCTCAAGTCAGCAAAGCCAACTCGCACAAGGAGTTTACAATGTCAAGCAACATTTCAGAATGCCACGTCTATGAAGAACTGGAACCTTTTACCTATTTTTACTACTTGATTTTTCTTGTGGGCATTATTGGAAGCTGTTTTGCACTGTGGGCATTCACACAGAAGGATCAGAAACAAAAGTCTATGAGCATCTATTTAATCAACCTCCTCACTGCAGATTTCTTGTTGACTTTGACATTGCCAGTGAAGATTATTGTTGACCTAGGAATTGCGTCCTGGAATCTGAGAATATTCCACTGCCAAGTTACAGCCTGTTTCATCTACCTGAACATGTATTTATCAATCGTATTTCTGGGGTTTGTGAGCATGGATCGCTGCCTCCAGCTGATGCACAGCTCTAAGATTTACCGCATCCAGGAGCCCGGATTTGCCAAGACATTGTCCGCAGTCGTGTGGGCGATGCTCCTCCTCATCACTGTGCCCAACATGGCTATTCCCATACAAAACATCGAAGAAAGACCCGGTGCAGGATGCATCGATTTCAAAACAAAGTTTGGGAGAGACTGGCACGTGTTCACTAATTTCATATGCACAGCAATATTCCTGAATTTCTCGGCTGTGATCCTGATTTCCAATTGCCTCGTTGTCAGACAGCTGTACCGCCACAAGTACAGCGAGAGCTACGGCCGCGTGCGGAAGGCGCTGACCCACACGCTGCTGGTGACGGCCGGGTACCTGCTGTGCTTCGTGCCCTACCACGCTGTGCGCATCCCCTACACGCTGAGCCAGAGTGACACCATCACCAGTTGCCCCCTCAAACGGGCCCTCTTCAAAGCCAAGGAGTCCACCTTGCTGTTTGCAGTCTCAAACCTCTGCTTCGACCCCATTCTCTATTACCACCTTTCCAAATCATTCAGACTGAAATTTGCAGAGGCCTTTGCAGTGCCGAAGGACACGCAGGCTCTCCCGGCCGTGGAGCTGCAGCACAGCAGTGAACAGCAGACACACAGCCCTGACTGCGAAACAGGGGCAGAAAGAGCCCTCGGGCAGCACCGAGCCCCGCTGGGCAGCTGCACATGAGAACACCACAGTCCACAACGCTCCTGACAAATCATGAGCCCAAGCAGAAGGAAAATACCTGATCAATAAATCCCCTCTCTTTGTTACACACATGCAGTGGGTCTGAACTCACACAGCTTCAGTGATGCCTCCCACAAACAGCCCAATGGACAGTGGTGATCCAGCAGGGATCAGCACACGTAAGAATATGTGTTCAGACTCAAATATACTTTAGAATTATTTATGGCAAACAGCTGAACTCACCTTTACTAAGTTAAACATTGTGTATTTACTATTTGAAGTGACTTGGGGCAATCTAGTGCAGAAATTATATAACTAAAGTTCTTCAGCCACAAAGTTTTTTCACACATATGATTAAGACAAAAGCATTTCAGAGGTCATTATTTACTCCAGAAAGAGATTTTAAACTGCACTGATTAAAAATTATTGTATTGGCTCATATCATACCTGTGGTTTTTATAAATAAATTTCTTGTTCTCGCCAAGTTCCATTGCCTCTCTTTGCTGCTGCTTCAATGAGAATGAAAAAAGCTAACATATTCTTATAGAAAATTCAAGCAAGCTTTAAAACAGAGTATAAGTATTCAGCATGTTCTCTTTGCTTGATTTCTCTTCATAAAAGTTCATAAAACAGCAGCAAAGGTGATTAAAATTCTAACATACAATTACTTCCAAAACTTATGTATATGCAGAATAATCAATAGTCAAATTTAAAAATCAATTTGCACTGGCAAAATCCAGCTAGTTAGATTAGTTAGATTCCATCGGCAAATGAAAGCTATTCCAGGGAAAAAAAGTTATCTTTTTCTAGTCTTTGAGTAACATGAGCAAAATACAAATCATGCTTTAAACAAAATGGCTCATTCAGTATTTTCATAACAATTCTGCAGCAATAAATCACAACCCAAACTTTGTGGGCTAAGAAATTTAAAGCAAAGAAAACTGGAGTTACCACATGATACTCCAGCATGACCCTGCATGGACTAAAAGGAATTGATATTTTTAAAAAGTTATCCCTGTTATTCAAATATAATAATATTTCTTAAGTAGGTACATTCCAGCTTGAGACCTGTTCAATATTTGGGGCCGTTTCCCAGCACAGTGGAAAACATGAAAATCCATCTGCATGAGGACTGGGATCTATAATATTATTCATGGGGCTTCCTGCAGTTCTCATGTGCCTACAGACAAGCACAGCAGCAGCAGCCAAAACTCTAGGCTGGATCAGCAGGGAGTGGGCAGGGGGAAGAGTCACCACCCTGTGTCACACAGGTCAGAGCTGTTTCAGATATGTCAGCATTCATTCTGCCCAACTCCAGGATAAAACGTTCTATTTAGCAAGCTATTGTTGGGCTCTGGGTTGTGGTGGGTCACTGTGGGGCCTGTCCCTGAGCCCCAGTGGCCACCACACTCCTCTCCCTGGAAACTCTGCTGTCCCATCAGGCAGCGCCACAACACAAGCACAGTCACTCACCGGGATGTGGGCAAGGGGTGGCACTGGTCACTCACCAGGGGGATGGGGAAGCGCGTGGCATCCTGCAGGTGCCGAAGGAGGACATAATTGGATGGGAAAATCAGTTCTCAACCTCTCCCTCTTGGCTGACTTTTCACTCATGGCTGAGATTCTTCAGTCCAAGGAAGGGGTCACACTCCCACGAGACTCCACAGGCATCGGAGAAAAGATCTGAGACATGGAAAGCAAAGATTTAAGGTAAGTGTAACCTCCAGCTTCTGAAATCCAGCAGCAGCAGGCAGACGTAAGATTTGCTCTTGCTTACAGCTACTTGTTAAGTATCTGAAGATTCTCAAAGACGGACAAAGCAAGGGCAATTGCAAGCCTGAGATTTAAGACACATGAACATATTGTAACTCTGTGCACATCTCCATTGTTATTAGATGAGTTTTAACCTAGAGATATTCAGTCAGGGAAAAAGCATTCTGGTTTGGAGCAATCTGCACACTCCTGTTGTTACTGTGACACAGAAACCACAGTGAGCTGTTCTGGCAACTGAAGGAAATAATGAGAAAGGGGAAGTCAGAGGTGTCAAGAGACACTGCAGACAGGCATAGACATGCTTGAAATCACCAGCATGACAGATATGGGGCAGAAATGGGGTTCCACTATCCTGCAAGTGATAGGTCTGGGCAGTCCATGCAAAACAAGGGGAAATCCAAAGGAAGAAAGAGGAGATTCAAGAGTCATGCAGAACCGAAAAACAAAGGAGGACAAACAGATTTGAAAACAAAGCCAAAACATCAAACCATCACTTGAGAAGCAGATGGCATGGGGGGGGGGGGGGACGACTCAGTGGGGAGCTCTGCACATTTATTTGTCTTCAGTGTAACACACAGTGCTCAGACACTGGGGCTGGGGGCAGGAAGGGGAGCAGGGACAGGATGTGTGTCTGTGTGTCAGTGTGCAGGAGGACAAGCAGGACAGCACAGAGGAGTGTGCAGTCACACAGCAGAGAATGGAGGTGATGCACTGACACAGAGACAGCAGAGACCGGGTGCCAAAGGCTGCCAAGGGAAGGAGCAAGGTGGTGCTGGGGCAGGGAGGGATGTTCTGTGCCAACACAACAGCAGTCATAGGTAGCAAAGGCATCACAGGCATGCAGAAATCAAAGGCAAACCTACTGGAAATTCTGAACCAAAATCTGCCTTAAAGTCACTCTTGTCTACATCATCAAAAATACTAGTGGTTCCAGAGTCAATGCCCACATGTTCCACAATACCATGATCCTAATAATTGCAATGGAAAAAAACAAGTGTCAGTCACAGGAAACTCAAGCACTCTGCCTCTTTAAAAGCTGTGGCTTTCAGTTTGTCCCGAGTAATTCCGATCACCAGACAGCCCAATTCAGTACATCTGCACCAAATCAGCAATATTTACAGTTATACACAGGAATGAAGTTAATAGATCCTCTTCAGTCTTCTCAAAGAAGAGCAGACAAGGAGACATAGAGTAAAACCCCCAATACCTCATATCTGAAATACTGATGCTTCACTGAAAACCCACGTTTAAGGAAACAATACCAAACATGAGGATAGCACAAAGCATTACCTCCAGTTTCACATCATGGTCCTGTTCATCCACAGCCAGAGCTCTGCAGGAGGCAAAGCCAAGCAAGCTGGGCTGGGCTTTCATACAGACAGATGCACACACGTGCTGTCATTTGCACACATTTGCTTTTATTCAGTGTTTTCACATGAAACATAGAGAAAGAAGGAAATTCCAATTTTCACACTGCTGATACTCAAATCAAAATTTTACTTTATCATAAAGTTGCTTCACAAAACCAAAGAAGGGTGATGTGCAGTGTGAGCAAGAGGAACAGGAACAGTGCACCCACAGTGTCCCAGCCCACTAACCACAGGGGGGTTACGTGCTCCTTACACCAATTCCTCCAAACCTCCTCCATCTGTTTCCAGACTGCGACCTGCATCCCACTGACATGTTACAACAAACAAAACAAAACTCCCTCCCACCTCTAAGGGCCTTATCTGTCAGAAAACCAAGGTCAAAAAATTCCCAAGAAACTGTTTCTTTCCCCCTTAGACACTAAGGTAAGCAAGAATCTGTTGTTGAATTTACTGAAATAATAACTGATAAAAATACCCACAGGTAACCAAGCAATGCGAGCAACCAAACCAACACTAACTTCATTATTAAACTTGCTACAAGACTGCTCAGAACATGCTGTATTTTGTCAGTGCTTGAGGAAACATGCTCTGATTCTGTAGATATTATTTTGCTGATCTTGTCTCTCTTTCCTGTTGTGCAGCCCAACACATTCAGATTTGGGTCCCTCACAAAGTCACAAGTGTTAAATCCAAACTCTGTGACTCCAAGCCCTGTCAGAGCTTCTTTCCCATGGCGGGGGGGGGTGGGAGGGGTGTTCCAATTTCCAGCAAAGAGATCTCAGAAAGACAAATATCAACTCCCTGCATCTGTCAACAGGTCCCATTCGTGAGAACCAAGTTAAACCAGGATTTTTTCATTCTAAAATGTAAAACACCTCTTGGCATCATAAGAATTCAGCTGAACTTCAAAGACAACATGAGAAGCAAGACCTAAATACAACCATAAAACCCTTAACTTTAAAAGAAAAATATTCATGGAGTTTCTAGATTCTGCATAGTGACTTCAAGATATTCAACATTGGTCCTTAAAAATCAAACACTCTCTTCTTTCCTCCATTCCCTACTGCACACTGGCTAGAAAATCCTGGTACCAAGTTGCATTTACCACATATGCCCCCCACTGCTGAAATGTATTGCAAGGTATACTTAAACAAATTGTATTTTGCTACACAGGAGACTGACAAAGAGTCTCACCAACCATTCTTAATTAAAACAAATTAAGAAGTGAAAAAAATAATCCTTTCTCAGTTGCCTTCCTTATTTGTACCTGTGACAGACTAAAACATGTAATAAAATACAGGTGGTCCAAATATTAGGTGAAAGTTAAGTGGGTTTAAGCCCTGGGAAGATGATAGGTGAACACACAGAGGAGTTGTCATAGGCATCACAAACTCACTATTGCATTCTCCAGCTCACCCTTCTGAAGATTGTTTCTGCCCAAATCAACTCCTGTCCTCAGAGAGGCTGCAGAGGAGTCACAGGTGTTCCAATCTGGATGAGTACAATGCAACTTTATTCCAATTTAAAACTGTATGGTAGCAATACAAGCTGTTTACTGCACTTACACCTCCACAATAACCACCACAGTAGTAATAATTCTGGAGCTGTGCACAAGAGAAGATTCAAGTTGAGGAAATGTCAGATGGAAAATACCTGTGGTCAGAAACAAGGTTAGTCATTTTCTCTGCAATCCCATCTTAAATGACAGTGAATTCACTGCTTTCTGCCACGTCATAGATTTCTAAATTGAATCCTCCTACTCAGGCACATCTCCTGAGTAGCCCACACAAGTCAACAAAGAGAAGCAGAAATGAGCTGAAAGTTCTAGGGCGCTCTTTTCCAGCATCTGTGGATATCCCACACCTCCCCACCTTCCTGATGGGGCTGCAGCCACGACTGCAGCCTGCAAGCTGTGTCCTGATCTGCAGAACACCTTCCACTCGCTCAGCAGAGCTGTCCTCCCCTCATGTGCTGGAGAGCGGGTGCATTCCTCTAGCAGCCTTACAATAAGCATGAGAACTTTCCTTTTTCCCTTTCTACCCATTATTCGTGCCAGATCCTCTCCTTGTGCTACATCTCCAGAACAATACAAAGCCAAGATACTTTGGAAATACAAGATTAGACAGTAGTTTGCAAATAAGTCTAAATAAAATTAACAGCAATACTCTACAAATGAGCTCATGTTCAAATGTAGCATGGGCAACAGGCAAACCACATGTCTTCTGGCTCTGAGCAATTTTCTAGTCAAACCACAGATAGTTTAAAAGCTGAGGCTGAACTAGACAATAAAGTAGTCTGGTACTGGCCTACACTGTGTCATATATGTTAACACATCTTCCATTACATCTTTGGTTACTGAATTACATTCATGCACACAGCTGTGTTTGCCAAAGGCAAGGACCAACAAATCTGATTACACTAAACAAGCACTGGCTTAAAAAAAACCTCCAAAACCACACAGTAAATCCTTTAACTGTACCCAGATGACCTGTACTTCATCTTAATTCCAAGTTTGCCTTAAAATCTACATAGTTAAACCCGACTCAGCTGATAAGACACTTTTGAATCAACTGCAGAGCATTCCTGCAATGAACGTCGATCCAGTTAACAAAGCACTAAGTTGATCTGGTTCAGAAAAAACCCAACCCCTGTGTTTGCTGAAGTCCTTGGCAGTCAGTAGATGGACGCAGATGGCCCTCACCAAGCCTTCAAGGGATGAGTTATGTCATGCCATGACTTAGCTTGTTTGAAGCACAAGGCAGGGGACACACGAGCCACAGCGTGGGCTCAGCTTTCTGTAAAGTTGTAAGAGAAAATGTATTTGCGTATATTTGAAACCTGGACTGAAATGTTTGCCTGAGCATCCTACTCACTGCAGTCAAAACAGCACTGTATATGACAGACACGTTGTACACAGAACACCCTGGCAGGGAAAGCAGGTACAAGTGCTTAGATGCAACCAGATACGGCAGAGGGGCCTCCCGGCTGAGCAGGGTGCTGTGTGTTACCTGGGCATAGCATTAGGAACAGCAAAAGAGAAATACACCCAGAAGGAAAGGAGAAGAAAAATAAGAGAGAGAACAGAACAGCATTGCTGGCTTTAGAAGAAAACCTGGGAAAATAAACCTTCTGAAAACTTCTGTTACGGAGAACAGATAGGCAGGTGCAGCAGCAAAGACTGTTTCTGAATGGTCCACTCCAGTCGAGGCTGGGAGAGCAGAGCACTCATCAAATTACAGAGATCAGCCACCCTAAACCCTCGGTATCAAGTGACAGGAGATGTACTGAAACACTCTGCAAAGCTGTACAGAAGGGGACGCCGAAGAAAAGCCTTAACAGCATCCTGCAGCCGGTGCCTGCCTGGTGGCTGGCCTGGGGATCTCGGAGGAGGGCAGGGCTGGCCTGGGGATCTCGGGGGAGGGGAGGGCAGGGCAGGGCTGGCCGGCTGCCCGGCACTCTCAGCATCCCGGCTGCTGCCCACTGAGCCGCTCGGCACCGCTGCAGCCACAGCCGCGGCCCCGGCGGCCCCGTGTGCCACCATGCCAGCCCAGCAGAAGAAGCTGATCTTCTGCACAGCCGGGCTGCTGAGCCTCGCCTGTGCCCTGGGCACGGCGGCGGCCGTGGGCACCCAGCTGTGGGTGAGGGGGACGATCCTCTGCACCACCGGAGCGCTGCTCGTCAACGCCACGGGCCCGGAGCTGCACAAGTTCATCGGCGAGATCCAGTACGGGCTCTTCTCTGGGCAGCGTGTGCGGCAGTGCGGGCTCGGGGGCAGACCCTTCCAGTTCTCATGTGAGTAGCGATGGCGTTTGAGTTCTTTGCACCGCTCTGCTGGCAGCGGGGGCGGCGGGACAGGCTGCCCACAGGGCCCCGCGCTCGGACACCGAGCCCAGCAACAGGGACGTGCCGAAGCGACGCTGCCCTTGCAGCGCTCTGCTCCTCGGGGTCAGCAACTCATTTTCTGATAGCGGGAAAGCCCGGCCAAAATCCTCAAGGATCTACATTGCAGTTACACAAATACCCACATTTCGACATATTTATACTATTACTTTAAAAAAGAATATTTTCGGGGTTTAATTAACCTCTGCCATCTTTCTCTGTGTGTCAGCATTATACCCTCTGTGCTGTCACGAAGAATGAACTAAACCATCAGGAGTCTAACGAAAAAGCTGGGGCGCTGTGGGTGCTGCTGAGAAACAAAGAAACAAAGCCCAAAAGTTCTCAGTCTGCAGCACTAATTGGAAGAGGGACTGAGAGAGGCTGGCTGGCGTGGTACCTGGCACACAGAATGTCATCAAAGCATTAGCAGTGGCTTTGCATTCATAACCTGGTTGTCTTCAAGAATAAAAAGATCAATAAAATGATCAAGTGAGGCATTTCTGTCCAGCGGCATTTGGAACAGGCAGTAACAAACAGCCTGTTGCTGTGTGTACAATGTGTCACTCGAAGTTACTACAGCACACAATTTATAAATCTTTTGCTACAACAGCACTGGCAAATTGCTCATTGCAGTAACTGAATGCAAGGGAAGGCTGCCAGATTAGGTGCCAGAAATTATTTACTACGTAACATTTTCCCAAAGCAGTAGACAACGTTAATTTAATATTATATTAAGAGTTTCTGCCTCTAAATTCCATCACTAGTCTGTTTATAGAGCTGACGTTGCTTCTCCATCACTCTGTGTGCCACCACAGTGTGCAGGCATTTCATCCAGAGTGAATTTTCAGAGGGCCTTATGCAGTCCCAAGGGATTGGGAGACTGTTGTGACCCAGGGCTGGCCCAGCCACCAGCAGCACTGGGGCTGGCACTCACCAGGGCTCAGTCAGTGACATCTGAACAGGGACAAGATACAGCCAAGACAGAAGCCTTTACCTCAGAGAGCACTTAGTGCAATAGGCTGATCCCACTCCCTGTGGCTGGAACAGCCCCACCCCATCACCTCAGTGCCTCAGGAGCTCACCAGGAGCATCCCAGAAAGCAGGACAAAGATATGCAATACATAGCCAGGGCTTAGTGCACTCACTGCATTTAAGCATGTCCAAGGAGATCAGGCACAGAAAATAGGCTACATTATTTAGTTCTATGCTTGTTCCCATTAAATATTCCCCTGTGAGTACTATATCTCTTAGTTGTAATATGAATTTACTCTGCCAGCAAGCCCAGTTCAGCTGGGGAAAGCTTCTGCTCCATTTGCTCCTGCTCATTCCCATCAGTTTCTGGGTCAGTAATTCATTTTCTAAAGGTTGCTGCCGTGCACACCACACACGGGTTCGTACAGTACAGTGAAGGAACATTTTCCTTTCAAGACAATGTTGCTGCTAGAATTAATTTTTCCTGATATGTCATATATAAAATTTTAATGACATACAACTATAGTCACAGGTGCCAAGGGAAGGATCCAATACCATGCCACAACTTGTTTTCTTAAAATAAGCAATACAAAATTGTATCATTAAATCCACAGTTTTGCATGCTTTCCCAAAACATCAATGGAGTCACAGGAACTAATGCTATTCCTTGTAGTAATCCTGCACAGGGAAGCACTGGAAGGGAGGTCTATGGTATTTCCAGAGCCCTCTTTTCTCCAGGCTGAACACCCTCAGCTCTCCCAGTCTGCCTCCAGAGCAGAGGGGCTCCAGTTCTTTGAGCTTCTCCATGGCCTCCTCTGGACTCGTCCCAGCAGCTTCACACCCTTTTGATGTTGGTGCCCCACAGCTGGAGGCAGCACTGTGTGTATGGGCGGGTGTCTCACCTGAGTGGGGGAGAGGGGCAGAATCCCCCCCTCCCCTACTGCCCACGCTGGGGATGAGCCCTGCACGCAGGGGCATTCTGGGTGCCAGCACACGTGGCTGGAGCCTGTGGAGTTTCTCATCCACCAATATCCCCAAGTCCTCCTCAGAGCTCCATTCCCCACCCAGCCTGTGTTTGTGCTGGGATTCCCCCAACCCACACACAGGACCTTGCACTTGGCCTTGCTGAATTTCATCAGTTTTACAGACACTTGTTTCGTCAATTCCCCTTTCATTTAGTCGGGTAGATAAATGGACTTGACACCCTGGTACCTGCGGCTCCGTGTTCCTGCATGGAGTCGCAGAGCATTTTGCTGGGAAAGGCTTTACAAGGAGAAGTAATTGATGTGAGGCTCTACTCTCTGTAAAGCAGTGCCGAGGCATTATTACCCCCACTTTAATCGTGCCTCTGTGGATCAGGAACAGTGAAGTGTATTTCACTGTTCCTTCCAAAGTACATGTTGCTGCCCAACAAACAGGAATGATTAAAAATCATTCTCTCATGCTGTCTGACTGACTATCCCCCTATGGCCCAGCCAAGCAGGATCACAGTTTGAAACAGTAGCTAAAAAGCTGCATAACAATATTTAAATTAAATATCCCTGAATTTGTGCATCCATAATCACAGCAAAATTTCATTTCCAACATCACATCCTTCCATGGGACATCATAAGCATAAATGAAAACAGAAAGTCTGTTTCTGCATTTATTGTCCCCCCATTCCCAAAGAGGAATGGATAGCCAACCCTTCAGCCAAGGGAGATGAGCCCATAATACCAGAGCTGTGAGAGCCCTCCAGGCCACCTCACAGACCTCACAAGGCAGACCTGCCTCCACAAATACAGATTCCCAGTCTTTTTCCCTAAAATATGCTGTTCATGTTAAGGACCAAATACCACCTTCAGGAAGAGGAGGAGAGGCTTTCGCTGGAGCTGGTCTTTCTTTCCTCACCAGTCATGCTTCTGAGTTTCACAGAATATTCCTGCCTCAAAACATCCATGAAAACCCATTTCTAGTTAATAACTTCTTTGGTTTCATTTAGAAGAGCAGGATTAAAACAACTACCACAAACTAGCAGGAACCCCCAGTCTTATTTCAGAGACAACTTTGCCAAATGTATATAATAATGTTATGTTTGTTTTGTTTTCAGTTTTTCCAGATTTGCTGAAAATTATCCCTGCAAGTATCCATGTCAGTGTCATTCTCTTCTGTACAGTACTGATCGTCTTTGCTCTGGTGGGAGCAGGGTTCTTCATGTTCAATGCTTTTGGCAGCCCCTATGAAACACTGCATGGTCCCATTGGGCTGTACCTCTGGAGCTTCATTGCCTGTGAGTATCACCAGAATAACTAATTTATCAGTATAGGAGGGTGTGCTAAGGACTGTGGCTTCATTGACTCTAAAGTGGCAAAAATCAAGCCAGGCAGGAAGGTGGGTGACTGCTGGGTCAAATCATGTGTTTCCCAAACTGGAGTTGAGGTAAAATGGGAAAAAGCCCCACAAGGGCAGGTGCAGGATGGAAACAGGCAAGCAGCTGCAGAAAGCAGTGGCAGAAAGGTCCAGAAGCCCCAGGGAGCCAGAGGTGGTGCTGCATCACTGGCACCCAATGCACAGTCATAACCAGAAACCAGGTAAAAAAACAAACAAAATATGACAGCAATGCAACTGTTCCCACAACAGAAAGTTTCCAGACAATATAAGATCACCACTTAGAGCAGCATGGCCTTCCCAAGGAAGGAAGAGCTGAGCAATAGAGAGGGAGGGACTGGCAGCAGCAACTTACCGTGAGGGTGGTCTGAGAGCCACTGCTGCCAGAGATAACAGAGCATCCCAGTGCCCCTGCCACACTGGGATAACAGAGCATCCCAGTGCCCCTGCCACACTGGGATAACAGAGCATCCCAGGGATAACAGAACATCCCAGTCCCCCTGCCACACAGGGAAGGTAATACCCTTTTGTCAGGGCTGCTGGCCTAGCTGACAAGCAGGTTTACCCTGACTTTACAAGGTATTACATGTTGCAATAATAACTTAATAAAGGACTTTGATACATATTTATCTTTAGACTCACACACAGCTCTGTTGTGCTCAATGGGACAATGAGTAGCTTAAAGCAGAACACAAGCACAGATACTTTGTGGGCTCAGGGCACTAAAGCAGCCGTGCTGAATATTGTTGGTCCTGAGCCAAATTTGATTAGAAAACCTTCCAGTAGCCATTGGCTTGGATTGAAAAAATAATCCCTGTTAAAGGTAAGTTACGGTGGCTGTAAGAACACCCTCTATGTGGTATTTGGCAGTGGCATACATCACACAGCATGAGTCAGGGGTTTTCAAGGTGATGAGCATGTTCCTTCCCCTCCCTTTCAGGTTCCTGTGGTTGCCTCATCATGATTCTCTTCTCCTCAGAGGTAAAGATCCACCACCTTTCAGAGAAGATTGCTAATTTCAAGGAAGGAACATTTACATTCAAGACTCACAGCGAACAGTTTGCAAATTCCTTCTGGACCATCCTGGTTTGCTCCCTGCTGCACTTCATCAATGCCCTGCTAATCCGATTTGCTGGGTTTGAATTTCCCTTTTCAAAATCAAAGGATTCAGGGACAATCACAGGAGCAGTTGACCTGATGTATTAGAGTTACAGAATTTAAGAACATTTCCACAAAGAGATTTGTCACTACTACATCAACAACCACCACATGTACCAATTTGTAAACAATTAGCTCCGAAGAAGGCAAAACAAAAGAGACTTCAAATAAGCATCAATATAGTGTATGCAATGAACAAAAGAAGATAGGCTGAAAGGTAATGTCTGGATGGAAATGCCCTCTTTCTCAGGGTAAGACCTTCAGACATTTGCCTTTTTTCAAGTAAACTATTTGAAAAGTAACTGGTATGAAGAAAACTAGAAATCTCAGTAGCATTTCATGGGACCTGGAAAGTCCAATGGATAGGTTGCAGTAGAGACATGTACTCACCAGCAGCAGCTTTGCCCTTCAGCTCTGGTCCATGCAAGGACATACCCATGACCATGGTGGGGAATAAGGACACCCAGCAAACTTCCAGACACCCAGCAAGGGATAGGGCAAGACACAGGCTGTGCCCTGGCACCACTTGGGCTTCAGCTCACACATAAGAGTGTCAGCAGGAACAGGTGCTACAGCAAGTGCTTGAAGGG
Source organism: Myrmophylax atrothorax (assembly GCA_026770055.1). Classification (NCBI taxonomy): domain Eukaryota; kingdom Metazoa; phylum Chordata; class Aves; order Passeriformes; family Thamnophilidae; genus Myrmophylax; species Myrmophylax atrothorax. The sequence goes on from JAOXXN010000137.1 coordinate 25,340,769, forward strand.
CAAAACCCAAACGTGCACCCACCACCAGCACTTTTGACCTGGCATCACGCACATGGCAATGACATTATTTCCCTCCATGAAGCTCTCTTTGGGGTCTTAGTTTTAACAAACCAAACTGTGCTCTGAGCCTGCAGTCCTGGAGCCCTTGTTTCCCCAGCAGTCAGTGCAGCTCAGTGACAAAGCTGGCACAGCACAGCAGCACTTGGGGGAAATGCTGTGTGCTCCTGCTTGCCTGAGGGAGGGAGCTGGGCTTGGCACTGCCAAACAACCCCTCTGCAATTCTCCAGGCAAAGGGCATTTCTCTGAGCACAGCAACAGGAGTGAGCCCAGGCACCTTCCCTTCACAGAGCCCTGCCCAGAGAGCAGCACTGCAAACTCATCAAGAGTAACAATAAACCAGTTAGAACCTTTGGCAAAGGGCAAAAATAACACAACAGATGGGCTCCCATGGCACATTGCAGCTCAGCAGGGACTAAGGAAGGACCACAGGAGGGTCTAGTGCAGGAAGCCAGAACAGACAGACACAGCAGCCCACAAACTCTTAGACATTCCCAAGTCAGTTAAAGAAACAGATCTTCTCCCAGGACAGCAGAGCCAGCCCAGCTACCAACAGGCAGAGACAGGAGCAAAAACTACCTCCGTGGGGTTCCCTAGGTGCCTTGGAGACAAGATGCTGCTCACAGAACACAGAAGCAGCACTCAGAGCAAACACACAGAGACAGTCCCTGCCCCAGCCACCTGTTTATCTGCAGGACCTGCACCACCTGTGGGTGAGCAGCAATCCCTCCTGGCTGCAGGTGAGGAGCAGTCCCTCCCAGCTGGATCTGAGGAGCAATCCCACCCAGCGCCCACCCAGTCACCCTGGGTGCAGATCAGGCCCAGTTACCAGATATCTGAGCCCTCTGTACTTCAGGCTCTACCAGCCCATGAGGCCTTATTCACTTTCATGTCATTTTTTATATTTCTACTTTGAATGGCAAAACAGTGCTGGGTTTTTGTAAAGGTTTGTCAGCTGCAAGCCCCCTCCCCAAACCCTTTCCCAAGGAAGATCTACCCCAGCTTCTCTCTGGATTTTGACAATGTGTGATGGCTGCTGAAAGTCACCACAACACCCAGATTTTTTCATAATTTTCTTCTCAATCCGTATGCATATTCTTCCTAATGTTAATGTATGTTCTTAATACATAATTTGTATTGCATCTCATGGTATTATTTACTACACACAAACACAAACCCAAACCCGTCCCTTTCCTGGCAGGAGGAGCAGCCCCGAGCAGGGCTCTGGGTGTCCTCAGTGGGGTCACTGCACTCAGAGCCCGGCTCCACCGTCCTGGCATCCCACCTCACTCCTGAGCATCAGCACAGCTGTTATGTGCGTTCATATCCGGTTCCTCGGGCAAAGAACTTTCTATGAGCAAAATAAAATTGTGACAATATTTGACCAGCAGAAAGTGCCAGAGGCGCAGCCGCCCAGCACGAACCTCAGGGCAACCCCAGCACGGACTCTGAGCCCCGTGGCATCCATGAAAATGCCCCTGCTCCCACTGAAAAATGCCCCCTCTCTCGCCCTGCTTTGGAAAACACCCTCTCTCCTGCTCCATGCTGGAAAATGCCCACACTCCTGTGCACGCCCGCGGCCAACCCCCGTGAGCAGCCGCCCGACCCTCCCCGGCTCTGCTGCCATCAAACACTGATGCTGCCGGTACAGCGGGCAGAACAGCCGGGCTGGGGCGGGCTATCGTGATAGCTCCATCCCGGGGTGACAGGGGCGCTGCACGGGAGCCCCGAAGGGACGGGCAGGGCAGTCGGTGCCTCTCAGTGGGCTGGGCTAGAGAGCTGCTCCGCCAGCAGCCTCGGTGTGCCCATCCCGCAGCACTTCCCGCAGCATCACCTGCAGCACCGCCCCGAGCATCGCCCGCAGCACCGCCCGGAGCATCGCCCGGAGGATCTCCCGGAGCACCGCCCGGAGCATTTCCCGGAGCACCGCCCGGAGCATCGCCCGCAGCACCGCGCGGAGCATCGCCCGGAGCATCGCCCGGAGCACCGCCCGGAGCATCGCCCGCAGCACCGCGCGGAGCATCGCCCGGAGCATCGCCCGGAGGATCTCCCGGAGCACCGCCCGGAGCATCGCCCGCAGCATCTCCCGGAGTGCGGCGGCTGTGCTGGGGGAGCAAAGAGGGCTGAGCAGGAGGCTGCGATGGGTGACCACGGGGCTGAACAAGCCGCACCGACAGAGCTGGAGGAGATCGCCAGCAAAATCTCTGAGCTGAACAAATGGAGAGAAATCTTTAGTTTCCGTGGGTAAGACTTTTATTCTGCTTCTTTATCGTATTTTTAATTCCAGGTAGTTATGTAATACAATTTTTTAAATTATGTTTTATTACAAAACTTATGTGACAATGACAAAAGGTGTACTCAGTAATACAAGTGCTACAGCTCTTCCTCTTCTTTTGTTCTGGGGTTCTCTTCTGCCTGGACTCCGGTTTCCCCATATGCTAACAATGCCTCTGATGGGTTTTTTTAAATTGTGCTTTATTTTACCTTTTCAGCTTGAAAATCAACAACACAATTCATCAGGTAACTGCTTCTCCAAAGGTAACATTTGGTGTTTGTCTGGTGGGTTTTGGGCTGTCCTGCCAGGTTGGCACATTGAGGAGGTTACACATCCGTACCTGCCACCCGGATCTCTATGGAGATTCATTTCTCATGCTCTTCCTTTGAGAAACATGCATTTTCTTCAGCTATTCTGAAAGAAAGTCTTCCTGATTTAAATCAAAGGCTAGAGCACTCAAACACGCATTAACATTTATGTCTAAAACTAATGGTTTCCACGGTCAGTTTTAGAACACAAGAAAAAGGATAACAAAGCAAGATCTACAAAATGTAAGTTTTTGGAAAATTTGCTGTGCCCTTGGGTTGAGAGGCACTGAAGGATATTCCCTATAATTCAGACAAACATAGTGTGACTCCCTGCTCCAGTCATTAGCTTATAGAGATGTGTTGGGAATGTCTGCAAACAGCTGGAAATCAAGGGCACTCCCGTCCCAGGGCAGTGCGTGTGTCTCCCCTCCGCCAGCCACGGGCGCGCACTGTGCCCATCTCACCGGGAATGCTGTGCCCGTCTCACCGGGAATGCTGAGCCCATCTCACCGGGAATCCTGGGAGGGAACTCGGAGCGCACGGGAGCGGCAGCCCTGCGGTGATGCCCGTCTGCTCCTCTCCCTGCAGCGCGGCCGGAGCAGCGCTGGCGATGGCCCACCCGGAGCTGGGGAGCCCCCGGGGCCGCAGCCCCGCTCCCCCATCCCGCAGCCGCTCCCGCTCCCTCTGGGCACGAGCGGCCACCCTCTGACCCGGGACACGGCGATGGTGAGCTGCCTGCTGAATTAGGCATGAGCTGTAATTGAATCTCCTGAAGAGAAAGAGTCTCGGGAGCCTTTCCCGGCGTTCGGGTGTCTCGGCGCGTCATTTGGTGAGGGCTGCACGCTGCCGGCCCCTGGACAGGGTATGGAATGGGGATGGATTATTTATGAGGCTCTTAAAGAACAAGGCTGCAACACAACCCTAAAGCTGATCCACAATAATTGTCATGAGAGAACCAGTCAAATGACAGCAGGAAATGTTTGCCTGCTCTTTGGGGCTTCCCTGACAAACAGCCTCAGCACAGGAGGCAGGATCATGGAATTGTAGGATCGTTTGGGTTGGAAAAGGGCTTTTACACCATCAGTGAGGGATCTCAGCTCTTGTCAAGTGCCTGAGGGCGCTGCTGCCGGTGCCGCTGTCCAGCGGCCCGGAGGTTCTGCAGGAGTGGGCAGGATGGGCCCCAGCTCAGGCCTTCCCCAAAAGTGCATGTACCCAAAGGTAGATTAATACACTGGCACCGACTTCACTAGAGCAGCCAAGTGCTGATGAAGTCCCTGACTGACCACCTCAAACATCACCTGTGCTCTAAAGGTGTGAGACCCAACAGTGTGACAGTGCCCTGGCTGTGGGCACAGGCACTGCACCTGCACCCCAAGCCCTCCTGACATCAGAGACCATTGCCCATCCTGGGAGGGGGGATCTGATCCCGGCCCCTCTGGCTCCTCCTCGGCAGGGGCTGCAGAAGCTGCTGTTTGGGAACACGACCCGCTCCTTCAGCTGCAAGTGGGCAGCAGCACATTTCGGGTTCCGGCGGCCGCACTCCGACCTGGCCTATGCACTAGAGGCAGGAAAGGTAAAGTGTCCCACAGCAACTGGCACTGCCTCCTCTGTGTCTCAGACACCTGCAGGGGATGGCAGCCAGCACTGAGAGCCTCAGCAGCACACACACCTGCACCCCACACCCCACATGCCTGCACCCCACACACCTGCACTCCATGCCCTGCCCACCTGCCAGGCTGAGCTTCCCCCACCGGGCAGGGTGCAGGGGCTCTGGCCACAGCCCCTCCATGCTGCCCTCCCAGGGGAGCTGCTGACCTGAGGCTGGAGTGGGATGGATGGCCTGGAGCTGGCAGGTGGCTGCAGGACAGACTGTGATATCCCTTTGTGAGATGGTCCCAGGGGAGAGCTCAGCAGAGACAGCAGGTCACACAAAGCAGCAGGACTTGCCTGTTTCTTTTCCAAGAATTAGGCTTACCTAATTCTTCTTGCCCCACCTAGAGATCCAACACTCGAAGTCACCTACACTGTTATTTACTGAAAGAGTGAGGGTTTTGCTTCTTCCTTATTTACCATCACAACACTGCACCTGGAAAAGCAGAAGCCCAAGACATCCACCCAGATTGTAAATCCCCTAAATCACCTGGAGGCCGAAGTGCTGGGTACAACCGCAGGCACCGCTCCCTGCGTCCCAAAACCCTGTGCTGGAAGGAGGGACTGCAGCCCTGACAGTGTGCACAGGCACCCCATGCATGGCCTCACATCAGCCCGAGGCTGCCTTGGGATGCCTGTCCCTTTGCTGTGAGGCTGGAGGGGAGAAAAAAGAAACTGTGGTGCTTCAGGCACACACAGTGTTCGGAGCTGAGTGACATTCCCTGGGGCTGAGCACTTTGAGGGCGGGCACCCATGGGACCCCTGCTGTCCCCAGCACACAGCCAGGGCCATCCTACAACTTCTTCTCCACAAGGGCTTCCAATTTTCCCACTGGCCAGTGACTGCTGAGAATGGCACGTGCTTACTCAGGCTCCTCAAACAGGGGATTTCTCTTTCTGTCCCTAGGGGGGAACAAGAGCTGTTCTGATGGTGGTACAAGCACACATCATCACATACCTGCTTTTTGCAAGAGACACAGAATATACTCACCTGGAAAGGTAAGATGCTGAGCCTTCTCATGGGACACACAGGAACTATTTCCACTCATTGTTTTGACTCAGACAGATCAGCTCCTGGGGTCAGCCAAGCCAGACCCAGGTTCAGGTGTGCAGCTACAGGTGGGGGTTTGAACCAGGGGAGAAGCCTTGGCTGACCCCCAGGCAAGGCTTCTTCCCACCAAGTCCTATGGTTCTGGGATGGTGGTATGTGCCCCCCACTCCCAGTGCCACAGTCACAGCTCCCGGTGTTCCCCTGGCACAGGCTGTGCTGCATCGGGCAGCAGGAGCAGGGACAGGCTCTGGCTGTAGCCCTGGCAGAGACACTGTGGGCAGCAGGAGGAGACAGCAGAGCCATCATCTGCCTGATCACCCCAGCTGTCACCGAGATGCCACGTGGAGGCTACAGAGCAGACACCTTCATGGAGAGAGTGAGTGTGGAAACATGTGCTGCCAACAGGATTCTCCTTAAAGACATATTTGGCCTCAAATGTAGACTCTCCTAAACCTGCTCCCTCACTTATGGGGCACCAAAGTGGTGAGGTCCCCAGACCCAGGTCCCACCACAGCCCATGACACATCCACCTCCTCACAGGGGCTGCCACTCCCCTCTGTCAAGGGCCCATCTTCCTTCACCGGCAAAAAAGAGGGTCCAGTTAACCCGAAGCTGCTCCCCTGACCCCCTGAACAGAGCCAGACCCTACAGGTGGGGAAGGGGCAGAGCAGACCCTGGCATTGTTCTGTAATTTGGCTAAAGGAACCACAGGAATGAAAAGCTCAGCTTTTTTGTATGATTCATGTCTCCTTTACACCACCTTCCCCGTGCTTGTGCCCGACAGATCCGGCTGTTTGAGTTCTCGGAGAAAGCTACAGCTCAGGAGTTCATCTCCCATCACATAAACTGTGTAAGTGGGGACATTTGCTCTATCCCAGTTATTTTCTTGCTGAATTCCATCTTATTTCTGATTCAAATCAAACCTGTTGAAGGCGAGTGCCCCATTAGCAGAATATGGTAACATAGAGCAAGCTCATGGATCTTCCTTTGGGAAGAGATCCTGCTCCCACTTTACCCCCTATTCCAGCTCTTTCAGCCCACAAATGCTGGGTAAATGGGACTGCATTTTGTA
>JAOXXN010000137.1:25362631-25375006 GCA_026770055.1 Myrmophylax atrothorax
CCTCCCGAGCGCCCGCGCACCGCGAGGTCCGTCGGGGCTGGGCACTGCCCAGCAGGTTTTGGCCTCTGGCTAAACCAGATGGAAAGTGTAGATAAATAGGTACAGGCACCGAATACAAGCAGGGTACAGAGTTCCACATAACCCTTAACACAGCAGAGTCACCAGAGAGTTAATCTGAGGCACGAGATGGGGGGCAAGGGAATTTTATTTCAGGATATCCAGTGCTCATCCTCAAAACACACCCCGCACCCTGGTTTGCATCTGTCCAGGTGTGTCCAGCTCTGTGTCACCTTTGGTTCCTCAGAAACTCCCCACAGCTGCAGGCATCAGGAGCTCTGTCTCCAAAGCCTACATGATGTGTTTGAAAAGGTAAACACATCTGAATCCTCAGCTACAGTGCTCTGGGGACGGAGTAAGGCTCATAAATACCACAGTCAATCCCTTTCTTTGGGGGCATTTATTTATTTATTTACCACAGGCCTGCTTTTCTTTTTGGTGGTTTCCTGAATGTAATGTTTTGAGTTAAATCATTCCAAGACACCCCATACACAGATCTGTTGTAGCTGCCCTTGGGTGCTTTTCACGTTCTTTTGAGCAGAGCCCTCTTTCCTCAGGCTCACAGGGGGATTTGGGGGCTGGTGCCCCCGTCCCTCCTCTCAGCTCTTCCTGCTGTCTCTACAGGCAGAGGAGGACACTGAGCCAAGGTGTGAGTACTGCGGCAGCCTGCTGAGGCCATTCTCTTTCCCTGAGGATCTCCCCTTCCCCGAGGATGTCCCTTTCTCCAAAGACCAGGAATACATAAGCTGGGGGAAGGACGAGCAGGAGTTTGCTCTGGAGCAGCTGCACTGACGGCTCCACTCTCCCATCCTGCAGAGATTCTGCTGCAAGCGCTACCGAGACCTGTATGAGTTCATCAGGAAGGAGAGGCAGAGGCTCAGGGGTGGCTGCAGCATCCCCAGGGCTGCCAGTGCCCACGAACACCACAGCTCTGGAGCCAACCAGCTGCGGGCAAAGGAGCAACAGAGCCAGAGGTACTGGAGGAACTGGGGATTAAGTCTGTGTAAGGAACAACAGGCAGCTCCAAGGGAAGAGGAGCATTAAACTGCAGGGAGAGCAAATGAAAAAAGAAAAACCTTTGTTGTAGGCACCTCAAGTTCAGATTCTCTCTGGTCCCCCCTGACTCCTCTGTCGACAGACTGCACAAGGAGGTGGCAAGGTATGTGCTGAGTGAAGTGTCAATTCCAGTGCTGACAGATGGAATATCTCGAGACAGAGACAAAAACGCAAATGCAGCTATGGGAAGGGACAGTATTTGGGTGTAGCTTTTACCTCAGCCACTAAAACAAAGTTGGAGTTGTATTTCTATTTTGTTCTATAAACTGTGGCATGTATTTGGATTCCACATTCCAGAGTCACAAGAACTCTGCGAGTTCTCAGCCCAAAGTTTGTGCAAGTGGCTAAACCTCCAGCACAGGCTCAAGGAGAAGTAAACCAGTACACCTGGAAGTACCCTGCTGGTTTCCTTCTCAGTCTGAGGGTGAGAGTGCAGAGCACACACCAAACCACTGCCACACTGTCAGATTTTTAGGAAGCTACACAAGAATAGTGAAAATATTCCTGGAGATGAGCTGTTTTCTTGATCCTGTGGGCAGCTCTCCTCTTTCACATAAAATCTTGATCCAAATCCCACTAGAGTGTTCAGCTCTCCTGCCAGAAGAGCTGATGCCACTGCAATGGCAGAGTCTGTTCACTGGAATCTGTGTGGGAGCAATTCTTTTCTGCTGAGGTATGAGTATTTTGATGATACTCCACTGCCTCTATTACTTGCAATTGTGAGTGGACAGGAAAACAGGTTCAGAAGGTTGTGTTCCTAAGGCAGGCATACCCAGTACTTCCAGCTTTCCAAACAGCATACATGAAATGTCTAACAGGAACACTTCTGTTTTCCAGGCAGCAAGAGAGACACCTGCCCAGAAGGTTGTCTGCCCTGTCTTTAGAGCCCAGTGCCACTGAAGGTGAGTTGGCATTTCCTTATGGAGTTATTTGTCCATTTATCACAACAATGCATTCAGTGGAATAGCTGGTCTCTCACTGAACAGGAGGATTTTATACAGCAACTTGTTTGTTCATTGTCAGGTGTGCAATCCCCTTAATTAGATACAGATCCAGTCATATCAAATCATCCCTCACAGGAGAACACAAGAGCAGGCACACCCTCCTTGCACAGAGAGGGTCTCCTTGCCAGGACTTTCAGTATTTATATGTGAAGTTTCCAGCTGAGATGCACAGAACCTGACCTGAGAGAAGGACAAGTTGGCAAAGCCAAGCCCCTGGGAGGTAGAACTACCAGAATGAGGGTGATCCACATTATGCCTGGTCAGGTGGATACTCCACCAATTCCTAGCCCAGGCTGTGGGTGACTGAGCAGCCTTTGGGTCTGGCTCTAAACCCAGAGCTCTGACTAAGAACAGGTGAACCAGATTTACAATATGGACATGTTGTCACAGAGGATGAACACCTCGAGACAGACTCCCAGGATGGAGCATTTCAGCCAGGAATTCCCACTCTCCCAGTTAGAGCAGAGGTGTTGGGCAGCCCGCAGTGGGCACTGCCAGCCCTCCCTGCTGCACACAAGCACTCCCTGTGCTCTCCAGGTTCACAGCAAGCTGGAACCATTTCCCACAGGCTTTCCCAGGAGCCCACATCGCTCAAGGGTGGGACGCTGATACCTGCTGGAAGCAAAGCCAAGCCCAAGGAGGAGCCTGAGCCTGAGCCTGAGCCTGAGCCTGAGAAGGAGCCTGAGGAGGAGCCTGAGCCCAAGGAGGAGCCCAGGCTTGGACTGGAGCCTGACTCTGAGGCTGAGCCTGAGAAGGAGCCTGAGCCCAAGGAGGAGCCCAGGCTTGGACTGGAGCCTGACTCTGAGGCTGAGCCTGAGAAGGAACCCAAGCCTGTGGCCAAGGAGGAGCCTGAGCCTGAACCTGAGGAGAAGCCCAAGCCCAAGGAGGAGCCTGAGCCTGAGCCTGAGCCTGAGCCTGAGGAGGAGCCTGGGCCTGAGCACAGGCCTGAACCTGAGCCTGAGAAGGAGCCTGAGCCCAAGGAAGAGCCTGGGCGTGAGCCTGAGCAGGAGCTCAAGCCCAAGGAGGAGCCTGAGCCTGAGCCTGAGCAGGAGCCCAAGCCCGAGCCCAGGGAGCAGCCTATGTCCTGCCATGGCACCAGCCATGGTTTCAGGCCCCTGGGGAGGAAGGCAGGTACCTGTGGCCGACAGCGACGGGTGCACCTTGAATGTGTCTGCACTCTGAGCAGCCAGAGCCTGGCACTGTCCATCTTCACAGGGCAGCTGTGCCAGACTGCTCTCATGTTTTATCTTTTTAATCTTAGGTGGGGAAGAATAAACTGGTGCAAAAGTACTATAAACTTGGAAGAAAATTCCTTACCATGCTCCCAGATGGAACCTCACAGTTATTGTATCCTTTACAGGGCTCACTTGCCTGCATTAGTCCAGGGCTATAACTAGTTTTAAGTGTGTCCCAGTTCATTTCCTCATGAACAACCCAGCTCACAACTCCCACTTGCCCTGAGGAGCAGCAGCAGTGAAACCTGACACAGCTCCCAGAGCAGGCAGCAGCTCCACCGAGGGATAGGCACTCACATCCAACACACAGCCTGGTGGTCAGACCCACTCCTGAGCTCTGGCCACCCCTGGAAGGGCCCTGCTGACCCTGGGGGCTCCCGAAGTTCTCAGCCCTGTCCTGACCCTAGGGACAGACCAGCAGGGTGCCACTGGCACAGGGGAATGTGCCTGTCCTGCAGGCAGTGCCCCAGGGGAGCACAGCCAGCCTGGCATTACCAGCATGAGTCACTACTGTCTGAAGATAGAGCACAGGGCACTTTTCACTCAAGGACCCCACAGCCTCTTATTAAAGATACATTTTAAGTGATCCACTTTACTTTCCCTTGCTGTGGTTGACTTCTTTCTGACCCAGGAAGGTATGAAAGCATACCTGAGCTTTGCCACCAAAGCAAAACACTGGCAGTGTCCCAGGTGACACTGGCAGCACACCTTTAACACATCAGATTTTATACTCCCAAGCAGTGCCCTGAAGTATTGTCTCTAGTAACAGACCAACCAGCAAAGCAGGGGGTTACCAACTCCTTACCTGTTGGCAGCTATCCATCTGGAAACCTGGCCATCATCATCACACGAGAGGGCAACCAGCTGATCTGCACAGTACTGGAGGATGAGCCCAGGACCACCAAGGTGCGCATGCTGTTCCAGTCCAACGGCATGAGCTCGTGCTATTACCCCAGTGGAGACGAGTGGTGCGTTCAGCAGCTGTGCATTTCAAAGGGCACAAAGGGTATTTTTAATAGCATCAAAAAACTAACAGACCAATCAAGCAGCTCATGGGCCCTGCTTCAGATGCCTCCCAGAGCAGCAAAGTGACCCTGGCTGTGCCTTGAGAGACAGGGAACAGGCCTTGACCCTGCTGTGCCTCTGTCCTGTCCCTTGGGGGAACAATGGACATTCCGCCACGGGAGCTGCAGGGTTCACAGTCTCCATATCCCTCTCTATTAGGATAAACATGAGTATCCAGGGAGGGCAGTATTTGGACCAAGCAGGCAACAGGGTGAGAAGGTGGATATGGCCAAACATGTCACCAGGACCCCATGTCCCCCTGAGCCCCATTTTCATCTCCCTGAACCGGAACGTGGGGGTCCGGATCCTGGCCCAGGACAAGATCATCGTCTCCTTCCTCGCCTTGGGGCGACAAGCAAAATTCAACGTGGGAACCAAAGCGCAGGTATTTCTTCACACAGAGCCTTTCCCCACATCAGCAGGGTCAGCCAGGGAAGCTGCCCTCCATGGGGAAGCATGTTTTTTCCCATGTTGCCCCCTGTTCCTGCCCCTCAAAAAACAAGCAGTGGAGTTGTACCCGTGCCAGTCCCATGCAGACAGAGCACCTGCCAGCTCTGGCTCTCTGCAAGGAGTCACAGTGTGGGAAGCACTCCCAGCCAGGTCCCTGGTGTCCCTGGCTGTGTCCCCAAGGGTCACCCTGGCTCTGCTACAGGGAGAAGAGCTGTGGTCCATGTGGGCAGGGTCCATGGCAGCTTCCTTCCTGCACAGGCTCCTGCCGCTGGGGCAGGTCTGTCTGCTGGGAGGGGAAGAAGCGCCGTCCGAGGCTGCGATGACTCTGCTGACACGTTTCCTCCGCTCCACAGGTTGGCGCTGCCGCGCGGGTGCCTCCGGCAGCCCGGCTGGGCAGGGACGAGCTGCGGCTGCTTGCCTTCCGGGTGAGGATCCTGCAGCTCTTCGACAGGATGCGGGGATGCATCCGCTTCCCTTCCAGTGCGCAGTGGAACAAACTGCAGCCTCCCGCGTACCTCCTGACGCAGGCTGCGAAGATCCTGCAGCTCTGCGCTGCCGCTGACATCAGCAATGAGCTGCACAGCTCCATCAGGGCGATAGTAAACGCAGAGCAGCTCTGACCAGCATGTGTGGTGTGAGGCAAAACGAGCCAGGGACGCTCCTCAGCGCTGCACACTCAGCAAGGGCCCTGCCCTGGCACGGAGCAAAGGGCAGCCCGGGGCTGACCCCCACAGCCCCACAGGGGTCTCGCTCGGGGCTGGCAGTGCCAACCCACACTGAGCACACCCTGGCCATGTAGGCATGGGGGGGCTTTGCTCAGGTCACCCATACAGGCAGTACTCTGCTGCTCCTGATGAGATGGCACCAGTGGGATGCCCAGGTGTCCCTGGCACCAGCACTGATGGCAGCTCAGCCAACTGCTGGTACAAGACAAGGTGGTTCCCTGTGCAGAGGGGGACAAATGTGCCATCACCTACACTCGGCCCCAGGGAGCACCAACTCTGCGCAGAACGAGCTCTGTTTAAAGCACCACAAACACTGAGCCCTCACCGGGCACTCAGGGGCACCTGGGTCAGCTGGCAGTGGGGAAGCCCCCCAGCCCCTCAGAGCTGCCTGAGACCTGGGCTTCACCTGGCCAGCTTCCCCCAGGGTGGCCACACCTGAGCTGTGGCACTGCCCAAAGAACAAGGCCAAGCCCCACATGCCTGTCCCAGCACATGTTGGTTCCTGGGGGCTTAGATATGACAGACACAAGCTCAGTGACTTTGGAAAGTTGGCATTTTATGCGGTTTTTCAACTGCAATTCCAAGAATGTCCATCTGTGACAAACAAGGTTCTTTACACAGGAAATGGGAACTCTTTATTTCAGGTAATGTTCTTGGGTTCTATTCAGGACAGCAGGAAGGCCCAGCTCATTTCTCCAAGTTGAGGAAGATCCACTGGAGCTGGCCCACATGATTAAAGAGCAGCTGATCTTAATTTTCACTGAAGTCACCAAATGATGTAACTACTCCGCATGTAATTTTGCTTATATAATTCAATATATAACACACTGTTCTACTCTGCCATAGATTTTGAAAAATATACAAACCTGTTTTAACCACATTAGAGAGATCTGATGGACAGCTGTCAATTACTCAACAGTTTAGGACAGTATCAGTCACTCCTATAACTTCATTTTAAACTACAAAAAGAACATAAAGTCATATAAAATACAACAGATTAAACAAACTCTTCTTTTTCCAAGGAAAAATTAGGTATCAACTCAATCTGCCATTGTGTGAAACATGAATATAAAATAAGTTACCATTAGTAATGCCTGCATTGCTGAGCTATGAACTGGTCGAATGAAGTCTTAAAAAAACTATACAGTATTATTGCACTCGTGGCTGTGCAGTGTGGGACCGGCCAGCACTGAAACAGGGCCCACTGGGTGTCTGTCCACGAGGCACGACGTGGCTGCGAGAGAGGCATCCAGCCTGCGCCAACAGCATCTGTCTTCAGCACAGGCCTTCATGGGTCTGCGCCACGCGGCCCAGGAACTGCCACCCAGTGCCTGTGGAGAGACACTGCGTTACCGCTGCAACGCCCCCGTGCCACGCCGGCACAGCTGGGGCACGGCTGGGGCACAGCTGGGGCACAGCTGGACTGAGCCGGCACGGCTGGGGCACAGCTGGGGCATGGCTGGGGCACGGCTGGGGCACAGCTGGACTGAGCCAGCACGGCTGGGGCACAGCTGGGGCACGGCTGGGGCACGGCTGGACTGAGCCGGCACAGCTGGGGCACAGCTGGACTGAGCCAGCCCCATGAAGTGCAATCATAAGCTGTGTGTTTTGAAAGCCACACATGATAAGGGAACATGGAACTGTTTTGCCATACAATACCTGCTGTATGTGAACCCTCTGCTGCCACAGCTGTGAAACATTTGCAGAGGGATAGGGAGGACTGTCCTGCTCTCCAGGGGTGTGCAATTCAATTTGGCTACAAGCCAGGGACACATAAATCCCTTGCACCAAGGCTGTTCTACGGCACATAATGCAGCGTGTTTCTGGTCTCTGCACCAGACACCTCACTGATATCAGCCTTCCTGCACACAGTAATGCACCTTCTGCCTCATGGAATGCCAGCTTCCTGCTCTGAGACAGGCAGAACAAGCCACAACCTAAAACCTCCCACCCAAACAGCCCCTCTGACACCACATGTGGTCATTTAATGTCACAGAAGCTGCTTCTCCAAGAAAACATTGAACTGAACAAAGACACGAGCCCAACCTTCAGTCTCCCACACGCCTGTCACACCTGGGCAAGCACAGCAGTGACTGGAGAAGACTTACGAGGAGTTTCAGTGCTGTTCGATGGGGCTATGATCGATGATGGGGCATTGACTCCATGTGCACATTGAGCTTCATCTCATTATCAAGGATCTGTACAAGCTGCTGCATGGAAGGGAGGTGACCAGACTCCAGCTTGGACCACACCGGGACATCTGGCACAGAACACAGAGAGGAGAAAAGCACTGTTAACACTGGGAGTGTCATGCAGGGCTGCTGTAAACACGAACTGATAAGCCCTAGGAAGCTCTCTGAGTTGGTACTGATTTATGTTGAGGAAAACATCTGGATCAACAATCCTTCCAAGCTCTGGATACCCTAAAGCTCAGCCCAATCAGGAGAGCAGAGTGTCCAATGCTTCCATTCAGAAGTGTATCCTATGAATGAAGAGATGCAAAAGATTGATTGAGATTCCTCTCACCTGAACATTCAGTACTGCTGTCCACTGATACAGAAAATCTGGGAAAAGCAATGGATTCCTTAGGATTCCAAGGCTGAAGCATGCTACAGGACAGGGGAAGCATCTAACTGGAGAGTTCATGTCCCTAGCTGATAATTTCTTATTTAATGCACATCACACACAAAGAAAGAACATAAAATTTACTGCAAGGGACGAAGTGCCCCTCTGAGTAAGTTTTTACAGAGCTCTTCTAGAGTATCTGACATCTATATAAACTGTTTTATAAGACTTTTATGATTTTCATCATTTATTGTGGATAGATGTGTTTGTGATTGTGATAGATGACATCTGAAGATCCAAATGGAGTGCAACATCCACATGCCACATTTCCTCACACCTTTCCTCAATCTCCTCACCTCACAGCTTTCATGTGTGTACATGTGCAACAAGAGATGCCACGAAACAAAGTCTCAGCTCACCATTCAAAGTGATTTCAAAAGCCCCGGTGGACATGCACTGGTTCTCAATCATGTTGCTCAGGAAGAAGACCATCATGCAGGCGTACACCTGGAAAGGAAGAGAGACCCCCACACACCACAGCCATGTCAGCCACACCTGCTGCTGTTCACTCTTCGTGACCACTGAATATTCAGAGGCATGTCTGAACTCCCCATGTGGAGGGACTGCTCAAGAAATGATCCCCTCCACAGACATCTCCCTTTCCTCCTTTTACACACACTTCCCCAGACAAGCACCAAACCAGCTCTGACCCCATCCAGTGGACAGCCCTGGGTCAAACCAAGGCGCAGGTACACGCTCCTGCTCCACCTCCACACCCCTCTGTTCCTGTCACAGCTGGCTGCATGGGGGCTGGCAGGTGACACAGGAACACAACCCTGCCCACACACTGCCTGGCACTGTCACAGTGACACTGGATCACAGAGCTACAGGCCTGGCACTGTCACAGTGACACTCTGGATCACAGAGCTACAGGCCTGGCACTGTCACAGTGACACTCTGGATCACAGAGCTACAGACCCGGCACAAACAGCACAGCACAGCACAGCAAAGCACAGAGTGCACAGGAATCAGCAGCCCTCCAGCATGTCTCTGAGCAGTTCATCTGGAATTTTCTCTGTGTGGGTGACTCGGGAGGAAAGGATAGCACCTTCAGCAGTGCAGCTCCTCCCTCACCACCAGCACCTCTCTAATTTCCTTTCCCTGCTTATGGGCACACTGTCACGGGTCACTGCAGCACCACAGAACCTGGCATGGGGACAGTGACAGTGCAGTGCAGCCAGCCTGGCTGGGCATGGCACTGGCTGGAACTACCACAGCTTCTAGGCATTCCAGCTGGCCAGCGAGAGACCAGGGCACTGGGCAGCTCAGTCTGAGGGTCTGTAACTTGCTTTAGTTTGGTGGAGTAAATCTGGAATAAGGTTACTTGAAATCAGAGTAACCCTGAATCTCCTGGCATTGTCAGTACTGACTCACAGGGATATTCTCCCACAATGTCACGCCAGAGTCTGCTCTGCAAAACACCCACAACATTTCGACTTCATTTTTCTAAACACCATTTAACTGCTGCCTAATCTATCAGAAGTCTGATGGAAGCACCAACTGCAGAACAGTTACGAGACAGCAGAGAAGTATTGGCTTGAAATGCTGCTCTTGAGCCCTAAAAAGCAGTAAACTCTTCTGTCGTCTCTGTCAGCAACATCCCCCTCAGCTGTCCCTCTGCAGCAGCTTGGAAGGAGATCACAGAACCACACCTGGGTCTGTCAAAAGCCTAAAGCACCACCAGTAAGAACTGTGCTACTGTAAGGCTGCAGCATATGAAAGCTAAATCAGCCAGAACTGTGAGGGACTCCCAGAGCACTCTCATGAAGTCACTCTGAAGCTGCTTTTTCAAAGTAAAAGATGTCCCTTACCTTATTTTCTTGGCCCCATTGCCAGATGCTTGGAGCTTGCATGCCAAAGAAAGCAAATGGGTCCTTGCCAACGATGATTAAGCCAATTAATACTAGTTTGAAGACAGACAGGAAGGATGCTATGTGCCTATTGGAGACAACACACACCAATGAGTGAAAGGCTCAGTTTCTACCTCACTATACACATCTGTAATTCACTTCAGTAGAGTTTGGACAGTGTGCAATCAAATGTTTCAGGGGAAGTACAAAACTTTCCAAGTAAGTTTATCTCGCTGCAAAAAAAGAAACCAACAAAACAAAAAAGCAACACACGTTAATAACTCCCCCAGCAAGGCACTGCTCTTGCACCTAAGACACCTCCTTGTACACCACACGTGGATTCTTTTGTGCCTCAGTACACCTCAAATGGGAATTTGCTTTCAACTTAAACATGTCTGAACTGGGAATAGATTCGGTTTCTAAAGAAGTTGTTCCACGTTACAGAGGTACATTTATTTGCCACGTTTCCTGCAGAGCATTTCCCAGTCCCGCAGAACTCCCCAGAGGCAGAGCCAGCTCCTGCAGGTGCTGTGCCCTGCAGCCTCCCCCCTGCAGCCCTGACAGAAACTGGGCCAGGGAGCACTCCAGAAGCCACCCCAGCAACTATGGCATCACTCTCCAGCGTGGGCACATTGCTTTAAATAGCAAGAATAACACTATTTTCCCTTTGTTTTTTTCCAAATTTCTTTGGGCTTCCCTCCAAGTGCACTTAAGGCCACCCTGGCAGCCTGTCCTCTGAGGTGAGCTCTCCATATCTCGTATGTCAAAAATGGACTTTTCCCTCCCATGCCCTTAAACCATTATAAAGATTTGTCACTAAGTGTGTAAGCCTGAGCAAAAAAATTGTATTTATGTCTCAGTACAGCATGAAGAAAACCTGGGAAAATTCCCTGTGAAAAAAACCCAGTTACATAATTTATTTTAGATTGGCTAGGACAGGTCTCATCACACAGATATCCACGACAGGCCCCATCATACAGATATCCAGATGGTGACATTTCTATGAAAAACTAAGGCAACTACCTGAAAGGGAAAAAATCACTCAGTTTCCATTCAATCTCAATAGAAAAGCCCCCTGAGTTTCTGTTTTCAGTATGATTTCAGTGTAAATGCACATGTTCACCAGTGCAAAGCTGACAGCCAGTACTGCTGGCACTCCTTACCTATAGATGGGTTGAGGAAGGTAGTTCTCCCCCTCGATGCGGATGTCTGGGTACCGCTGGCTGATGACCCGCATGTACTCCTCAAACACCCGCCTGTAGCCTCAGGAGACACTGCAGACAAACAGATGGCACTGTCAGCACTGCCCGAGGGCTGCCCGGCACCGCCCCTGCTGGGCAGGGTTCGCCCCGCTCGCAGCCCCTTCGGGTTAGCTACAACTTTTACACCACAGAATAAAACCGAACAGCAGTGACGTTAATCATCACAAACCCCAGCGTGTGAGCCCTACATGTGACACGGGTTTGCTCCACATCCCAGCACAGGGCTCTGGTAACACCCACTGGGCACCAAATCACATGCTTTCCGTGGAAAAACCTGATAGGAAGTCAACCTAAGCAGAGCCTTTCTCTGTACCAAAAAACCTCTTCACACAGAGCCGTCGGAATCCCTCGCTGGTTACACGGCAATCCCTCTCCGAGACTGCCCAGACAGGTAATGTCGCTCCGAGCCTGTCCTCTGTCGCACGACACGGGAACTACAGGAGTTAAATATTCCCGAGCTGTGCACTGCCTCGCCTTTCTGCAGCCGCCTCTGTCACAACTGCGGTAAATCACCGCTAGACCCCAAACCCAGCACTTTCCCCGAGCGCTTCTCGCGTGTCTCACCGAGCCGGCGGCCCGGCGGGGGCCGTGCTGCGGTGGCAGCGGGCCCTGCCCTGCCCCGCCCCGGGCCGGGGATCGGCTGGCGGCCGCTCGGGGGTGCCGGGTTTGAACCCGCTACCAGGCTCTGTGCGCCGGGGCCGTCCCAGCCCTGCTCGGAGCCGCTCACACCATCGGGACACCCTCGGACTGGCGCAGAGGTACCCGAGCGCCCCGACAGCAACACGGGCACTGCACCAAAACGCACACAGGATTACGGCCTGTGCTAAAACATCGATTCCTGCTAAACGCACGCCCGCGCCAGCCCGCGCGTGCCCCTAAAGGGCCCGAAAAGCGCGGTTTTGCGGCGGAGGCCGCACTTTAAGGCGGCCACACGGGCAGGGCCCGCGAGCCGGGGCCGCCTCCCACGCCCCAGCCGGGCCGGTGCTCCGGCAGCTCTGCCGGGGCGGGGCGTCCCCCACAGCCCCCGGCACCGGCGGCCGCAGGGC
>JAOXXN010000137.1:25376958-25387376 GCA_026770055.1 Myrmophylax atrothorax
CATGCCCTGGGGGCGGGGCCTGGAGCAGCCCGCGCGCTCCCATTGCCCCCAAAACAGCCCTTAGTGCAGAACGAAAACACTGTTTTATTATTAAATGCTCGTTATATTTATCTACATTCCGTTATTGCATAAAGATCGCATCTCTTTTTAAATATAATACAGCTATCAAATGTTTTCATCACCTTACCCCTCACACCCAAACAAGGAAAACTAATTATGTTTTAGGCAATATGCTCCAGAAAAGAAACGTGTTTCTGGCTGGAACAGCAGCAGAACTGGCTGATGGATATTCATTACTTGTTTACAGTTTCACATGTGCACAAATCTTTAAACTTTTTTAAAGGCAAATGTGCAGCAAACCTCTGGACTTTTGCACCCTTGGTCATTTGCTGAAGCGTTTTCCTCAGTTCAAGTTAATAACAAACTAAATTTTGCATGAACTTTGTGTTAGGGCCACACAGGAGCTCCAGAAAGTTTTAAACACCCAGTTCTAGATCTTCTAGTTCTTTAAGGAGAGCAGCTTCTTTCTGAATCTTCTCTACCTAGAACAAAAAAGCGTAAGATGTCACAGATGCAGCTTATTACAAAATGAACCTTGAATAAACTACACAGATCTTAACCATACCTGATTCTTCTCAAGCTGTTTGCCAGCAGCTGCCTGTTCTTTCAGCTGCTCAATTGCCTTCAGCTTCTGTAAAAAAAAAAATACAAAAAGCCACTCTAACACAAAATATTGGTGAACCAAGATTAAAAAAAAGTCTTGGAAGTTATTTCACTTGCAATTTCCTGAGGCACCTGCAGCCAGGTCTCTGTGGAAGACACGTTCCCTTTAAACATCTCCCGATACTCAATCCAGAATTTCCCACCTCTAACAAACATTTCTTTCAAGAACAAACCCTAGAGAACAGCAGCACCTCCTACTCTCTGAAATGAACACCAGGCACTGTCTCACTGAAGAGCTGACACAAACTTGGAAATGACCCCATCATTATCCCTCTTCACACATTGTCCTCAGAAAGCCTGGAATGTTAATCCAGAAATGATAAAAACCAGGAGGCCGCCAAGGCCACCTGAACTAATCAATTTCTGTTCTGAAATTACTTAATCTAAGAATTCTCAAGACTGACAGCAAACTTCACACTTGCACACAAGGCCAACTTGGTTCCCTTGTGAGCTCCAGGACCCAACAACCACAGAGCCCACACAGCTCCTCTCTGAGCACCAATTCCCTTCATGGCAACCTGCCCCTCAGCCTGGGACTGGCAGCACCTCCCCAGCATTCCTAACTGGAGCCTGGAATGCTCCTCCTTGCACCCGGCAGTGGTTCTGCACTGCCACCTCTGACAGGCCCTTGAGGAGCTCTGGCACAGGCTGGGAAAGCAAAGGAAGCAGGGGACAAGTTCAGGATGTTAACACGGATGTAAATGCAACCTCCTGAGCCCACCTCACCGCACTCTCACACTAGGTCTTCAAGAAATCTGTTGTGTGTTAGAAAAAGAGCCCCCTCACCTTTTTCAAATTCTTTATCTTCTTGTCCACCTCAGGATCCCCCGTGGTGGTGGCAGGCACAGCATTCCGTGGGGCGTCCTGTGGGGCCGGGGCCTGCCCAGGGCTCTGGGGCGCATCAGCCTTGGCCTCCTGCACACACAAACACACCTTTGACTGCAAAGACACTGAAAAATGTCTTTAATCACTTTAAGGGATCCATTTAATATTTCTTCCTCCAACGGTTATTCCAAAATGTGTGCATGACTTGCTCTGATGTACTGCATTACCTCTGATCCCTTTCCATGGACAAAGGCTTATCCAGAACAACTCACCTGCTCCTTCTTGTTGAATTTCTAATTCTCAGGACACCAACCATACACAGTACATGTCAGTGAGAGTGACATTACAAACACATACAAAAATGCTTTATAAAGCAGACTGGGTCACTGTCTTTGAAGTAGAAGAAAGGGCTCAAAACCAGTGCAAGAAATTTTTAAAGGATTACATAAAGAAAATATTGCTTCAGAGGTTTGTAGAAACTGGAAGGTTAATACCAAAAGCTGACCTTTATCTACCTAGTCAAAGAACAGCAAGCCAAAGGGTGACACACAGCCTGTCTCTGGTCTGCCCTGCAAACACACCCCAGCCCCCACCACAGCCCACAGCCCCTTCTGACCTCCCACCCAGCACCAAACACACTCTGCAGAGGGTGGGAAGTCGGAATTCCTTCATCTCCACGCTGATTTCAGCTAACATTCACAGTAATTCCCCAAAGCTGTTACTTTACATCATCCTTTTACACCTGCTTTAGTGTGGTTAAACTCTGCTGCCCTCCCCACACCACAGCACATGTGAGATGTGTGGAGGGCTCTCCATGGACAGGTCACTGCTCTGAGACTGACCAGCGCCCTCTGGGAAGACTAACTCATGTCACCCTTGAAAGAGTGACTTTTGCAGTACCTGTTTAGCAGCTTTCTTTGCTTCATGTTTCCTCTGATTTTTGAGAGCTGTTTTAGACAGTGGCTTATCACCAACTCCCAGCTGGGGTTTCATGTTCTGGGGTGGCTCATCCTCATGCTGCAAGGATATGCAAAATGAAGTTAAAAACCGGTATTCCACATTGGCACGGAAAACCTAAAACCTACCTAAGACAGTATCACACACAAAGATGAACCACAAAGGAAGAAGGAAAAACATAGAAAAGATGGGGAGAATGAAAGTATGCATTCCTTGGAATAGCTAAAGACAGTGTGACAAGGGTTTCAAACTCATCCACTTAAGTTTAGATGGAACTACTCTGTGTGTCCTCAAGATTTCATAGATTTCTGATAAAAAACCAAAATCATGATATTTTCTATCTGGGAGAGAAAATAAAATCCAAAAGGAACAATCCAGCACAAAGTGACTGGAGCTTGGCATTTTGCTGTTATTGACAGCTTTTTAACTCAGAACTCCTGGTGACCAGAGAGAAAGGCTGAGTGCTGGGAAGGGAGATGGGGGGATTTGGAGGGACAGTGGGGGCTGAGAATCAGGGGTTCCTCAGTGTTTTTAAGATAACACTTAACTGTAGTGCTGTATTGTTTTAATGCCTATAATAAGAATTTTTACCCATATAAATAAACAGAATTATTTTTTTGAATGTGTCTTCTGCCTGCTCTCTGCTCGTGCATGGTTTGCTGAGCAGCCCTCAGCAGAGCTAACACACTGCTCACAGGCTGAGCCTCCCTCAAAAGCACCAGGCTCAGAATCAAAGCCTCCAAGGGTGCAGCTGTTAAATGGAATTAGCTGCTACTCAGCCTACTTTGAAAACTTGAAGAAACCAATTAGACAAGCGGGTCACTGTACTGTAAAGTATTTAAGTCCAGCTGACTTTCTAATGATCCAATCTCTTTCTAGCAAACAAATTTACCTTAGGAAAAAACCCAAAAGAGTGGCTGTTAGGAAGCTACAGTCTGGCTGGGTTCAGATTGGTGAGTCAGGTCACCCAAATCAGAGCCTTCGGCCCTAACCCAGAGTGCTCAACTTCACCACAAACCACATATATTGTTTATTGTTCCAGAGCATGTTGCAGAGAATATTATTAAAGTCTGCGAATGCTTTGTGAAAGGACAGTATTTCAGCCCCAAACCCCTGAGTGCTCTTACAAACAGTAAGCAAAGTGACAAAGAGGATCCCCAAACCCCTCCAAATCTCCCCAGTGCTGCCCTCAGCCTGGTCACTGCTCACGGTCCTCCTCAAACACACACACGTCAGGCCAAGCTCCAGGCAGACAAAGCCACGAGACACACCAGCTCAGATCCCACAGGACACTGCCACTCACGAGCTTGGAGCTGGTCACAGGCTTGTTCCTCAGGGCAGGAGGTCTGTACGCCTGCACAGGCTTCGGCTCGGCGCTGGGCACCTCGCTGGGCACCGCCTGGTACCGCACGGCCTTCTCCGGGAACACGCCATCCAGGAAGGGCTGCCAGAGCACCTGCCACATCTCCTCGCTGGGGGGCACCTCGTGGGTGTGCAGCACAGAGCCCGTGTAGTGCCACATCTTGTACCCGTTGCTGACGCGGAGCCGCGGGGCACACGTGGCCGTCACGATGTGCTCCCCGTCGGGACACCACGCAAAGTATGTGGAGTCTGAGGCCACAGGCTTGGAAATGAGCTTGTAGTTTTTAGTGTCCCACACTTCCATCTGTCCCCTGAGGTTTCCAAACCCTGCCAGCACCAGGATGTGTCCATGGGGGCTGTAGTAGGCAGCGTTGCGAGGACCAGTGCCAAAATCAAACACGGGGTCACATTTCAGGTTAAAAATGGTGGCTTTGGCAGGCATGAAACCGTACACAGCACAGAACTCCACAGAGTTGGGGCTCCAGGCAACATCGTAAATAGGGCCGTTTTTTGCTAAAGGAAAAGGAAAAACAGGCAGCTGTTGGGAGATTGCATTTTTGCAGTACAGGCAAAACAAAGTCCACACTCCCTCCTCACGCTTTGCTAAAATGCAGTGATCCAATTACTGACAGTGAAAGTTAATTCTGCCAACAACAGAGGAAGAAACAGCCCTTTATCTCCTGACAACTTTCGTTACTGTTCACAACAATAACTGCAGCCATTCCAAATTACCTCTGAAGGGTCAGCATCAGCACTTTTACGGTAAGCATAGCTTGTCATGTAAAAAAAAATCCTTTTATTTTTTACCTCGTTACCCAAGTATGACCTCAGGACCTTCTGAAAGTGTCCCACTGGACACAGGAGTTTTATACCAGCTGGATAATAGTTCCTCTTCTTTTAATTAAGAAATATTGTGTAGCTCAGCTTTGTAGTGGTAAGCAATAGTAACCTACATTATCTTTGGCCCCTGCCCATGCCCAGCACTTTATAAACCAGATTTTAATGTTAGTGAGCACACAGAAATGGTTTCACACAAAATGATCAGAACTCAGTACTGTTAGAAGCTATTCCGGGGGTTGGAATATTCGGAGATCCTGAAGAATGATGAATTAGTCATGAAAACTCGTGTAAAATATCCAGGGATAAATGCAAACCATGGGCCATTATAACTTTTCATAATTTGGGTATCTTTTCCCATAGCTCAGATAAATGCCAAGTACATTACTGAATCCTTAATCCAGACTTGACCCAAAATCTCAAACTGAGTTCAATGGTACATTCCTGTTGTCACTCTGAAATCTCATTTATCTCTAGAAACAAGGCTGTATAATCACACTGTCTGTGCATTCCCCTTCAAAACCTTTTCAGTGACATTAACCCGATGCAGTTCAGAGACAGAGGTGTGACATGTGGTGACAGCAGCAGCTGGAGAGATGAGGGCAGCTCCACATGGGCTCCACAGCTCAGGCAGCGCCTGCAGCAGCACCGCATCTGAGCTGGAAACCAAAAGCCCTGTGCAAATGCCAGCGTGAAAAAAAGCTTCAAAACTGGACCTTCAAAAGCAACTACAAGTCCAACTCCACAGGGAATGAGGCACCACTCACTCCAAGTGCCCACCCTTGCTTTTGTAGGAAAAGAGGACTTCCAGAAGAGAGACATCAGTCTGGGATTTTCCTTGAAACCGAATAGCTAAATTAAATGAAAGTTAATGGCAAACTTCCTGTTAAATACAGATGCAGTGGAAATAAAGAAGGCTTTAATAAGCATGTAGTTAAACAAGTAGTGTTCTCAAGCCAGGAAGAAAACTGGCCTCTCTATAACCCTAAAGAGGGCAAGTGTTTGCACACAACAGCAACAGCTTGAGAGAAGTTAAAGATACCACCACAGGGGAAGTCAACACATGGACTTCAAAGCAGACACTGGAATTAAGCACATCCACCTGCTGCTCCAACATCATTTTTGTGTCTTAGAACACTTTCAGTTTTGCAATACAAAATAAAGGACTTCTACTTTCCAATGTGCTTCAAAAAATTGCTCTCACTCTGCCCAGGCTCACTAATGGAATCTTGTGTGCTCAAAAGTGCAAGTAGGATTATTCTGTTTGGTGACACCTTTCTGGCCATTGTGGATTCTCAGACACCAACCTGGCTCCATTTTCCAGGTGTTTCCTCAGCAAACAAGTACAATTCCCTCCCTGAGCACTTGACCATCCTTACAAGCAAATTATTGGTTTGTATTAACAGAAAGTGTGTGTTCTCTGCCACTGCCATTAAGATGACAAGTACATCAAAGGTAAGATAATTCAGCAACTAAAAAACCTCCATGAACCCCAACATCTTACCCCAGAGGTAAAAAAAAAAAGGTGCAGGGTTTTTTGCTAAGAGGACTGATTTTTTTTTTCTTTCTAAGATCCCGGCCCTGCAGTGCCACCTTCCCCCTGCCCTGGCAGCAGTGCCAGGGTGGTACTCACGCAGCTGCACGACGGCGCTCTCCCCGTGGGCCGCCATGTAGTGCAGGGTCTGCTCCCCGTAGTACGACGCGCCTGTTTTGTCCACCTCGGTGCTGGCGACCACCAGCACGGCCGTGGCTGGGGAGCACACACAGTTAGTGCAGCACAGCTGCTGAACCACACCAGCCAGGGCGCAACCACACACACAAACCACCAACGCAAACATGGCAGTGGACAAAGGAAAATCAACGCATTATGAACTCTAACTGGTTGCTCCTGTAACAGCACTGGTATCACTCTCTTCTGAACTGATTTGTCCTAATGTTAGCCCAAATGGACCAAATACTGGTTTTTCTCAGATGGAAAGTGTAAGCTTGGTTTACTAATTCACTGTTGGATCACAAGCCAGTGAACTTTGCAGCCATAAAAAAATATTAATCCAAGGCAGAAACCAAACATCATGATCAGCCCTTGAATAACGTTTCACCAATAGCTGCACATCTGTTGTCCAAAGGAATATGCTTATGTGGGGTTTCCATATGTGTGTAACACTTTCCCTGTATTACAAACTACATAGGTAGAAGAAAAATGTTTTTTACAAAATTATTCTGAAACAGCTTGTTGCTAACAAACAGCAAAGCACAGAGCCCTGTCAGCTCATCCCAGTTATGATACATCTGCATATGTACAATTCTACAGATCAAGATTATACCAGAGCATAAACTGTTCTTATATTTACAATCTAAATAGACTATCAGCACAGAATGCAAATTTATATAGGAATTTGCTATTCAACTGCAAAATTTGCCAGCACATATAGCATATTCTCAATTACAACATACAAAATCATGACAGTCACAGATGTGCTGAGCACTCAGGGTGAGCAGAGCTGCACCTGAACCCTGCACTGGCATTAATGGCTGTCCTCAGAATTTATCTGCACACGTAAGTTAAATGCAAACCCTACACAGGAAACAAAAGAATACAATCCAAAATGGGCTGAATATAAAAGTTCCAGCACACAGCTATTGTACCTTTTTTGTTCCATAGCATTGTCACCTTGTCAGCCTTGAAGAAGCTTTTGTTGGCGAGTGCTGACTGTGGCCCCCCAAAGTTGGGGTACTGGTAGAGCCTGACGAAGGATGGGGCACCTTTGCTTCCCGGGACATACACAGCAACCTGCAACAGCCACGGGAGTTACTGCAGGGCAAGGCCTTGGGAGCCAGGCCAGTTATTACCAGTATGCTGCACTAACATCACACAGTCATTTTATTAAGAAAACCAAGAAAAAGATTGGAAATGAGATCAGAAGTACCTTGGTCGGCTGCGCTCCTGGGGACAACACAAAATCACTGACCTTCTGCAAATGCAGCTTATTTGCAATGGTATCTGCCAAGAAAAAGGCCACAGATGTGTCATGTTAATGACAAACCATGTTACCTGGATGCCCTGACCACACCCTTCTACGGGGCTGTATCGTGGATAACACAGACCAGTAAGGATAATCATAAAGGATTTTTTTTTACTAGGGAAACAATTACTGTCCCATTTCATCACACTGTGTTATTTACAAAACCAACTGGAACCAAGCCGAGGTCTGAAGTCCAGTATTTAGTATTTGGAAGTTCAAACAGCAAAGGAAGCCAGCAAATCCCAGGTGAATACTTGTGTGTTAAGCAGGTGTTCTCCACCTTATGTGTGCTGGCTTCAGTCAGGTAACACGTGCCACTACACAGAGCCAGGGCCTCTCCCCTTACACCTTCACAGGGTGACTCTTCCCAACAGGAAGCCCACAAACAACTGACAGAACAGCAGCACTCACAGCCTCACTGCAGCCAGGAACGTGCACTGCCAGCAGAGCTCCTGCTGAGGCTGATATTCCCTGTGTCCCACAGCACCCTGAACACCAGCAGGGTTAATTCCCGGGAAACTGTCTCTCTCAGAGCCACAGTTCCTGTATCAGCTTTACATTTAAAACAAAGACCAGAAAACCAAAACCACACACTGCTGTTCTCCCCTCAGTTCTCTTTAGTTATTTACATTTTTGTTCTAATTAATTTTTATCTGCCTGCATTTTTCTTCCCCATTCCCTTCCCAACTTCTATTGACTCCAAATATTCTACCACCAGTAGTAAATATCCTTGGTAAAAATTTTCAAGCTTCACTACTTCATGTATGCCATTAATACCAGAATTTTAATGAGCCATTTTTTAACAGTCTATTGACAGTACACACACAACCCTAAGAAGTAATCACAGATCACATTCTCTGACAATTTCCTGGAGCTCATTAAATGAGAAACAATATAGAATCAGGCCTCTTTACTTGAAAATCAGATGCATTTCATACAACATAAATCAGTGAAAAGATAAATAAGTGAAAACACATTTCATTAAAGCATTATGATTTCGAATTCCAAACTCAAATAGAACGTAGGCAATATTTAAAATAAAAAGCAACCAAAAGAAGAAACAAGGAAAAACCTGAAAAAGAAAACTACCCCCCAAAAGAAGCAGCATTTACAGAATGAATGAAATGTAGACAAATATTTGCATACTGAAGTTGTTGCTTTCAAAGAAGTGTACTTCATTGTTCACATTCCTGGCACAAATGCTTTCATCATCTGCCCAGCAAGGACACCTGCAGTGCAAAGGAAAAGTCAGAAACACCGAATGATGCTCATCTTTAGCATTCCAGGACTGCCTTTCCCCTCCATTTTTAAAGCCCAGCAGGTTCAAACGTGATACTTTTCATATGGACAATGAACACAAGTGGACTTCATTACTGTCTGCCCAGGTTCCTCTGTGGTGCAAAAGGAGCCAATTAACAATGAACTTCATACCACACTCCCAGGCACAGACTGGCCCTCAGCCTCAGCAGGCACCGATTTGAGAGCCACCACCACACCAACAGCTCCATTTACCTGCATCAGATTTTGGAAACCGCATTTCTTTGCAAACAATTACCATCTGGAAGGGTTATTTACCAGTTCTGCATCTTTTTCTGGATGAAAGACTTCAAGCATTTCCCTGTCCTCAGATCGTGGAGCTGCAGGTTGGGCACCCCAGCTGTGCCATCCTTACCAGCTGCAAGAAAACACAGTGGTCTTTGGGGATGAAATCTGCTTCACCACAACATCCCACCTCGTGGCCATGCAAGCACTCAAACATGCATGACCTTCGTACGAGCAGCATCTTGTCCCTGGGGGGCCAAACCCATGGCTGCTGATTCTGCACCTCGGTCTTTCCCTCTGCAGAAAGAACTCCTGTTTGGAGGTGTAGGGTTTCCAGTCCCCATTGCAAGGCTGGGACCGACCACTAATACCTGCACAGCTTTTTAATGTTTGCTTTTTAACCAATATCAAAACTCATCCTGATGGCAAACAATGGAGGCATGTTCTCTAATCCTGTATTTTGCTCTCACAGGAGTGCCGTGATTTTGCCTATCCCATGGCAGTCACAACTCCCTCTGCAAGCCAGGCAAAATGGTTCTGCTGTTTATAAACTCTGTACCCTCCTCTTTATCCCAAATACCACAGCCTGCCCATGGCTGTCAGTGATCCAGGACAGACCCTGAACAGCTCTCAGCCTGTGCTGCCTTCGCTCCTCCTGCAGCCAGTCCCAGGCCACTTCCCAAGGTCCAGCCCTCACCCAGCTCCTCCTGCCTGAGGCAGCATTTGCACTGTCTGCTTCAGACACACAGCTCAGACAGGACTGTGCTCTCCCAGCCGGGATCCCGAACTCCTGCAGAGGCAGCAGAGGGAACACAGCCCTGGACAGGGAGAGCATTGCAGGCAGTGCCCAAGGGGGAACAGGACTGCTCCTGCTGTCCCCTGTGGGCACAGGAACCAACCTGCCTGCAGGCAGTGCCCGGGGGGGGACACACTGCTCCTGCTGTCCCCTGTGTGCACAGGACACAACCTGCCTGCAGAGCACAGTGCCCAGGGGGGACAGGACTGCTCCTGCTGTCCCCTGTGTGCACAAGACACAACCTGCCTGCAGAGCACAGTGCCCAGAGGGGACAGGACTGCTCCTGCTGTCCCCTGTGTGCACAGGACACAACCTGCCTGCAGAGCACAGTGCCCAGGGGGGACAGGACTGCT
>JAOXXN010000137.1:25394161-25412162 GCA_026770055.1 Myrmophylax atrothorax
AGTGCCCTCTGCTCCCAGCACAGCTCACTCAATGCCCTCCGCTCCCAGCTCACTCACTCAGTGCCCTCCACTCCCAGCTCACTCACTCAATGCCCTCCGCTCCCAGCACAGCTCACTCAGTGCCCTCCGCTCCCAGCACAGCTCACTCAGTGCCCTCTGCTCCCAGCACAGCTCACTCAGTGCCCTCTGCTCCCAGCTCAGTCAGAGCCCTGTGCTCCCAGCACAGCTCACTCAGTGCCCCTTTCTGCTCGCTCCCAGCACAGCTCCCAGCACAGCTCCAACCACCTCAGGCATAGTTCAAATGTTCTGTTTCACTCAAATTGGGCAGGCACAGTGTTCCCCCCATAAAAGTTTCAATCAGCTACTTACCTGAGGGACTCCTGTCCCCACGAGTCCCCAAATTGTCCCTTCTAATAGCACCATCCTCCCTGTACAGCCCCAGCTCCCCCGACTGCGCCCGAGGAACACACAAGGCCTCCGCAGCACTTATGTTTGTCTCTGAGTGCGAGGTCCTCGCTGCACTGGGGACTCCCCACAGCATCCACAGCCCACACAGAACACCCACTCACACCTGCTGGGGACGCCACCTGGGTGTTACCTCAGCAGGAATGTTTCAATGCACACATGGCGTGTCGGAGCTCTGCTCAGCTGACCTTCACCGGGAAGGGCAGATGCCCCTCAGGTTCCAGGACACTGACAGTTCTTTGAGATCTGAAGGCACCAAAACTTGCAGCTTCCAGTGATGCTTCTGGTTTCCCTTAGACACAAACCTGAGCAGAGTCAGACAGACACAAGGCTCAGGTACCAAAGCAAACAGTACCAGCAGCGACACAGCAGCCCCAGATGTTAATTCACAGCTATCAGTGCAAACCCAAACCCCAGAGGGTCATTGACAGCAGCAGATGATGCTTCCCCGAGAAGGCACAAGCCTGTTGCAAAAGCTGCAGTGGTAACCCTGGAACTGGTCTGCTACTACCTCTCTGACATTTCCTTTCTCCATTTTCTTCAGGAAAAAGTGCTACTGGATTTAGTTACATTGCAACAACATCTACAGCCAAAAACTTCAACAAAACTGCAGTTTAATTTCAGAAAATGTGTTAAAATATATATGTATTTGTACATCAGATTGACACTCTGCGTTAGTTTACACAAATGGTCTTTCCTGAAACTGTATTTATGAAATGTACATTTTTAATTTAAATACTCAGTATACACTGAACTTAATCTGCATGTTGCATTTATTAAATACATTAAAATCTGCAATGTAACAAAACGTTTTCTGCATACGAAATTCAAAACGCCATTTTAAATGAACAAAAGATGGCTCACTTAATGTATTTGTTTTAACAACTAGTGCCTAGCACACTAGCTCAGCTCCACCAACACCAGCTGTTCTTTCTCTTTATTGACATTGTTCACAGACTAGTACATATTACACTAAGAGTGCTGGATAAAAACATGAGGTACGAAAGTGGTTCAAAGATTACAGGTCATGCAGATCATGCGAGACAGCAAAGAAAATCGTGAATGAGAAAACACTAAATAAAAATACATAGAGAATGTGCATTATAAAATAAAAATTAAAAAAAAACCCCAAACCTAAATTACACAGCTTTGCTTCTTTGGTTACAAAGTAGGTTGAACAATTTCACAGCTTTTTATTCCCACCCAAAAAACAAGCCAAAAACGAAATGTCAAAAAGCAGAGGAATCATGGCCTTTTCTCTCTATTAGAAAGTAGAAACAGAAATGAGCAAAGTTTTCTTCATCAAAATAGCCCATCACTTATTTATTATATCACAAGGACTGGTGACTACCTGTACAGATGCACTATGGTCCTCATACTTACACTCTATACAAAATTTACATTCAAGCTGGATCTCTACTACCGTAAATAAATACCAAAGGTCAATTGCCATTAGTGTTAGAAATATGCCAGGGTTCTTTGTTCAATTATTGCCTAGACATTGCATCTATTAACGCAATCCCACCTATCATTTACCCATACAGACATTTATTAAAAAAAAAAATTAAAAAGTTCTGTGACATTGTTCATGTACGTTATGAAAATAGCAGCCCTGTAATAAATAAAACAAATAAATGAAACTAACGTAGGCAAATGTTACTTATATGAAAAGAACAGTGGCTCTGAAGAGGAATTGTTGCTCCTTACCAGACAGCAAGGCTGAAAGCAACGCGGGTGCCGGGACCTCGGAGAGCCGCCAGAGCTCTGCCAGCCCTCCCTCCTCCCTCCCTCAGTCCGGGCAGGGGGTCCGCAGGGGCCGCCCCGCGGGGGCACCCCCGGGAGGGTGATTGTCTAATACTGCAAAGGCCAAACACGGAGCGCTCACGCCGAGGACACGTTGGGCTGCGGGGGCTGCGCGGGGGCGGCGCTGCCGCTGCTGCCGCTGCCGGGGGGGCCCTGCTGGCTGGAGAGCTGCGACAGCTGCTCCGTGTTGGACAGCGACTTCAACAGCGCGTTCTCGCGTTCAAGTAAAGAGTTTCTTTCTACCAATTCTTTTATTTGTTCCTTCAGGACTTCCACTTCTTCTCTCACTGCATACATCAAATGGCTTTTCACCAGATCCTGCAGAGAACAAGCAGACAGTTACACCAAGGGCAAGAACAGCTTCCTCCACCCCAGCCCCAGGAGTCACTGCTTTCACTGCAGTGAGCCTGCAAAACCAAAGCACTCATCACTAAAAATATATCAATACATCAGCCTTCAAGCACAAACAACCCAGCCCTTTTGCTCCCTTGAAGTGGCTCTGACATCAAAAGCTTTGTCTCCAGCACTCCAGTCACCTCAGTTATACGGAACACAAGGACCAGAATCACATCCCAGCTCCTCCGAAAGCATCAGCTCTGCAGCTGTGACCTGGGTGTCAGGGTCTGTAGTACACAGGCCCACACACTGAGGTGTATGAGAACCAAGACATAAGAAAGCTTTTACATCAGCAGTGGCAAAAATCCAACAGCTGTAAGGGAAGCTGGGCAGTGCATTAATGATGGCACATTTTTCCCTTCAGAAAAACTACTGATGAACTTGACTAAAGTAACAGACTGAAAGGCACTATTAATTCTCAGCACCCCTTTAATCAGCTTCCTCACATCAATTTGTAAGAAAATTCACTGAACAACATTTCTGGGCCAACAGTAAAGACAATCATGGTTTGTGATCACTCATGGATATAGATACAGAAAATCTGTTTTCAAACGGTCTCAGTCTGACTCACCTGAAGGGATGTCACAACACACAGAAACAAAATACAGCTGGTAACTTAGGCTCAGTGATGAACCACATTAATCCTACTAGAAACAACAACTTCTGTTTTACTTACCATTGCCTGTTCTATTTTGTTGTCAATGGCAACAACACTCGCACCAGACGCACTGAAAATACAAGGAGAAAACTGTGAGATTTACTGTATCCCTCAGGTAAAACCACACACCCACAGGACTCCTGGAAGATGCTGTTCCTGGGAGGCTGAAGCTCAAGAGTCAAGAATCGGGTGCACAATCACAGGGCTGTCCCATGGCCACCCTTCAGCTGCCCAGCACAGCTGCAGCTCTTTCAGGCTGTACCTCCTCAGACTGTGCTCATGATACCTATAACCACAAAAATGCATTAGAATAAACACTGAATCAACTGCTTTGATTCCTGGCCTCATTTTCCAGCCTTCCTCACTGGGGAAAATGGAGATTCACAGATTTCCATAGCATCTTTATCTCTAGTGTTATTCCTGACAAACTTTCTATAACTTTCCATGAAGAACGAAACCTGTTATAATGTTTGTTCTCTGGTTTCACTTGAAGTCCACCTTCCAGGTAAGAAGCTCCGTGCAGCCTGTGGCAGCAGAAGAGTGAGACATGGCTGGACCCCTGACCCTGCAAGCCCTTCCTCGCTTCCAGGGAATTCTCCCTGGATCCTGTCTAACAGCTGACACACATACAGGGCACAGTCAGGGCCAGGCCTGTCCCAGAGACACACTAGTGCATCTCCTGTGCCAAACAGGATCCTGAACTGCACCTCTGAATCCCGGGGGACAGCGATCCAGGCCTCAAGGTCTGGGGACTGTATCCTTGTCACCATACAGGAGCCAGTCCCTCACCTGCAGCCTGAAGTTGGGGTGTTGGTGGCCAGGGGTGTCCCTGCCCTCCCACACACTCAGATCTCTGTCTGGAGAGGAGCTCTGGCTCCCTCGAGGGCAGGCAGGGCTGCTCACCCTCCATGTCCCCCTCCCACCCACGGTCCCGGGGGTCTCATTTCTGCCCTGACAGAGTCTGTTCCTGCACTGACAGCCCTGGCAGTGAGAGCTGCTGATAAGCGTCCCAGCCAGGGCCGTGGCTATCAGCAGCACACAGCCACATCGGAAAGGAAAATCAAGGGCTGCAGTCC
The DNA here is from genome assembly GCA_026770055.1 of Myrmophylax atrothorax. Classification (NCBI taxonomy): domain Eukaryota; kingdom Metazoa; phylum Chordata; class Aves; order Passeriformes; family Thamnophilidae; genus Myrmophylax; species Myrmophylax atrothorax. The sequence continues at coordinate 25,398,560 of JAOXXN010000137.1, forward strand.
TGCTGAGAAACCCACCTCTCTGGAATTACACAACACTCACCAAACCCCACTGTTAATTAAAAAAACACTCTAGGCTTTTTACAATGAATATGGCCAACACCATGGAGCACATTGTCACAGACTTAGAACAGGCTCAGTCCTGAAGAACAACCCTGGTCAGGGAAGTTCATTTGAACGTGTCCCACAGAACTGTCAGTACCAGCACCAAGCACATACGAGCAGAGGGGATCAGCTTTGCACACTGGGGGAGTAACAGCCTCTATTTCTATGCTGAACCAAGCTTGTAACCCACACCAAAAGTGCTGAAAACCCATTTCACCAGAAAATTTTTCCAGTCTCTTACTGTCTTCTAAGCCTCTTTTAAGCCCTATCTGTGATAAACCTCCTCAAAATAGGAAGTATTTACAACTCATGCCATTTTAAATTAACATACTTCAGACTCATCTGGCACTGTCTGAAGTGTCCACATCCTCGAGCCACAAAACCCCAACAGCCCTGATGGACACCACTCTCCAGGTCAGGCAAAGCAGCTCTGAAGAGGGGAGGACAAGAGGAGGAAAATTAAAGCGAACACCACACGTGGCAGTGGGATCTGCTCCTCCACCTTCACAGCACTATCACACAGCTTTGTCAATGCCTGTCCAGTTAAACTTGAGTCTGGGACTTAGTTCTTTGTCCATTTTCAAGTATTTTGCAGTGTGATTATTTAAGAAATGAAGTCCACTGCACCACTCCAAGTTAAGGCACTTGAGCAGTTCCGTGAGAAGGACAGGCAGCCTTTCCTCAGCCCCCCAGAACACCCACCCTGCTTTCCTGGGCTGTGCCTGTGCTCCCAGTCCCCTCTGCCTGCTGGGTGGGTGCAGTGCTCACCATGTGGGTGTCAGAACTGCCCCTCCCTGGGCAACCATTGCTCTTCCACCCACACTGCACACTTAGCGCGACACCAGCAGTGCTGAAAGCCCCAAGCAGCTCATACACCACCGTTACTCACGTCGGTGTTCTTGCTGCCCCTAGCCCTGGAGAACGTGCACTGACATTGAAGCTCTGAGGCCAGACCCAGCTCTGCTCCCACCCTGACTCCAGCAGGCACAGATGCCTGGCCACCCACCCCGGAGAAGCTCCATCTGACAGAGCAGTGCCCAGTTCACCATCAGGATAAAACCACCTGATGTACTCCCGGTCACTTCCTAAAAGCAGATGAGCGTTAGATTTTAGGGTAGCACATTTCCTGCACGATCCTGTCCTTTATTCATCTTACAGTGTTCCCCACTCACTCAGCTCCTGGGAGAGGCTGAGGAGCAGAGCTGTCCAGAGCCAGCTGCTGCCACAGGACACTCCAAACATGCTGCCAAATCTTAAGATTTTGTACTTTTCTCAAATCCTGGGCTCTTAATATCAAATCACCATCTGCATAAAAATATTTTATCCCACAGCTTCAAAACGGAATTTATAGATACCATCTAGTCCTTATGGAAAGGCAAGTTAAAAAACAAAGTATTTGTTAAATAAGACTTTTTGGATGAGCGACTGGAGAAAGTCTGACGCATTCTGTGAGTGCACCATTTACCACAGAGCCAATGCTTTGATTTGCAAACCCTGGAGTTACAAGTGGAAAGACCCCATTTAGCTCTTATAAAACACCTATTACTGATTGCTTCAGGAGCTACAGAAGTCTGATAATTATTGTGAAAGCTGAAAAACATCCAGATCAAGTAACACAGAGCAGATGAAGTGGTACATTAGGCATGTAATAGGTTTTTGTAACTGCAAAACCTCCAGCCCATACTGAGCTTCTGGGGCCAAGCAGGAACCGAACAGACACTCTGTAATTCCAGGGAGCAGCTCAGCTTGACTTGGGCCTCTGAGTTAAGATCATGTCCATGAGGGCTCTGCCCAGGAAGACATTATATTGGTAAATCAAGCTCATGCTGAAGCCCACCAGGTAGAAGATGAGATTTACAGCCAGCAAAAACACCCAAGACCCCCAAGTACAGTTTGTCATTCCCAAAGATGGATGGTAACCCAGTACTTTTCTAACTTACACAGGAGGTAGCTGAAACCCTATTTAGTCTGAGAAATTGTCATTTTGATGGTTTAAAAAAATATTAGTGGCTTTTGCTTTACCTATTAAATTGTCTTTACCTCAACCCTTAAGTTCTCTCACTTTTCCTGTTCAGGGGGCAGGTTGAGTGAGCAGCTTTGTGAGGCTCAGATGCTGGGAATTAAACTGCAATAGCACTTTCTGGCACCCAGTGTGGGGCTGGAAGGGCTCAAGACAAGGACAGATTTGACTGGCACGTGCTAGATGGAATGGATAGCTGTTCCTGCCATGCAGCTCCTGCCTGGCAGCTGCCATGACTACCATGGGCTCTCCTGCCTGACTCTGGATTAGATGCCATTGCCCAGTAGTGGCCACTTCCTGCTCTTGCTGCTGCCACATTGCTCTTATCCCCTCCCTGCCGTGCCTGGAACACCTGATAACAACCACAGGCACAGCCACAGCCACAGCCACATGGCTACACTGGCAGGTGCCCAGGGCAGCACTGCCACACCGGGCACGCTGGAGATCCAGTGAGCTCGAGTCAAAGGCCTGTCACCTTTGATGAGACCACAGGGGAGCAGAGAGGAGACCATGGAGGAGCCCCCACTGCCAGAGCAGGTGGGTGCCCAAAGGAGGCCGTGACCCCATGGGAAGACCACGGTGGAACAGGCTCTTGACAGGACCTTTGGCCCCTGGAGTGAGCAGCCCAGGCTGGAGCAGGCTTGCTGGTAGGCCCTGAGACCCCACAGACCCCGCACTGAACCAGGCTACTCCCAAAGGACTGACCCTGTGGAAGGGCCCCATGCTGGGGGGGTTTGCCAAGAGCTGCAGCCCACGGGAGGGACTCACATCAGAGGAGATCAAGGAGGACTGTGTCCCTGGGTGGGATGCCATGCTGGAGGCAGGGCAGGGCGAGATTCCCTTTGGCCTGTGGTGAAGACCACGGTGAGGAGAGGCTGCAGGACCCAGCCTGAGCTGGCTCTGGTGCCCCAAAGCTCCATGCCCCACAGCACCTCTCCTGTCCTGGGAGACCACGATGACAGAGCCCAAAATCATGGACTAAAATTCCCGAAAGACATTTGTGGGCCGTTTATGGACATTTTGCAAGGGTGGTCCATAGACTGCAGGAATGACACCTGTGCACTGTATCCAACGACGGCAAGGAGTGGTGGTGGTTACAAGGCTGTACTGGAGAGTGTTGAACCTGAGCGTGACACAAACGGTATGGAAAAAACAGTAGAAAATGTCTTGGTTTGGGCTGGGGTACAGCTCATTTTTTCCACAGTAGGTGGTATGGGGCTGTGCTTTGGACTTCCACTGAAAGTAGTGGAGATAACATAGAGATGTTTTTGTTATTGCTGACCAGCACTTGCACAGCAGCAAGGCCTTTTCTGCTCCTCATACAAAAAAGGTTAATGTTTTAATGTTAAATTGTTAATGGCCACAAGAAAATTTAACCTTCAACATCACCTCACCTTCATGGGCACCAAGACCCACTTCAGTGGTGAATCCAGCAAGCACTGTGTGCTCAGCTTGCTGCTTTCACCATTAATATCTTAGATAAAACCATCATCCTTCCAAGACATGCGTTCTGAACTTCAAAATTCACTTCAAAATCTGGGTAAAAAGACTAAGAATCAAACTTCAAAGGCATTTGCAGCTCATTTCATTCTGTATGCTTAAAAAAAGCACAGGGGTTCATTTTTAGACATTCCACAGACCTCAGTAACGTGTGTATTTTACGCCAACGCTGGATGCATTAAGAACAAGAGTTATTCAGAGCCCTACCCTGGCACAGTCAAGCACTAGACTAGGTAACAGCATTTCACATTTAAATGAGACTGAAATCCTACAGACTGGATGATGTAAACTAATTCTGAAGCTTTTCAGTCAATAACAAAAACCATATTCTGTATTCAGCTGTATTAATGATTACCTGCATATCACTGTCCCAAGGAATTTCTTAGCACCAAGTCACTCCCAAAGGGCTCACAATGCAGGAGCTTCCTTGCTTTTTAGATACAGAAAACCTGTCCCATCTCCCAGCTGACCCTGCAGAGCAGAGCACAGAGGGGACGCTGACGCCTCTATAAGACAACTGCTCCTCAAGGCACCCGGTGTGCTTTGGTTCAGGTTACAGTGGCAAAGGTGTTCACACCGGGATCTGACAGACACCCCCAAGCCAAGGAACTGCTCCTACTCTCCTCTCTTTCACTGTTTCTGCTTTAAATCAATTCCCAAACAACCTTCCCATAAGCAATGATAAGGTACCTCAAAAAAGTTCCCACTCATTTTGCTTGCAAGTGAGCTACAAACTAAAGCCAAGTGTTCATTTTTTCTTTCCCCTCTTTGTTTACTCATTTATGAGCTGCTGCAGACACTGAAACAGCCACTCTTCATGTCTTACCACTGGTTGAGAGAAATCTCTTCTATTCTTGAAACAGTTAAGGCATGTTTAATTAGCTGCCACCCTATTAAGATATTCTACAATGCCAGCACCCCAATGCACTCACATACCCAGCCTGGAAAGAGTCTGTGTGAGCATTGTAGATTTTCATTGTTTTTCTTTGTCAAAGCCCTGTGAGAATGTGCAAGAGTCTGAGGCAGGGAATTCACCACCTCAGGAGTCTCCACACACGTTTTATGAGTTAACTTCTACTGTGAAGGTTTAATGCTTCACACATAAATGCAATGGAAACATAAATCCTAACGTTTTAAATTCAAGTTTACCAAAAATGCCTGTGTTTTAGGCAGACACACCTGAAACTGCTATGGCACTATTACAGTGCAAAGACCACCCAGGCCCAGAGGAGTCATCCAGACTCATGAGAAGATGCCAAGTAGCCACTATTCCCCTTCCTAAACCACATCACTTGAAAAGATCAGCCCGCGAGACTTGAGCCCTTAGCAAGACCTGTATGAGCACTGTGCAGGGAAACATTCCTGCTGATGTGTCAGGAACAACCAGTATGTCCCAAGCACTGGTCTGAGTGCCACCAGCACTCCGCCTGCCACGGTGTGTTGGCGAAAAACAAACAGGTCTCCATTCACTGGAGCAACTCAGCAATCTCCTGCAGCAACACGGGGTGGCTCTGCTGACTTCAGCTGGTCCCCAGAGGCGGCTGCTCACAGGAGAATAATCCACAGCTGTTAGAAAAAACCACCGGAATTACACAGGAAGACTTTCAGTTTACATCCCAGCTCAAGCCCCTGAGGTTCACGAACTGCTTCTGCAGGAGCTGCAAAATGCAACCCAAGAGCAGAGGTGGCTCCCAGTGCTGCTGACCCGCAGTGCGCCAGCCCTGCCCTTTGTGCTGCACACGGGCATGATGAGCAAACTGCACAAGCTTATTGTGCTCACAGCAGAGACTCTCCTTCCCCAAACCAGCCCCAGCCCACGCCACTGTCACCCACCCACCAGAGTGACCACAGCCCCCACCGTGCTGGGCTGTCCTGCCCGTGCCACGCTGAGCCCTCAGCGCAGTTTCAGAGCTTCTCAGTTTCAGTCATCCAGAGGAGCGAAGCTGCCCAACGTGACCTCAAAATCCAGTCACTGCAGTATAAATGCAAAACCTGCTAAACCTTGTCAAGGATGTTGGAATTTGAACGGATTATAAGTTTAAAACTTGCATTAGTCCTGATGAATTTGTTTCTATGTTCTCACAAACACTTATTTTACCACAAAATGTTCCCCAACAAAGATGCAAGGCTATTTTAAAGGCAGCCATTTACGTTCTTCCACCTGAATTTGATGTTTTTCTACAGCCCATGCTTTCAGCACTTGCTTCAGGCATCATACATAAACCTCACACTTGCGAAGCCTCAATCTTATTCATTATTTGATTTTAGGATTTTTTGAATCAGCTTCCTCATCTTAAGACTTATTTTGAGATATGAAAATAGGGAAAAAGATGAAAACTAGACCACCAAATGAGCTTTTGGTCTACAAACCAAATGTGTATTCTAAGCCCTGAAGTTTGTTTCAGTGAAATAACAGTCTTTGAAACCTAAATACCAGCTCTGTCCCATAAACACGGGAAAGTGGCATCATCCAGAGCTTAAAGCAAAAACATAAATTTGTCCAAGTTTCTGCCGGAAAAGGAAGACATGCTTTGAAACTGAGCTTAATACCAGCACCCCAGAAACATAAAATCATTTTAAAAAGAGGACACATTAGCATTACTGACAACCTTCAGCATTGTGTAGTATACACACTGTTGCCAAGCAAACTATTAAAGGATTCAGTTAAGCTGTGAAGTTGAGAAGCCTCTCAAGTCAAATACAGCCAGTACAGTGATGAAATAGCTATCAATACTTCAACAGCCAAACAAAAGTTACATTCTACGCAGCTTGTTAAGCAGAAGTTCGTGACAAGCCAGAGCACCACAAGGCATGAAGCCACATAATCACTAGGACTTCAACTTAATGCTGACAAAAAAACTTTGAAATCATTAAAGTGCAGGAAAGAAACAGTTTGCAGCTACTGATGAGTTAGCAATGCACCTCTGCAAGTCCCATCCGTGCCAGGTAGGACTCTGTTGCACTTCACTGCAGTTTCTCACCATGAGTTCAGTGCTAACTTGGGACATCCACTTCATCCTTGGAAGTTCACCTGTGTCCCCATCCAGCTGTACTTCAGCAGAATGAAAGTAAGCCAGAAAGCTTCCTTTCCTGGTTTTCAGATAGAAATATCCTAGTTTTGACAAAATTGTGTTTAAATTCAGTATTTTCTCAACTTTTCTGATACAGGACTCAATGCCAAAATGTTTCATTTCTTGGAAAAAGCAGCTGTAAATATTTTGGTGATGGTCAGACAGCAGCTGACCAGCAGTAAACTCTGAGCTTACACATCATGTATGATACATGCATAATGGGAGGAGGAAGAAAAAAGTCACATCATATTAGAGTTATTTTGTTGCATATTTCAGAACAAATACTTCACTTCCATAACTGCTTTCACCACTTCGAGCTGCAGAAGACAAACATGAAGTTCTGAACACAAGTAGCAGTTCTGTGCAAACAAAAATGATGAGGAACTTGCATAGAGCAAAGCAGTTCATGCATTCCTCAGCAGGTATGCATTCCATACTCAAGCATCCATACCTATCCCAGGAGGCCTTTGACTCGTGTAACTTGTTGAAAGGGAACGCTTGGTAGAATGCAGCTGACGGATTCCTATGAGATCCAAGAATCAGACAGACATATTGATAATGGGTACATACATAATAAAAATACCTACTCTCCTAATTCTGCCTGCATTACAAAGTGAATTATCCGTCCACACAGGATAAACTAACGCCTGAAAGGCCCTGCTGTTTCTATGGGTTTGCATTAAGGGCAAGCAGATCCAAACAGTAATTCTCCAGCCCTATGGACTTCCAGGCTACTTCAAGCTGCTCCTGTGCAATGACTGTAAATCCATTAATGAAATGCTCCTGTCCTGCTGGCAATCCTGTACAGGTAAGCTGTGCACCACCCTAACACCAAACATACCCAAACCCTAAAGAAACCCTTCACATTTCTGGTCTGTCCCAAACTGCCTCTGCACACAGTTCCCAGTGTTCCCACCCAGCTTTACACCCACAACAGACCAGTCCTGCAATATGCTCAATATGCCACATTCAAGCCAGGACAGACCAAGTCACAGCTGACAACCAGACTGGCTTAGAAATGAAAAAGTGGAAGGTAAACTCTGACTGACTCTGCAGGGACTGTCAGTCACTCCCCACTTCCCCTGCCTGAGGCTGAGGGAGGCCTTGGCCAAGCACCCACCAGGGAGCTCGCACAGGACCCGGAGCATAGCCCCGGAATCCTGCTGGGCACGGACACTGGACACAGACACTGCAGCCCCAGCAATCCTGCTGGGCACGGACACTGGACACGGACACTGCAGCCCCAGCAATCCTGCTGGGCATGGACACTGAGGCCCTGCTGGACACTGGACACAGACACTGCAGCCCTGCTGGACACTGGACACAGACACTGCAGCCCTGCTGGACACTGGACACAGACACTGCAGCCCTGCTGGACACAGACACCGCGGCCCTGCTGGACACTGGACACAGACACTGCAGCCCTGCTGGACACTGGACATGGACACCGTGGCCCTGCTGGACACAGACACCGCGGCCCTGCTGGACACTGGACACGGACACCGCGGCCCTGCTGGACACGGACACCGCGGCCACCTCTGTCCCCAAGGCCCTGGGGCAGCCCAGCGCTTGGGGCTCAGCCACACCCACCCCACGATGGCAACTACACCCAGAGTGTTACCTGAAAACCTTCATTCTCCCAAGTCTCACCTGAACACCTGTCACACACAAGGCACTGGATGAAGCAGTCACAGCTCTGCTGCCAGTGGCTGCAGCAGAGTGTTATCCTCAAGCTCAGGAATTCCTTTCCTCACACAGTTCATGCTCACACGGGCACAGCTATGCCAGCCGTAGGTAAGAATGCAACAGTCTTGCTGAAAATCTTCAGAAAAGCAAGTACGAGCTCAAATTCCTTTTAGAGCCAGTTTTTAAACCAGAAATTTATATCAACATTGGAGGCACAGGTACCCATTCCTACCCTAAGTTTATGGCAAGAATACTTAAAACAATTGTCTTCAAGTTACTTAATTATTTCAATTTAAGTACAACTACTGTATAGTTAAAATCACAGAACAAAATAAAAAAAAAAATTACAGAAGCAGCACCGTAACAAAACACTATCAGAAGTAATTTGATTCCCATGGCAGGTGTACACTAAAAACCTTGCAAGGATAATGGTATTTGTGCATCAGCAATGATCAGGAAGTGTCTGAGTTTTAAGTGTCTGTCACTCCTTTTCCCACCTTTACCACTGTACTCTTAAAAAAAAAACAATCCACGTGAGCCTGGAATTTAACACAAAACGTGTTAGAGAAGTTGCTTGATTCAAGCTGATAACTACCATGCTCTTACGGGGGTACCACTCACATTTTCCCAAGAAGCACTGCACTCCGGAGTGACAACTAAATACAACTATAGAAGAGCAACACAATAGCTGAAGGACGTTTATGTGATAGAAGGGCTCAACACATGAAAAGCAAGTGGCATCTGCCGATCAACAGAGTATTCCTTTGCTGAAGGAACGGACCAGGCCCAGGCTCTTCTTTCTACTGCAGCTGTCAGAAGTGAGCAAAGTCTCTTCCTCAGAAAGGGACTGTAAATAGAAAGCCATCTAACTCCCAAGACAAGTTTACTTGCAGCACATACACCCCTGTTGCTATTGTTGGGTACAAGAAGGGGTTTATAACCATACAGCATGTATTCCATATGGTCTATTTTTACACTGATACCCTATATGCTCTCTATTTTTGTACTATTCTTAAGCAAGCATCTGAAAAGTATGGAAAAGTTTTCCTTGCTAGATTCTCATTTGTATACCCTGCTGTTGGAATTGCTTTTGCATTACTTCAGACAATTAAGAAGAATAGTAACATGGTTGTTCATGAACAAGAGTCCATCCTCAAGCTACTGACCAACCTCAACAACTGAGGACAACAGGAGGAGCAACACATGGAAAATACCACTTTCTTTCCCCCCGCCAAGGTGGCAAAATTAAAAAATCATACTGGACCACCTCAGACAGTTCTCTCTGAACATCACTGACTTATTTTCATTAGGTGTGAGAACAGGAATGATCCAGAAGATCCAAAAGGCCTAAGCACCTGTCTTTGAAGAACATGAAAACAGGTCAGACAATCTATGCTCGATACCTCTGAGGAAAATCAAAGGAAAAGCACCTACTTATTATTAAAAACACACACAGATGGCCTTTCAAAAGGTCCCATCAACCACAAATTCCTTCTGAGGACAACTGACAGGCCTCATATACAAAAACACAGAAGATCCAATCATGTTATAAACTGACTAGAGTTCTCAATGCCACCTTGCCTGACATTTCTGAAGGTAAGAGCACGGCTCACACAGAGGGGATCCACCACTGGTAACTCCTCTGTGCATGTGGCTCTCCAAGGGTTCAGTGGAGGGATCACCAGAGCCCCTCCAGGGTCTCCTCTGTGTTATGGGACACTTCAATCCATGCCTGGGGCACAGCACAGGCGATCTCTGTACCTGCAGATGGCCTGCAAGCACTCTGGACTGCAGGAACAGAGTTCAGGAAGATCTTGCCTGCCTGGAGCAATGGTCTGAAATAAAAAGGATGCAATTCAGCAGTATAAGAGGGAAGCTGGATGCTCTGGCAGCAATAACCACTCACAAGCACAAAACATGGAATGAGCCGCTGCCTGCAAACTCACAGAGAAGAACCTAAACAGAATTTAAAAAATAAGTCTTGCAAAGGTGTCAAACCTGCAATGCTCCTCTTGAAATGAGATGGCTTGAGTATTCAACCTAAAATAAAACAGACCTAAAATGAGATTTCCCCCCCCACACTAATTTTTTACCTGCCCACTAAGTTGCAGGTACAGCACTTCCAGCTATTCCAGTTATCTATAAATACCAATGGCTCCTGTTTTTTGACAACAAAATATTTCAGTATCTGTGGGGAAAAAATGAGTGGATAAAACAGATCCAAGCAGACTCAAGACAAATCTCCCCTGCCCTACTCATGTGACAATGGTCAAGAATGCATCTATGAGCAAATATTTGAAATTACACACTTAGCTTTAAAAAAAGACATCAGAGCCTAGGCCATGTATGGCATGGATTATTACAGAGCATATTATAAATCTGTCTTCCTTCCCACATGATCTACAACGTCTGACCACTCAAGTTTCAGGCCAGCTTGCACAGTCAGTGAGCACTCACTGCTTGCCTTACAGAAACAGTATTTTTAAAAAGGCATTTGTAGCACTGGTCAAGGTATTTCTGGGCCTTGCACCCACTGAAGGTTCTACATAGGAGACATTCCCAGGAGTTCTCACCTACAGCCCTACAGAAACAGCTGAAGTAACTCAACAAAGAAGCAAGCAGGGGTTTTTAACACTCATTTCTGACCACCCCATCTTCCAATAAACCAGACAAGTTAAACTTGCTTGAGATGGCTACGAAAGCTTCAGATACTTCACCAAAACCAGTATCTCCTTTCTTACCCAATCTACACTTCTCCACTGCAGCCTCACACACACGTTCATCCCCTCCCAGATGCAGACGGGTCAGGACTGCTCCCACTGCAGAGGGGTGAGTGGCGTCCTGGGCTGCACAAGGCAAAGTCCAGCAGCTCAAGGGAGGGGGATCCCTCCCCTCTGCTGAGGCCACACCTGCAGGGCTGGGACCAGAGCCCTGTTCCAGTTTGTAACCTTTAATGAGGAACAGGCAAACCCACCAGCTGTCAGTGTGACAGACAGGTGACACACCTCTCCATGGCACTCATTGGTATTTCCACCTTCTCTCTACACTGACAAAAACACTCCAGCAAACCACCACAATAAATGTGTCCCTCCCAGCTTCCAGCAGAGAACAGACACACACACAGAAAACCTCTGGGAATAACTGTGCTTTGCATGACAAAAAGAATTTAGACAAGCATCCAACTGTACTTCACATGGCCAAGTAACTCACCTGCCCTGCCTGAGTGAAAATGGATTATGCCATAAGGCAAAGATTTATTGGTACTCAATACACATTTGTATTTATGAAGCGTGAGGTTTAAAAGTGGAAGGATTTTCAAGAAGAGGAACAAAGATACAACCTTACACTGCACTTCAAGTGACCTCTTATGGCTGGAGAACCTTCTCACAAGACAGTGGCTTTAGCAGTTATTATAAATACTTCTATCTTTACACTTTGTCAAATATAGGAACAAAAGCAGACACCTGTGCCTGACAATCTAGACTTACTGACCAGAACCAGCCTAGCTGTACTTTAGCAGGAGTCTCACACAAGTTTCTTACAGAGTCTCTGCTGACAAACAGCACAAACAAGGCTTCCACTTTTCCTGAGCAACAGAAACTGCTTATCCCCAGCTTTAAAAGCGAAAAATTAATACATAGCCTCAACATGCAAGAGATTGGTACTCAAATACCCAGTACAGTATCAGGGAACAACTCCTCCTTACTACAGAGTCACCTGAAGTCATAAAGGTTGTCAGCGCTTCCAGTAAAAATGTAGCCTCAGAGAACTTTCAGCCCTTCAAAGTTCAAGAGCAGTTGAGTCCTGCCTTCTCAAAACACCCAAATACTTGAAAATTCAGCTTTTAACAAGTTTCAAATAGCTTCCATCAAACATATGCTGTTATTTCTGACGTATGTATTCAGCATTCAGAATCAGCTATGGAATATCTGCACTTTTCTATAGAGAAGCAGGACAGAAGAAGCAGCTGAGCAGAACACTCAGGAGGACTCCAAGGTACAGGGAACCACTCGTGTCAGGGCTGGTCACCACAGTCTTTAAAACAAACTGAACAGTCTCCCCATTTCCTCCTTTCAATAACTCTCTCATCTTAAACACTTGTGTCTCATGAATTCTAAGATCATACAGACTCCTCCTTAACAAAGGCATTTGAATGTTTAAACTGGGCAACAGCACTGCCAAATGAGCAACCACAGTTTTGTTTAAATATCTTGTACCACTCCAAAACTGACTGCACAGCAGGACAGGCTTTCCATCACCCACAAACTGGTGTGGTGGTGCTGCAGCTATTCCGGTAATTTTTGTAACAGAAAGCACAGCAAGAAGTGAACTCAGCTAACTGGAGTCTGTTTGCATTAACCATCATTTGCTGCCATCAACTGCCAAGTCCCAGTTTCCAAACTGTGCTGTAGCCCTGGCTGTCAAACCAAGGCACTCCTGGCTCTGGAGCACAGTGTCTGTCCTGGTTTCACTCTCACCTGCTCCTACACACACCTGCCAACACAGGCTCCAGAGGAGAGCAGAGAACAGGCCTGAAGTTGGAGGGGAGCTGAGAACTGAGAACGGGCCTGCAGCTGGAGGGGAGCTCAAACCTCTACTGAACAGAATACCAGTCAATACTAATGCAATTTAACTATCGTGTACTGATACGTATTTGCAGAATACTTTCTTTTTTCTTTAGTAGCATGATAAAATATGCACCTAGAGCAATACCTTAGCAATCCCCTGCCCAGTTTTGTCCTTCTATGATGAATATGGTCCCGAGGCTGCAGCTCCACCAGCAGTCAGTGCTCCACACAAAAAGGTGATTTAGCTGAGCTGGAGACAGCCCTGCACAACTGGGCTCTGCACAGCTCAGCTGCTGCAGTTGACAGTTCACAACTGCAGCCATTCATCAGCATTCCTGGAATACAGCCGGAACAGCTCAAGCCAGTCAGTTATCTCTGGAAAATGATCTATACTCTGCTCCTTTTCCAACAGCCCTAGTAATATTTTGCCCCAAAAGTCTGCCAAACATGTAGGAGGTTTGAACAAGCTCTCTCAGTAACATTCTTTTAACAGAGGCGACATATTCTTTTTACCCTCACGAGCCAAAATAAAGTTATTAAGCCAGCTGAAATATTCTGCTTGTCAACTACAAATTTGTGTATACATGGGCATAAAGATCAGTAGAGAACCTGACACACATTGATCTCAAAATCTTCTCAGGTGCTCCAACTGCCCC
>JAOXXN010000137.1:25423598-25441543 GCA_026770055.1 Myrmophylax atrothorax
GTCTTATGCAGTACTTGTGGCATAAGAGTAAGGGAAGCAGAGGGTGGAAAGGTGGTCTGCTTTTAGGAAGAGAGAGCAGTTACAGAGTAGACATTAAAACCATTGCAACTCCATAATAATATTTAGATGCCTATTTAAATAGACTTTTCAGAGAGTCCTGATTGTCTGATGGTGGTTCATACATGAAGTAACAGGTTCTGCATGAGGAGTTTGATCAGTGGAATTGTCCTGTAGGTGTTAAACAGTGTGGGAACTCTTCAGTAATTCATTGCAGAGCAGTGATATACTCAACATTGTCATTTGGAGGAGGATTTTTTTCCTCTGTTGCACTATAAATAAGTAATTCTGTATGGATAAAAATGAGCTTTTAAATTCTGCAAGTTAAGACCATGGGGATTTTCTCTTTGGTGGCTTGTATTCCATTGAGGCATCTGAAAGTCTTTAAAGGCTCTCAACATGGAGTGGTCTCCAAGAAGAGAAGCTGTGATCTCTGTGGGGACTACTCAGAACATAGTGACTCCCTCTGGAAGAAGGTAAAAGGGGGCTGTTGGGTGTTTTTCCAACCACAGCCCCTCTGTCATGGAGGTTTGAATGAATCTGACAGCACGTGAAGGGAGCTGATTGCTGGGCTGTGCAGCTTTAGCATTGCTCTGCAGCAAACATGGCCTGGCACCAGCCAGGTCAGGGGGAGGAAGGATGTGCAGTACACACAAACCACACACAGGAACAGGCAAGTTGGGCTTTGGCTTTATCCCAGGAGAAATCTTGTGGTAGTATTAGCATGGGGGGCACTGGCCTGTGCAGTGGGCACAGGTGGGGCACAGGTGGGGCACAGGTGGGCAGTGGCATCAAAGGAGGGAGGTGAGTGTGACTGTGCTGGCTCTGACACAAGGGGTGCACTGCTTGGGCAGCACCAAGGCTTCTGGAGCACCTGGGGCCAGGTGGGTTGTACTTGGGGGCCAGGAGGAGTCTGCCTCTTTGTGACACACCTGCCCTGCCGTTGCTGCTTCTCTGCTCTTCCTTTGTTTGTGATGCAGAAAAACCCTGGTTTTGTCAGCTGTTGCCATTCCTGCAAAAGTGGTTGTGGATCTTGAGAGTTCAGCTGGAAGGTGCAGAGGAGAGCTGGTAACAGGCTTTTATCAGGAGCTCAATCAAAGGGCAGGCATGTGGCGTCTGGCACATAATTGTCACAAAGTATCCCACAGAAACCCAGGATTTCACCTTTATGCTACCAGAACTGGACCCTAAGTTAGTTCTCTCTCAGTTCTCCCACTCATTACCCCTTACAGGTGTTCTAAAACAGATTTAGATTTAAAGTCCTAGTTGGAGAAGTGGTAACTGGCTTTCTTTTGTAGCTGGTGTCACAAGACTGGAACATGTAAATCCATTTGTTTGTTCATCAGAAAGAACTACCTGTTCCTCACTCATGACATCATCCCAGTAAGAAAAGTATGGAGTCACTTTTGGAGCTCATTACTGTCAGACCAAGCTGTTCCAGAGCACAAAGGCAGACATCTTCTTGCACTTGACTCTAACAAGCAACTCTTGTTTCCCCTTTGGCTTGACAAGGTTTTATTTAATCATGCAGTGAGTCTCAGGTACCGCTGCTAATTCTATATCCTATTTATATCAACAGAATTTACCTTAATGGCTGCAAAAAGTAAATAGCAATGTGCTGAGAACATGGAAAAAACCCAGGGTTTCTGGCTTGCCAAACCTGCATCACTGAGCATATTTTTCCTTAGTGGTTGCCATGCTGTAGTAAACAAAGTTTAGGGCTAGGCCATTTTATTAGTAACAATTCCGTATTGATGCATACCACAATTAATTGCTGTCCTTCCTTTTCCAGAGAGGAAGTTGCTGTTTTGCTGAAGCATGACATACAAAGCCATAAAAAGGAAACAAGTTTTGGTTAGAAAAAAAATTTATTGATACTACAAAAAAAGTAGTTCTTGAGCATCAGAAAGTGCAGCTCTTACATGGTTCTTTAGTTAGTGATACAATTAGAAGCACGCTGTGACTTCTTTATTTGTGGATAAATTTACTGAACAAGGCAAATATCATGTGGAAATAACACTTGATGTTGTGTTGCTCTCTCCTAAAAATGTATAAAGTTGAGAAACTGAAATGAGTACTGGCAGGCATACACGAGATGCAGGAATCAGTCTTGAAATCCTTGTTTAAGCAGAATTCCCATCAATATCTGGTTGGGAAAGAAGTGTCAGCAAACTCTTACCAAGTGTGATTGATGTCTGTTGCCCTGAGGAAGCTGTTTCCACTCTGTGATGCACAGGTTCGTGAGTTGTCTTTCATTAAAAAGCCAGTCCAGTGCAGGCATTGCCCATGATTTAACTTCAGCCTGGACTAGGAACAAAGGCTGTAGAATTCTCAAGCAGTTGCTAGTTGGATCTGAAGTTAAGATGGGCAAAGAAGCAGAGCATTCAAACACCACATGTGTGGTAACCTGCTGGAGCTGCAGTGGGATCATGGATTCTCACCCCATTCCCATGCTGTGGTATTGTGCTGTGGTTTGGTTCTGCAGGGGATGGCACAGGGATTAAATATCACTGGTCTGCCTGGAGCTGCAGGCATCAGGTTGGTGTGACTGGCTCTTTTAGTACTCAGCCAGGTACTAGGAAAATGTGCCAGGTGCATTTATATTAAAATCAAACATGGTTTGGAAAAATAGGAGAAAATCCAGAGGTGAATCACAGTCTCAAACTGCAGCAAACCACAAAAATTCCTGTAATGTCTACACTGTGGTCACAAACCTGTGAAGAAAATCTGCATTTGTTTAAGACTGGGCCACTCTGACAAAATGAGATATTTGGTAATTATTATAGAGTATCTTATCCAATATCTCCAAGGAGATTTGTTCTGTGAAAGTATACGGGCTATTTTGCTCTGCACTAGTAAATCTTATATTTGCCTGTTCACCTCTTTTTGTTCTCTAGAGACAATTTCAACTCACAAAAATAAGCATGGGTCCCCTGGGAATGGCTCTAAAATGCTTTTGGAGTTGTTTTACCACCTGAATAACTCTGTTCTAGGTCAGCACAAATTTGACCTCTATTTTTCATTTGTTTTCCTTTCAATTTTTATCTAATGTTTGAAAATAGAAAAAAAATCATCTGCTCCACTGGAGTATTAGTCAGCCAAGGTTTGGTTATCAAACACCACGAGTGGTGTGGGTTTCCCTTCACAGACAGTTGTGTTTGTCCTGGCTGGTGCTGGTGCTGCAGAAAACTCACTCCAGCAGCACAAGCAGTGGACAGTATGACTAATTCAGCTTGTAAGCAGTTTTATTGTGGTCTCTCCAGTACAGGAGGTTTGGGTGTTTATTCAGTATTAAGTCATACACAATTTTTAGATGATGCAGTCATACAAAGAGAAGATCAGTTGAAGAAGAAAAGGGTTTTTTCTGATTTTTCTGGTCTTTCAGCTTTAGACCTGTCAGTTGCATCACTGTCCCCATATAAAAGCCACTTAGTTTCTCACCTTTTCCCCTCAGTGAGGCACATAGAAGATTTCAGATCTGACTATGAATCGACCACTGTCTAGATCAAAGATCCTATGGGGTGTTTAAGTTTCAGGACATTTTTCTACCTAATTATCTCAGAGCTGCTTTTTTTCCTTCTCATGTGGTGCTGGTAACAAAGGGCAGAGCTTATGGGTGACCTCAGTATTGACCTATTCCCGACTGGCATGTGGCACAGTGTTGTACAGGAGATGGAACACAGTTCTGGAAGGTCTGCAGAGGTCCCCCAGGTCTCAGACTCTGTGGTGGGGGTGTTTGCCTGCCAGCTGTGTGGCCCTTCTCTGGTATCACTGTTAGAGGTGCTGATTGAGTGCTGGCATGTGTGACCCAGTGCAGAACCAGCTGGGCACACGGTGTGAGCTGGGAGTGCATGTCTGCTGAAGGAAAGGATGCAGGCTCTGAGAAAATGTCAGATGGGAAATAAGGTCCTGTTCTGCATGTCTAAGAGGTGATGCAGAGCAGAAACTTGGAAAGTTGGAGCTGAAATTGTGTAAGGGGAAGAGACATGCTTTCAGTTCCCTCCCACACTTTCTGTTTATATCTTGCCTGTTGCATTTGCTTTCTTGTCCCTGCTTCCCCCTTTGTGTGTGGCACCAGGGGGAAGCGTGCTGGGTTCCCAGGGTGAGGTTCTCCATGGATGGTCAGTGCTGCTGGCTGCCACGGGGCTGCAGTGGCCTTGCAGAGCTGCTGGTCCCCAAAGCTCTCAGGGACAGCACCTGGAGGACTGCAAGCCAAAGGCTGCTCTCTGCCACACAGTGCCAGGGGTTTCACACCAGGGCGTGTGTTTGGGTCACATCAGCATCACCAAAACCAGTCGTAGATCTAGGTAGATTTGGAATTTTGGTTTGACCAGTGCTCCCAAAGACAAACTGTGGGATGGGACAGGAACCTGGCAGGGACCTGCATTCTGTAGAACTGAGAAGTCCATATGGCTTTTCCGTGTAGAATGTGGACTGTGAATTGCTTCCTTCCATGGCTCATAGGCAGTTGTGTGCAGGCAGGAACGCTGTAACCCTGTTTTCTCTTTGTAAATCATTAGACTTAATACTTTTCAGCCTCATCTTGCTGAAATACTAAAATTAAACCTGCACCCTGCCAGAGCCTGCTGGCCCTCATTCCACCTGGGCACACTCCTCTGTAGGGGCTGCTGGCACTGGCTCAATCATCTGTAAAAGGAAAAGCTTTATGACAGGGTGCTTGTGGTCAGACCATGACTGCAGGACAATCCTTCCTTTATTTGGAGGTTACATTTATAGGGAATACCTCATGGCAAATTAAGACATTCAGGGATCTACAAATCCAGAGCAGACAAAGCTGGGTACTGTATAGCACAGTGATGTTCTGCTCTGTAAGGAGTATCTCTAGACAGCATGCTGGTTCACATACTAACAAAAGCTTTCAATTATTAAAATGGTCATAATCTGATCCATAGCAATGTCACTGCAGGCCTTTAACTCAGGTGGACTCAGGATTCTTTGGGAGGACAGTGAGGGAATGGAGAGGCTGACCTGTGAGGGGAACTACGTGGTGAAGAGTGCACTGTGAGGGCTGTTTTCTGCAGCTGCTGAAGCCTCTTTTCTCCCATAACAGAGTTTCTTTTGAAAAAGACCTGTGAAAGGTGAAGAAGATTTAATGCCTAGTCCTTCAGTGCCCAGGTCTGTTGAAGCACAGGGAATGGCCACAGGAGGTGGGTTTAGTATTCTGGTGCAGTGGGTTACACCAGAAATGAGGAAATATGTCTAATCCTTGTGTGGACACTAATTAGCTCAATGGTATCAAGTGAGTTTCCTCATCTCATTACATCACAGTTACTCCATTTTTGAAATCAGGTTGATGACTGTCCAGCACTGTCCATTGTTTGGGATCTGCAGTTACAGAACAGCAGCACAGGCAGGGTCAGGATGACAGTGCCCCACACTCAGGGTCCAAGGGCTGTGCGTGGGCTCTCCAACACCCGCAGGTACCAAGTAAGCGCTGGAGATTATGAAACAACTAATACTCCAAATTAAAAACTGTGGAAAGATTTCTCAAGTTCACCATAAAACCTCTCTCAAGACTTCCTTTATTCCTTGTTTGGGGAACATTTTAAAATCATCACCATCATCATTATTTTTATGTTGTTAATTCCCAGAGCCCTATTCAAATAGGTTTTCAGAAATGGACTTCTTTGTTTGTTACTCAATAGCTGAAGTAATTTGTGGGTGTTTGGGTCTGGCCATCAATACCAAAACCAGGTAGTTACGGTGAGCAAAGGTATGCAAGATGGAATCTGATCCTTTGGATATTGCCAAATAAATAACATTTAGATGTATGTTTTGCCCATACCAATTCGGAGCAATTCCACCCTTAACAGAAACCTCTGTGTGATACAACATGTGTTTCCTTAACCCGGGACACACCTTTGTAACCATAACTGTGTTTTGCATACAAATGTATGCCTTTAAAATTGTCTTGTTCTCTCTGACAAACATATGAAACCTTTCAGAATGATATTCATTTTGGTGACATTTATTTATACCTTGGACCAGCCTAAATTTATAAGCCTTAGGGGTATAAGCTGTAGCTTTCATCCAAAGCTTGGTTTTATTTTCAGTTCTGTTGATGAATTTACTGTACTGATTTCATAGTCATAGGGCATGTTAGCTGAGTAGCTCAAATCTCTACAGAAAGGGGATTGTGTATTTATAAGGATAGCAGTAATATTCAGAATGACATCATTAAGGATTATAAAAATAATTAAAAGTTTTGAATTTAAGGACTTATACATGACCACACAGAATAACAAGTGAGGAGAGGGAAAATGCAATTCCTCTGTTAGGCTGTTCTCTCCCTCACTGACCATCAGGGCTGGACACCATGTCAGATCCATCACTTTGAAGAAAAAACCTCTTCTGGTCCCCAGCTGGGCATACCCCAAACGAGGTTGGGCTCTGAGATCTTGCAGTCCCTCACAAACATGGTCTGGTTTCACCAGGGAGCACTTACGTGGTTTTGGCTCACATACTGTGAGCTTGGCTGCTTCATGCTGTGGGAAAACCAGTGTGCCTGCTCTCCTCTGCATTCTTACCTGGAGATTGTGCCTGTTTGTTCCCTCCAGTCTGTTCTCCCAGACAAGCCCTCAGCCCCATCCTCCCAGAGCAGGAATGACGTGTCGTCACGCCTTGTGGTGACTCTGTAATGTGGAGAACTGGCATGGGGATAAGATCATGCTTGTTCTGTTCTCTGACCTGAAGGAATGTAAACCCACTGACCTCATGTATGTGCAGACATTGCCAGACCCTCTTACTCACACCACTTTGTAGTTCAGCATTATGCTTATCCCTTGCACTGCACTGTGCTGTGCAGAAACTAATGGCAAATTGTCTCGGGAGATGCCCCCATTCCATGAAGAATAAAAGCAAATTCCTCAGGTAGGCTGGCCCTTATATGAGAGAGCCCCTCATTCCCTGGGCAGGCCCATGGGAAGGGACTTGGCCACTGCATTAGTTTCTGCAGACAGTGCCTCACACAATAAGGTGTGATGGGCAACGGAGTCTCTAGAGCCCATCACCTGAACCCAGGTGAGCTGTGGGAAAATCCTCTTGACTGTCTGAGACACCAGTTACCTGCCTCCATAGCTGCCTCCTTGCAGGCCTGGGAGCCCACATGGAAAGCACCACATTATTTCCCTTTGGAATGTATTCATTACTGCTGTGACTTCCACATGGAAGGCTGCAGTCAACAGCCTCACCAGTGTGCAAACTGCACGTACTCTCTTACCTGAAACCAGCCTTCTCTGCACCCTATTGCAGCTCAGGTTGGCCTGAGACAACTATAAACATGTAAATCAAACAAAACTTTCTAAATATGCCTCAAAGAGTTGATCACTGCATCTGCATCACGTGCATTCCAAAGGGTTCATGGATGTGCTGCAAAGAGTAAATTTGTATGTACATCAAAATTAAAAAATAGATCAAGTTACATGCAAAACTAACAGTTCTCCTGTAAGAATGACTGGCTGAGGGCTCCGTGTCCCCAGGAGCAGTTACCAGCTCTGGGGAGGATACCTGTGGGAGCAGAGAGACATGAATTCAGGTCCTATTATTGTTTGCTTATTCTAGCACAGAACCTCCTTAGAAAAGTGAGAAAAAAGCTCTTTATTCCTGCAAAACTTGTGGCATTATCCCCTGTAACCATCATGAGGGTGGGGAGTCCATGCCAGAACCTTTGCACAGCTGCTGTCGAGGAGTTGGCACAAAACCCTGACACTGCTCAATCCAGAACCAAGTTACCCCCCAGGGCCCCCTCCAAAAGGCAAAGGGTTATTGCTGCAGGAATAAATCCTGTTTCTTAGAAAGACAGCCACGGAATTTAGGGGGGAAATTGAAAGGTTTGGTCATGTTCCTGCTGCAGCTGCTTGAAATGCATAAGGCTGAATTACCTCGGGAGCATGACAAAGGTCTGACAAAACCTGGCAGTTTTAATTAATGGCCTCTATTTAGCTGCCAGAGTCCAGTGGTTCTGCTGACAAGATGGAGCAATGACAGATCAGTCTCCACTGAAATCCTGTGTAAATGCCTTTAAGGCAGTAAAATATGTATTTAAAAACATATATTTAGTCATGTGCATGAATTTTGAAGTCTTTCACAGGTGCCCAGATTTGTATCTCACAGATTTCCCTGAGCAAGACATGCAATTTAAATCCCTAAAACAAATCAAACCTGACACAAAAATGATTAATTATTGAACAAAAAGGCATCATCATCTGCAGATAAAAAGAAGGGGGGAGTTTTACCATTACAAAAAAAAAAATCACATTTGTAAGGTCTAAAGCATGTTTGGTGTTTTTTAATTAGCCAGAGGAATAGTGGATTTTGGAATCACTTAAATGGCTTAACATGGCTTTGTGTGCCGTTGTTTTGTTTTGAAGTGGCAGAGACTTCCGCAGGAGAAAAATGTGGAATCCCAGCCCCAAATCTCCCATAAGCTCCTACTGGAGAGGTAATGTCTCCATCCTCACGTGGAGCCAGGTGTGGCCTGGCTGGGGCCGCCCCTGGAATGCAGCTGGCAGTGGGAGCTGCCTGGCCCCTTTCCCTGCAGGTGCCAGCAGGGATTGATGCCGGGGCTCCCAGGGCGAGCTCAGCTGCCCAGAGTTCCCTGTGGTCAGAAACCACAGTGTTCCTGTGAGCCACATGCTTGGTATGTACAGGAGAGCAATTGTGTGTGGCCAGACTAAGCCCCACAGCGTTCTCGTTGTCCCAGAGCTGGCAGGTGAGTCTCCCTGGGCATGGTCCTGGCCGTGGTGCCCCCGAGAGCCAGAGCGTGGAGCTCTCGGGAGCCCCGCGGTGTCCTCAGTGCAGCTGCCTCCTCGCTTTGGAGGAGGATCCTGTTCAGGGAAGGTCTTCTGAAAGATCTTTGTAGGGGAAAAGAAAAGGTGCTCAGGGCACCCCGAGGATCCCTCATTACAGTAGAGGCCTTGGAGCCTTTGGCAAACAGCCTTCACTTCTCTTCCGCACTCTGTGGAAGGAAGTTCAGGTGTGTTCCTGAGGGCGTGTGAGAGATGTGTACTGACCCAGCCTGGGGTGACAGCAGAGAGCACTGCCAGCTTGCAGGAGGTCAGGGCAGCACGGGTCTGAGGGCACAGAGCTGAGCATCCCCTGCTGCAGGGCAGGTCTGGTCTGGCACAGCCACTGGGGCCAGGGCTGAGTGTGCAACCAGGGCCAGGCACACTCTTGGCAGCAAAGAGAAAGCAGAAAAGTGAACAGCAACAGGCCTTTGGGTTGGCTCTTCAGCCTCCATATCATCCCTGGGGGTGAATTCATATGCCTTAAGCTGATCCAGTGTTGAGATCCACGGAGTAAACCAGGTTTCCCTGTGCACACACCCGCCCTGCATGGGCACCTCTTGTGTGGCTGCTGGAAAATTTTGGAGGCTCTGACCCTGTGGCAAAAAAGAGATGGATCTGGTTTCCCTAGTCATCATGTTCAGGATTACACATGCCATGATGATGAAGCACTGAAAGTCATGAGTCTGCTCCCATTCACTGATAAACCAGTCATGCAAAAGGCTCTTTGGAATAGGAATTCAGCAAAAGGCATTTCACATCTGTCAGAAATAATTCAAGGGTGTGGAGTGACTCATTGGGAACTGCATGAATAACCAAGACTTAATTTTCAGCAAGACAAAGCCATGAACTCTTGTCTGGCACATCAGTGGGGAACGTGTTCCCTTTGTTAAAGCCTGTGTTCTGAGAAGTGATGTTAGCAAAAAATATCAGTTGGAGGAATTTTTGTGATGGCTACAGACTGACAACTTTTAAAGTGAAGGTTTGTGTATGGCAGGATAGCACGGGTGTAAGACTGCAGAGCTCAGAGAAGAAAATGAAACTGAGAGAGAGGGGAAGCCTTACACTGGTGTGGTCAGAAGAGTTTCTGCTGCAGTCAGGAGCAGTATCGCCTCTCAAGATGTGTCAGTCTCCTAAATCAAAGGAGCATTGCAGGGACCCACCTAAAGCAATTCACACCCTCAAATCAGGTGTGGGTTGGGATCAGTTCCAGAGAAAAGCCCCTTCCCACCACCAGGCCATCCTTCCCTCAGGAAGGCCCTGACCTGCATATCTTCACACTAACAACAATGGGATCTTCTCTGCCCAAACAGCCTCTGACTCCTGTGTGTTTCCATCCCTCTTCCTGGGCAGGTCTCCTAAATGAAGCTTTTGTACAACACCTGAAGTGTAGCTGTCTTATTTACCACAAACAAGTTCTCTTTCTATGCACCAACCTGCATATGCAGAAAGGGGACTGGAGGAAACTGAAGGTAATCCATGAGACATCTTTCCCACCCAGAGCCTGAGAATACTTTCTCTACTATCAAATCCATAAACTCTTCTTGAGGTATCACTTCTTAGATTTTTTCCAGACCACAATACAGTGTTATTTGAGAAGCAGATGATGCTGTGTAAACCTTAAAAATAAAGGATTAGACTAAAAATCAAGACATAAAATTTGAGACTAGAATAAAAAAATGGGAAATGAAACCAGCCTAACCTGGGTGTTTTAATATTAAGCAAGGACTCAGATCTTTCCCTTGCCCTGGTAAGAAGCAAAGATTTTGTGATAGGTTAACTAATTCCTCTGTCCTTGGCCAAGGCTAGGAAGTTGTCAACCCCTGCTGGTTCCCACTCATCATTTGGAAATGAGTAGCTGGATTTTTTTTTCCCTAAACTGTAGAGCAAGCAACAGCAACAGTTGTACCACTCTGAGGTTTCCATTTACTGTGCTGTGTAAGAACAGTGACAAGAAGTGGGGAAGGTGGGATCATTTTCCCTCTGGCCTGTGCCAACTCCAGAGTCCAGGCATCGCCCAGGGTCAGGTGCTGGGACCCTCAGTTTGTTCTGTCAAAGCTCTCAGGTACTGCATCCCTGCAGACAGAGCTGTCTCTGTCCCTGAGGGTTGGAAATACCGGCAGCACTCAGAGATTGGAGACTTGGCAATGTGAGAGATGGCTTTATAAACTGAGCAGAGGCTGGGAGAAACCTTATGAGCTCCAGTTACAGGTCAGAGAACAGATTAAAGTGCATCAAGTGATGGACAGCACTGGGGTTCTGTGTGTACTGAGGTCCAGAAGTTGTCACTACACATTAGGTATTTCCAGCAGTTTTTTTCTTTATCCAAGTTGTAAAAAACTTCCCAAAAGTATGGTTAGGTGACAGATAATCTGCCCTGAATTTGTTCTTGCCAGGACAGGGCTAAATCTGTCATGGCCACAACCTGCCAGCACTTCACACAACTCCTTGATCCTGTGTGAGTCAGACAGTGAGCTCTGAGAGCTGAGTCCATGAGGAGGACACGTCTTGGAGCAGGGCGAGGAATGCAGAGGCGTGTGCTGGAAGGTGTGGCGGGTATGTGTGAGCTGGGAATGACTATGCTGAAGAAATCCTGGTAATGCAGAGGTGAAGGAGTCCAAGAGCTGTAGGAGTCCCCAGCACATGCCGTGGGATCAACTGATGGACTGATCTGTGGCCACAGCAGCTGGTGCAGGTTCCTAGCATGGAAATGCTGTTCAGCAGCAGTGATTCTGAGTCTCCCATGGCAGCAGCAGATATGGGCCTGCCTTAGTATTAATTTCAAAGACCTTATAATGCTTTGCACAGCCATCCTGCCCTTCATTTGAGGCTTCACTGGACAGGGCTCAAAGATAATATAAAAAACGTGTTCAGTACTGGAAACAATCCAAGTTCTGTGTCTCCTAAGTGGATGTCTGAGCACAAGACTTCCCATCTTCATCTAACTAAAGATGCTTGCTCACCATTCTTGTAAAATATGCTGCTCTCATCTCTTTTGTTCATAAAGCAGAGAGACAGCTTTGTGATGTGGGAATGAAGCAAATCAACAATTCCATGTATTTCAATGAAGTCCTAAGTGAATTTAGTGTTGCAGCTAATGCTCTAGAATAACAATTCCTTGGTGGGACCTAGCATATACAGTGATTACCTAATCACCCGCTTTGGTGAAGAAGGGGATTATACTGCCTGGTTTAAAATTAGCTACTTAGCCTCACCAAAGCTTTATCCACTGCAGAGATCACAAAGATTTTTATCACAGAGGATTAAGTCATTGATTTACATCTGACAGTAAATTAAACTGAGATGAGTGATGCTGTAACCACCTTGATTCCTGTCTCAGCTCTCTGGGACGTTGCTAACCCTGGAGGGGAGATGCTGAACACGGTTCCAGCAGCTGCTGACCCAGCACAGCTTCCAGCCCAGCACAGTGGCCATCACTAGTACTGACTTCAGTGTACTGCAGTAGTACGAGCTGACTGTGAGGGATGCACAAGCCCTGAGCAAAGGTGAGAGCAGGGCAGTGCCATAGCAAATTGTATTTAATGTCTAGAACTGAACAGTTATAGATGATGCAGAATGGTCTGTTATATTGTGCACCAAAGGACAGCTGTTTGGAGGCTGCTCTTTCTCTCACCTGTCTGCTCTTGTTTTGGGCCAGCAGCTCCAAGGCAGGGATGTGGAAGGCAGCCTGTGGTCACCAGAGCTTTGGGTGTGCAGTTCAGTCCACACCTGCACACAACTCATCACCCAACTGTACCGTGGCAGATTTCCTGGAGCACTGAACACTGTCCCTCACGAGCTGCTGTGAACAGCCCTGCCCCTGCTGCACCTCTTCAGCTCAGGGAGTGGCCAGCAGCAATCCTGTATCCCAGTTACTGGCTGCAGCCTCTGTAATTACAGAGAAGCCTGGGAAGAAATGAGACTGATCTCCAGCAGGGACCCAGGGAAGATCAGACAGCAAAACATGTCTCTGCTTTGGGTTCAAACTGTGCATAAAGAGGGAAGAAGCATGTTAGAGAGATCCAGCTCTTTCCCACCTCTACAGTTGTTCCCCTAAAACCCACCCTGTAAGTGCACAGCCATTGGAGCATATCCAGTCTCCAGGCCTTCTGTCTGCAGGAATGTAGCTGGGACTGTATTACTGTTAAGAGCAGGACAAAGCTGTGACCCACAGCTGG
The DNA here is from genome assembly GCA_026770055.1 of Myrmophylax atrothorax. NCBI lineage: Eukaryota > Metazoa > Chordata > Aves > Passeriformes > Thamnophilidae > Myrmophylax > Myrmophylax atrothorax. The sequence goes on from JAOXXN010000137.1 coordinate 25,436,638, forward strand.
AGGTTCAGGTAGTCTGCGGCCCTTCCACCCTGGCTAGCTTTTTTCTAATTTTGCTTGCTGCACCTTTCTGATAATTGTCGCTCGTTGCTGACAGTCTGGACAAGTGTTCCAAAACAATTCTGTGAGCGAGGGATGTGGTGTTGGCTGTGGATATTTAGAGCTGCTGCCTTGAGGGATCCCGGATGCCCATGGGTGTGAGTGCCTGTGTAAACAGGCACAAGGCAGATCTGTGCCACGTGCTAACTCTGGCCACGGGGCTCTGGGCTTGGGAACAGCATCGGGACAGTCCTGCTTATCAGTGTCCTTGTTTGGGCAGTGACTGAGCATGGGGGGCTTTTGCCTGCACTTCCAGCAGTGTCAGTGTTGGGGTGTCCTGCACTTCCAGCAGTGTCAGTGTTGGGGTACCCTGCATGCCTCAGCTCTGTCTAACACAGGGGTCTCTGATGTGACAGTCCCCCTGGGACTGCCCTTTCTGTACACAGGGCTCTGTCCTGAACAGGGCAGTGCCAGGAGCCCCTCACCCGCCCAGAGGAGTTGCAGTGGAGGTGGCAACTCCCCATTAGTGTCTTCTGCACTGCCAGCAGGAACAGGCACCCTGAGTGCTCACCTCCTCCTGTGGCCATGCATGAGGAGTGCTGAAAGCAATCAGTGAGCAAAAGGAGGAAGAAATGTGACTGACCACCATGTATATGAAGACATCTTTTCTTGCTGTTCAGAGAACCACCAGCTTAATACAGAAAGGCACAGAGTTTATTTCTGCCCCATTTCCATGTCACAAGATGTCTGTGCAGTTAAGTTGTGCTGAAGCCAGACGTGGTTCATGGTGGGGTGAGGAGCTGGGCACTGCTGCAGGAGGAGGGGGCTGGCAGAGCAGGGAGGGCCAGGGGCACATCGCCAGGCCCAGCCCTGTCTCAGCTGTCACCCTGAACTCTTCAACCCTCATGCTGAAGTGCTGAATATGCTCAATGCTTCACATTTGTCCTCTGTGTTACAGACTTTCTCTTTTAGAAGTTCTGCCTGCCCAGGGCCACAGCCAGGCTGGCAGCCCCCTGTGCGCCAGGAGCGCCGGGCTGGCAGTGCTGGCACAGGTGGGACCGGCCTGGACTCACCAGACACTGAGCATATTTGCCCAAGGATTAAGCAAGATAATCCCCTGAGTTTCTCCGTGCCCCGTTCAGGGGGCCCAGTCCCTTCACCCTTCTCTGTGCATGGGGTATTTAAATGCTGGCATTTTCAGGCCCTGGTCCCTCAGGGGCACCCCACGGGCTGGCTGACCACGCTGTGGCCGCCGCGGTGCCGCGGTGCCCGAGCCACAGTCCCCCCGAGCCCCCTGCACTGCTGCTTTGGGCAGCTTGGGCAGGGCAGGCACGGCTGTGCTGGCGTCTGGCGTCTGCTCAGCTTTACTTTGAGGTATTTAAACTTAGCAGAGTGGCTTTTCTTAGGTCCATATGCGTAGATCAGGTGGTCACCTGTGGCAATATGTTTACTCAGAGATTCTGGCTGCTTTCAGGGACTGGCCTTCTCTAAACATAATTAGGGTTATTTAAATAGCTGCTCACAATTACCTCTGGGTTCACACAAAACATGAACTCCCTGACTGAGCAATAACGTCGGGCAACACTAGGGGGGAAAGCCACAGGGATTTTGCTGCTGAATGCCTCAAAGATTTGTATGATCCTGCTGTCAGTGGACGTTTACTTTCAAAGAGCTGCCAACACGTCTACTCTGCCATTATGTCAGTTTTCAGACCAGCAGCTTCGCTGGGCACTTTGACAGTTGTTCCCACCCGTCAGCCTCCCTTGTCCTTACCCATAGGAATCAGGCTGGAGATAGATGTAGCAATGCCTGATTCAGGGATAGACATGAATAGAAGTTTTTCAGCTTTTGTCCTTCTGCCCACCCTAAATAATTTATTTCTGGGATTCCAACAAGGCCATCACACTGACTGTGTCTGTGAGAGTGTCAGTGAGCAAAGCCCAGTGCCAGCCCCAGCCCCAGCCCCAGCCCCAGCAGGTGCTGAGCTATCAGGTCATCTGGAACACACATCTCATTTTCAGCACAGCACAATTTTCTCCACAGCGATGTTATCTTTGCCGTCGGCTCCTGGCACGCAGCAGCTCACACACACCATTAGCAGGTGCCCGAAGACATACACGGAATTTGCTCTCAGAACATTTCTTCCATTCTTCCTCCCAGACTGATGAATGGCAAGTTAAAGCTAAAAGCTAAAGCTGTACTGAATGCAGCCCATTCCCCAACAGGGCCATGGAGACTTAAACATGGGCTTCAGGAGAAACCTCTCACATATTCCAATCTCTGCCATGGTTCAGCTCCTCAGCACAGCACCTTAGGAAGTGGGGAGTGCAGTTCTGTGCCCTCGTGCCACTCCTTCAGGATCAGATGGCAAGAGGCAGCAATGAGGCAGACACCTGGAGCAGTCTCTGTGGGGAGCTGAGCAGACCAGTCTGTGGCCCCAGAAGGCTCTGGGGTTTTGAGTGCCGCTCTCCCATGAGGGCAGTGGCCTCTGTGCCCTGGGGGGTCAGGGCAGGAGGGCAGCATGGAGAACACTGACCTATTGAAACCAGGCTGCTGTGTGTACCTGGGCACACTTGCCACTGGAAAACTGCACGGTAGAGGCACTTTTGTGCCAACTGTGGAATTAATTTCCTTAGAAAAGTATTTTGCCTAAAGCCCACTGGAGATTGCAGCCCCAGATAACTTGCTCACTTTGGTCTGGGGTTGGAGGTGAAACTCCACAGCAGGGGCACATCCAGCCCCCAGGGCGAGCACTGCTGGCTGTACAGGCAAGGGATGTCCTGTGCCAGGCAACCCAGGGCGAGCACTGCTGGCTGTACAGGCAAGGGATGTCCTGTGCCAGGCAACCCAGGGCAGAGGGAAGGGCACTGGGGAAAAGGGGGTTGTTACACTTCTGTTCTACTGAGGTAAAAAGAAGCATTTGTCATTTGGCTAAGAAAGTGGACTGTTGGATCCTACATTCCCTGCCTAAGTCTATGGAACAGGTTCTGTTGAGTGCTGTCAATACCTCAGAGGTCTCATTTGTTTCTTTCTTGTGACATTCTAAGTCACAAAGCTACTTTGAGTTGGTTGCATCTATTTGCCCTTTCCTTCCCTTGAAGCAAATACAACCAGTAAAATTCCCTGACGTATGTCTCTCCTTACTGAAGTTTCTTTCCTCCATTGCCCTTCTCCATATAATCAGACCCCTTTTCACACATGAGCAAACCTAGAAAATCATTTAGACTGGGAACCATGTGAACCATTTCAGTGAACGTCAGGTAATTGTGTCTTAGAGGCCTTTTGGAAGGTCAAATATTTCTGTGTAATTTTTCCAGCTACTTTCTCCACGAACTGAAGCCCACTGGCACTGGGCAAAGAACAAGGTGGCTTTGTACAAGTCTCCAACTCCTTGTCCCCATGGAGCACTCGCCCCAGATCTCTGCTTGATTCCTTTCATGGTTTTTTTCCACGACGCCCAGCTCCACATGTCACCTGCTTGTGCAAGGTTTGTATTGCTCACCCTTGGCCGAGGAACAGCTCAGGTTTCCAAACACACTGCTCAGTAGATTCTACACTTTTCCAAAAAAGGGCTGTCTTTTCACTTGCATCAAGATATGAAAAACAACCTGAAAATCATGAGACATACAGACAGGCACAAACAGACAGATCACTGCAGTGCTGGTGCACCTGCCTGCCCGTGGTTGCTCCTGGTGTGTCTCTCCTATGCCGAGTGTTCCAGATGAGCTGCAGCTTTCCCTGCTGGCATCACTAATTTGGGTATTACTCCTAACAAACTAATAAACTTTGTGATACTAAACAAGAAACTAAAATACTAATTTTAATGAACTGACCAATATTAGGGCCACAAGATGGTCACATAATCCCAACTTTCATTCAAAACTAGACAACATCAAACAACATTAAATAAACTTTATGTTCTTCTTTAGTAATGCAATTTCAACTACAGAAGTAAATAAATTTGGTTTATACTAAGAATGGAATCACAGAGGGACTTCTAGAGATAAAATTTCTATTTTAGGAGAGATTTAAATTTCATAAAGTGGTCTTGTTTTCTGAAAACTAACCTAGAATGGAGAACAGAACAATGCCCCTTAGGCTGCACATTCATTAAAGCAAAGGCTTTTTTAAACTGCAAACCTGGCAAACAAGGCCCTTGTTTGTCCTCTTGGGAATGCAAGACCAGTCAATAACAGTGTGGTGAGTTCCCAATCCCAGATTCCTTCCAGCTGCTCCAGACACTGCCCAGCTTTGCTCCTGGAGCATTCCCGGGCTGTGGCAATAGCCACGGCACAAGCCCAGCCCTGGCAGCGGCCGGGGACAGACACACATGCAGGGAGGGGTAAGGAGGCAGCAGCAGCTGGAGCTTTAACCAAGGAAAACATAAAAAGTGACAAATCTGTTTGAGAAAGAGGCTGTCGTGCAATGCAAGTGCACCAGTGCCAATCCCCAGAGCTGCCCCAGCAACACCTCGGCGGAGCCCGCTCTGTGCCCGCTGCCAGCACCGCCTGCCCAGCGCTCAGCACCGCTGCCCACTGTGCCCTGCACCCCAGCTGGATGCAAACCCCTGCAGGCTCCATCCCCACGGGGATGGGGACATGGGACTGTCCCCCTCGTCCTCCTGCCACTCCTCCAGCATGGCAGCCCATGAGCCTCACACCAACCCACGGGGCTGCCTCTGGGTCCACAGCCCCTGGGGAGGGAGGGCTGGCCCCACACAGCCCTTGGGGAGGGAGGACTAGCCCCACACAGCCCCTGGGGAGGGAGAGCTGGCCCCACACAGCCCCTGGGGAGGGTGGGCTGGCCCCACACAGCCCCTGGGGAGGGTGGGCTGGCCCCACACAGCCCCTGGGGAGGGAGGGCTGGCCCC
>JAOXXN010000137.1:25445072-25457539 GCA_026770055.1 Myrmophylax atrothorax
GGCGGGTGGGCGGGCCCCACACAGCCCCTGGGGAGGGTGGGCTGGCCCCACACAGCCCCTGGGGAGGGAGGGCTGGCCCCACACAGCCCCTGGGGAGGGAGGGCTGGCCCCACACAGCCCCTGGGGAGGGTGGGCTGGCCCCACAAAGCCCCTGGGGAGAGAGGGCTGGCCCCACACAGCCCCTGGGGAGGGAGGGCTGGCCCCACACAGCCCCTGGGGAGGGTGGGCTGGCCGCACACAGCCCCATTCCCTGCTTGGGGCTCACTGTCCCCAGCAGCAACCACAGAGGAACAGAGGCAATAATGACACTTTCTGATGTGCTGCTCCTTTCTGCATGGTTAAAGACCCACTGTCTGACACATTTTACTTGCTTCCCTTTGTGCCTACTTTGGTTCCTCAATGCAAGTCAAGATCCACTCCAACTGCACGTTATCTTGTATTTGGAACAAAATACCTCAAAACCTGCACATGGAGATCTTTTTGAGTAAATATGAAATTCTATAATTAGAAAAAACCACAGACTAAACCAGTCCAGTATTCTCAGACTACAAGCACGTTGTTAGTCACCGTTAATTGCAGGCTAAAACTATAAAATACAGGGTATAACAACATTTCTATAACATCTACATGGCATTTGTTACAGACAGTGTCCTTTAAAGTCAGCTACATGTAATAACTTCTGACTACTGTATGTAGTTGCAAACTGTAGGAAATCACATAATTTGAGAAATGCTGGGAATAAGACAGTCTGGATCAGCACTGTCTAAAGAATATGGTTTTGAGACACCAGATCTCAGCCCACACCCTTCCCTCCCTCCCACAAGACACATCGATTTTGTACTTTCCTTGGCAGTTTGGGGTTGCAATGCAGCCCCAGCTGGGAGGGGTCCAGGGGCATCTCTGCCAGGCTGCAGGAGTTGAGTCCCTTGGGGGACCCTGGGGCTGGGGTGGCTCTGGCAGGGCAGGGGTCTGCATGTAGCAGGGATGGACCTCTCCTGCTCCCTCTGGAAATCTGGAACTGGCACCATCTGGCACACACACGTTGTTCCCTGTACCAGCATGCATATCTTTAATGAATGACAGATTGATTTCTCCACTTGGGGCAGACACCAGGAGTCCTCTTTAATATCAGTGTTTAGCTCTGACATGGTCTGCTCCTCCTGGAAAGAGCACAAAGGAACAGGTTCCAGTGGCAGAGCAGCAGCAGACCCCCCAGAACGATGGCTGACCAGAGAACCTGGCTCAGAGTGGAAAGAGAGAGTATTAATTAGGATTAAAGGGAAGTAACGGGCTTAGTATAATATGACAGCTGTGCCTCAGAATGCCACACTTTCTAGCTGCAATCCCTACTGTCAGATATCTACATCATAGTTTGGGTATTGGCCAAATCACACTGGCTGCAGAATCCCCCCATTTCTGAAGTCACTGGAGAGGGGCACAATTGTCTATATTTAGCCCATCAAGTCCCAATATTAATCTTTGTTCCCTCCTTGCATTAGTACCCTGCTGTCCACTTTCACCTGGCATATCCCACAGTGGGTGTGGATGCTGAAGAATGCAGCCAAGGCCGTGCTTTGCCCAGAAGGATTAATGGCTGGGCCTGTGGTTTGTTTTCCATTTAATTCCTTCTTCCTTTCCCCATGTGTGGGTTTCCTTATAATACACTCTATAAAAAACACTCCAACCAGAAAACAGCAGACCTGAAATGGAAAGGAAATAATAAATCAAATGGCAGAAGGCAGAGAAGAAGTAAAGGGATAACATTTGCAGTGCAATTTTGCCTAGAATTGCAGTCATATCTGTGCTTGTTTGAGGTTATGAAGGTATGTTTGGAAAAGAAAGCAACAGCTTTGTGGGAGCCAAGCACAGCAGCCCAGTTGCCAGGCTCGAACAGAGCCGGAGCCATCCCTCCTCCCAGGGGGCACGGGGTGCTGCAGGGCTGCCCACCCTCCCTGGCACTGCCCTGCACACTCCTCTGACAGCACTTGTGGTCACTGAGGGCAGAGGGAGCTGCCGGCCCTGCAGGAGTCCCTCAGGGAATGGTGTTGGCACCGCCAGTGTGTGCTACATGCCACGGGAAGGGAAGCCAGCAGAGGGAGATCGCAGGGAGACTCCTGGCTGGCCAGCTGGGATCGAAGCCCTCTCCTTGCAGCACATGCTGGGAGCAAACCATGTGGTGTCCTGTAACACAGATCAAAGTGATGTTCCCCACTGGCGAGGTGTCCATTAAGTATCAATGATGCTTTTCTTAAAGCAGGAGAGATGTGAAAAGGAGCACAGGCGAGGAGAAGGGAAGAAATATCTTTGGAAAAAAGCCTCAGGGCTGGTGGTGATGAGAAATGCTCAAACTTGACCCTGGTCAGTGCACAAGGGAACAGCACTCTGCAGAGGGAGAGAGGAAAGGTTCAGCAGCACCTCTGAGCAGTGGAAGAGCTGCCCTGCCCCTACCAGGGACAGGCAGCAGTGCAGGCAGTCAACTCCTGTCCTCATCCATCTCAACAGACAGGAAAAGGCAAAAAAGAGACCAGAAAGAAAATCAGGGAAAAGGCACTTTCCTGGGAGCAAGGAGCAGCAACAGAGCAGATTTAGGGCTACAGCACAGAGTTTCTCTCTTTCCTTGCAATGGTGTTTGCAGGTCCAGAGTGTTTAAAACTTCCACTGGACTTAAAGGTCCCCAGTGCTTGAGTGTGACAGTGACAAGTGGCCAAAGCTCCTTGTTTATGGTGACCTAACTCATCTCTTTCCAAAACTCCCCTGGGTAAGGTCTGAAGGGTGCTGGGGAGGTGGGTCCTGCCTGCCCGGCCGTGTCCATCTGTCCACGGACAGATTAACCTCTGCCACTGCCCACACAAGTCCCACATTCCCACAGGGACATCATTTCAGACTGTCCCTCCTGGAAGGAAGGGACTCTGAGAGGGAGCACACAGTGGGCAGGAGCACTGGGCACTAGGATGCTCCACCTGGCCTCGTGCTCCTGTGGGGGCACAGGGGCCTTGGCATGGTCCCTGCAGGGGATGGGCAGAGTGGCCCCAGCACCCCCCAGCACCAGCAGTGAGGGAGGTAGAGACGAGCGGGACGGAAGGGGATAGAACAGGGAGGGTGGGGAGAGAAATTGTTTCAGAGCTGGAGCTTATTTTGTAGAATCTGACTGTTAAACAAAGAACCACAGTGTTTTTAAAATTATGCTTACTGAGTTAAGTCACTCTCCTGCCAACTGGTTTCCTTCAGCTGGCTGGACAATCTGACACCTCCTCTAAGAAAAGAATCCACCAACATGAGCAGCTTGGTGTGACAGGATCAGGAGCCACCCCTGAGCTGTGCCTCCCGGGCAAAACAAGCACTGGAGCTGGGAAATGAGTCCCTTTATGGGATACTTCTGTCCTGCCAAACCTGGAGCCTCTGGCTGCTGGTCTGTGCCTGTCACACCGAGGGGGTGGAGGGGTATGTGCCCCTCCTCTGACACCCCCAGCTGAACATTCCTGCTTTTCCCTTAGCACCAAAGCTCCTGTTTCAGGTCCCCTCAGGACACTGAAGGGCCCGGGACAAAGAGCACCCTTTGAAGGCTCTCATTACTCTGTGCTGTACTTCTCAGCTCTGATTAGCCTATCTATGAAATTCCAAAAAGATGGTTATCTCCTCTGACTTACTGACTTAACTCTGACTTACTCTGACCCAAACCTTCTGTGATACCTTTCTGCAAGAACTCCTTAAGTGCTACCCCTGATGAAATACCAGCATGTTTCACATCTGCCTCATTTTGATACTAATGAAGGCTGGGTTTTGTATTATATCATTACAGCTTTTTTTTCTGTCAGTAGCAGTTATAATTCTATTTATTAGTTACTGCAGTTACCACTTGGAATGCATTTGTCTTTGGAAGCAGCAAAACTTGTGGATATTTTACATGGGAGAAACACTAATGTGATTTTGTCAAATAATACAAAAGGCATGTATATTTACATTTCTTGATACTACTGCAGAGTATGGGAGATAGGAACAGCTGTGCCTCAGCACTGGCACTGGTCCTGGCAGGGTAGAGCAAGAAATAGCTGAGGACACAAAACACCAGAATAATTTTAAGCATTCACCACTAAAGCACGGTATATCTTAAAATGCTGTCAGCATTTGTGCTAACATCCACAGCAACCCTGGATTTAGGCTTTGTTCTACATTTCATGCTGAGTTCAACAACAAATATTCCATCACAAGTATTTAATTTGAAAGTTCAGCAATATTTAAGGCCCCTCAAAGAGAATTTAAAACGATTCCCCCAGCCCTCAGAGCATGGACGGGCCATCACAGAGCCAGGCTGTAACCAGTGGGTGATGGGAGAACGAATCCTTGAGGAAGCCAAGCCTGAGGTTTGCTGTGGAGCTGCCCTGGCTACTCCCACCCACTGTGGGCACAGCCTGGCACGGTCAGCCACAGCTCCTCTGGTTCTGGCAGGACCTCCCTGTCAGCCAGGACAGGGTGAGATTCACCCAGAGACCTCATGTGGTGACACCCAGCAGTTCCAGAGGCTGCTGTGGCCACAGGGACACTACTCTGCTCCCGAGGCACTTCCAGCAGTTCCAGAGGCTGCTGTGGGTGCAGGGAGAGCTGCTCTGCTCCCGAGGCACTTCCAGCAGTTCCAGAGGCTGCTGTGGGTGCAGGGAGAGCTGCTCTGCTCCTGAGGCACTTCCCATCCCATGCACAGCAGCCCCAATCCCTGCCCCACACACCCCAGGCAGGTGAGACGCCCAAGCTCAGCAGGGCATGAAGCATTTCATCATTAGTTCTGCTCGTTCCTTGGTGCTCCCCAGCCCCAGGACACAGCAGGACTTCACTTCCAGGTGGCCCACCAAGAGCAGGCACCACTTTCGGTGGGACACGGGACGTGGGCACTGCCACAGAAGGGACATGAGCACATGGGATGTGGGCACCACTGCAGACACAACATGGGCACGTACCCATTGCTTCCTTAGTAATTGTAAGGACCTTCAAGACCAGAACTTCTCATCCAAAACACCAAACAGCAAATCCCCACACTTTCCTGCAGTAGCTAAATCTGTTCTTTATTTATCAGAGCATTATCCTTCAGAATCCAAAAGCCCAGCTCCTTCCTCCCTCACTGCAGTTCATGGGACCCCAGCAAGGCCCAGGAGCAGCGACTGCCACTCACTCACCTCACACGGTGGCCACACTCCCAGGGCTGGCACAGCAGCCTCCAAGGGCTGCAGAGCGAGTCTTTGGGAAGCCTTGACACCCACAAGGATGAGTACATCTGTCTCAGAGGTTTGCTAAGCCCCTGAAATTGCAGGGCAAGGTTATCACCTGAAAAGAGAGAAGAAATGAAACTCATTAAACTATTCGAAGTGAGGAAGAAAATAAAATTACTTCAGTGAGGAATACTTGCATTTTAAAACACTGATATGTGTATTATCAGCCAGAGAAGCTGCTGTCTCTTCCAGAACATGCTGCTGGCTGAGAAGACCTTAACTTGTCAGTTGTATATTGCCACTAACACCTGAGACAGCAAACAAGAGCTAATCCTTACACCATTCGTGTGCTAATGACTGCAGGAGATAACTGCTGTGTCTGGCAAGTGTCCCATTTAATTCAATTAACTCCAGCCAGGGCCCCGTGATTGCAATGGCAGCATCAGAGAAAGCCAGAAGGCAGATCTGGAGTCAGATGGTAAAACCAAGGCAGTGTCCACCATCCCTTTGTGCTTGGACCCTGGCAGCCCACCCCGTGGGTAGAGACCAACCAGCATCCACAGCAGCTTCTGCAAAAGGGTGTGGGAGAATATAATTTATATTTTGGAAAATGTTCATCTTTTTTGCTGATAAAATGGAAGCAACTTTGTTCTTTGTATATTTTGCGTATTTCTTCTGAAACGCTGGGTTCTGTGTGTGTTTAAGCAGAGGTTTCAGTGTTCCCATCCCCATCCGTGGTCTGAGCCAGGGGGAAGATCATGTTTCCCCGAACACAAGGCAGATGTCTGCTGGCCAACCCAGGGGCACCCAGAGCCTCTGGTCCCTCCTGCAGGAACCTGACACTTGCAGTGATTGAGGTGCCTGAGGTATGAACTGAAACATTCCGATAAACAGGAAAAGTAAACTAACCATGAAAAATTTAGCTGAAGGAACAATTGGCATATCCCCTCAGTTGATACAATTTCCAGGTCTGTGTGATAGTAAAAACATACTTTCCAAATATTTTCCTTTTCCTTCTGAACATTCTACTGTGAGCTCCAACAGGCAGCAATATATCTGCCCACTCACATTATTCAGTTAAGAAGTTTCAAAATAGCAAGAGATGTGCAGGCAAGTTTCCTTGGTGGTGCTTCTGAAGTGTTAGTCTGGAATAAGATCCCAAGAAGTCTGTACCCAGCCAATGTAAATAGAAAGTGTATTTAAAGATGGGAGATTATCCACTCCTTGACAGGGTTGTCATACCTACTCTGCTGTCAATTCTTAGCAGCAGTTTTGTTTGAAGGTCACTCCAGCACAAATAATGCCAGGAAAGGCTTTTCTGCTGGAAAACAAAGCAAATCAAAAGGAGCTGTAAGGACTCATACATGACCATCATTTTGGACCTGTCTCAGAAGCAGCATGAGCCAGTGGAGATCTCTGAAGCTTCACAAAGTTCTGCTGTCTTTGTGGAAAACCCTTTATGGCATTCCTGTCATCCTCCAGCCTCTGTGCATCCTCCAGGATGGCTGAGAGTGCAGCAGGGAAGCCCAAACCATGCCAATAGTTAATGAGTTACAGTGTTCCCACCTTTGAATCCACCGGAGAACAATTGTCTGCAAATACAGCTCAGCTGCTCCATGCCAGCAACCAGCTTCAGTGTCAGAAAACCTGTGCTGTGGGTCCACTCGTTAACATTAAGCACATGTTTAGATAAACTTCTACATTCTATAGACATTTTTCCCATCCCATGGCTCTGATGGATGGAGGTGCTGAGCTCCCAGCACGGATGCTGGCATTCATTTCCCATATGCTCCCATCTACATGTTCAGTATCTTCCAGAAAAGAACCAACCTCCCCACTGTGCTCCAGTCGCAACTGTGCCCAGGTGTTTCCAGAGGGCCCAGGCTACCCTTCCAGGCACCACATGTACACCAGTGCAAGATCCAGGAGGGACAGTATGGGATGAGCAGAGCTGTGCAGAAACACCTGCAAGGAGAAGGATGCACCAATGCAGTTGAGGCTGGAATTCCTCCCTTGGCAGTGCTGATGGCTCTGGCAGGCTGGGCTTGGCAATGCTGCAGCTGCACTGTGACCTGGACACAGCATGGCCCGGCCAGGGGAGCAGTCACCTGCACTGGGACTGCCAGCAGCAGTGGGACAGAGCTGACCCTCCTCCCCAGCATGTCCCAGGGACACACAGCAGAGCCACAGCTGCCATTGCCTGAGGGACACTCCGGTCCTCCTGGCTGCTCACAGGCCAGGACCAGAGTGGCATATGTCTGCAGCATCCTGCCATTAGCAGCCTCCTCACTGCAGCTCTGAGAGTCAGTGAGCCCCAACAGGACTGTGCTGAGCTTTATCTTTGGCCAAGTGGGGCATGAGCCAAGGGAAAATTGTGCCTGACCAGGACTGGTGCATGTGTGGGTCATGGTGTGACAGCAGTGGGACAACAGTAAAAGAAATGGTGTAAAACCCCCAGGGCCTTTCAAAGCATTTCCAAATGCTGCCCCGATTTCCCTGCTGAGTGTCAGGTTCTGGGAACCAGCCACCTGCACAAAACCATTGCAGAGCCACATCTAAAACCGCGTCACCTGCTGCACAGAAAGAGCTGACAATGGCATTACCATGAAACTAAAATTAGAGCTAATTGGGCTCTGCAGTCACTGAAATTGATGACACTTCAGCAATTAACAACCCTGAATTTTCTTGACTGGAATAACTTTAAAATCCTCTCCCATTCATGCTTCTCCCTGCTCCACCAGCAAGAGCCCTGGTAGCCTGGCATCCCTCACAACAGGGCAATTCTGGCACCCTCCCGGGGCTTGTGCTGTTCCCAGCAGCTACAAGGGTAGGCACAGGTCTGGGAAGAGAGAATGTGCCTGTAAATCAGCATCATTTCACAAAAATGGTATGTGATAGTCAATGTCAGGGCATGGGAACCATCACTAACCATGAACACAAGACACAGCTCATCAAAACCCATGAGGCACAACGGTGCAGTATCACCTGGTCCTTTCATGCAGGTACATCTGTCAGTGATGTCAGGCTGCACATCTGTCAGGCTGCTGCTGCTGCTGTTGCTGTTCTGAGCAAAACACAGAGATGCCAACATTAACCAGTGAGAGAGTGAAAGCATCGACTGCTCAACACCAACTCAGGCTGCCAGAGTGGGACACAGGCCCAGCCTCTACGAGCACATCTTGCACGTGAATCAGAACATAAGGTTGGCAACAACACCTACTGAAAGGCACGTGAACCTTTCCCTTGACCTCCCTGGGATGCATCACATATTTGGGGCAGCAGAAAACACACACTATTTAACTGTATGTGTTATTTACAAGTTCAGGGTGTTTTCCTCTAAGATCCAGAATGAGAGACTCAACATATTGCCATTACAGCTGCAAGTCAGGGCAATGAAGCATCAATTGCTCTGCCTCAGAGAAATGTGCTGCAGGCTCACTGTGCAGGATATGGTGCACACAGCCTCTTGCAGGCTTTCTGTGCACCTGTGCTGTGTGTGTCTGTCTGCCCATGGCAAGCACACCTGCCCTCTGCTCACTGGCAATTTGTGCAACAGCTCTATGGTTTCATCTTTAGTTCATTGTTCTGTACAACATTTGGAGTTTCTGATCCATAAATACATTGCCTCATGGTGGGACATTTTGAAAAAACATGGCATGCTCCCACCTCCATGCACAGCTGAAGCCTCTGACTGCTGACAGCACAGACCTTCCAAAGCCACCCTCTTCCATCCCTTCCTTCAGCACCTGCCTTGTTTTTGCTTTGGCCAGCAATTTTATCTGCACCCTCTCATCCAAATGTTGCCCCATGGCTCTTAGTAAGAATCTCTCAGTTCTGCTGTGACCCACGAGGCAGGAAGGGACATGGTACCAGATTGGTTTCTCACCTCAGCTGTGATGAAGACTGGTCATGGTTGGGCCCTGCTGGTGCTGCTCCTGCTTGTCCCTGTGGAGCTCAGTGCCATAACCACATAGCTCATTGCAGCCTCGTGCTCTGCTCTCCTCCTCCCTTCTTCCCACACTTGCTGCAGGCACAGAATGTTCCCAGGCTCCCGCAGCCATCCCTGGGGCATGCCAAGTCCATATGCTGCTGTCCCTTTCACACATCTCCAAAGGGCCAAAAATTCACTCCTTGGACACACACTGCTCTGTGCACAGTCCATCCAGCAGAAGGAACAAACCTGGCCAAGATGGAAGCAAAAACGTGTCATTGCTTAGCAAGATTTCACTTGACACCCAGAGATATCAAGTATATTATTTTGGGGTAAGGTAATATAACCACTACTATTTTCAATGTAACATGCCTAACTTTTCCTTAAGTAAAATCCTTTTTTTACTCATTGCTTTAAAACTCTCAGTTTGCCAGGAATAGAAATGTGTATGTATGTATTACATATATTATACTACAGACATTTTATTACATATATTAGCCCACAGACATTATATACCTCTATATTATACTACTGACATATGTTCCTTCCACCATTTGTATCAGCATTTCGGGCTACAATCAGAGCACTGTGGCTTTATTCTAAAACTCATCTCTGCAGATTATGAGCAATCAGGTTTCTGAATTTGGAGTCCACAGGCCATGGCTCTCTCTGGCTACCCCAGGCAGCTGACATTGTTGGGGACATCTGCTCCAGCCTGGCACTTGGATGACTGCGACATTCTGCTGTTGCTGCCAGTGGGCAGAGATGGGTGTGGGGGCCTGGCACCCCCTCTGAGGCTGCCTGGGTCCATTGGCCTCTGAGCCCAGCTCCACGATGCAGCATTGTCATGGGGACTGAGGCTTCCCTTATAGCTGCTGCAAAACAGAGACCCTGACCAGCATGGATTTTAAATGCTACATGTTTTTCACTGGTGCTCCCAACTGATGGTAAGTTCATGTTTCAAGGTAACATCACATTCAACAGTGTCACAAATAATGGGCGCTTTAAGCATCCAAAAAATCCTTTGCTTCATTAAGTCCTGACTGCAGAGTCCCCACAGGAAGATGTGTGACAGCTCTCTGGGATGCCAAGATGCTGGATAAGCAGAGTAAAGAACCCTGCTCTGAGTGAAAGCTCAGACCTTGGACTAGAAACATCCTCTCCTGAGCAGCAGCAACTGCAGTTCATGTCACACCATTCCTGAGAGCAACAGCTGAGGATCCCGTTCCAAAGTGACTCAATGTTACAGTGCAGAGCTGAACACTTGTACTCATGACTGCAGCAGCCTCATGGGACTCATCCCTGTCCCCTAACATATGGGAATTATCCTCCCAAATAGCTACTTTTCTACCAACAATATGCACATCTTTCCAAAGGCAAAGTGGAAATCCCTGCAAGTATTTCTGCTCCCAGTCAGAAACAACAGTAATCTGATCCAGCAGCAAATTCCATTTCTGTTGCTGAATCCCTTTGTACAACTGTCTTTGCTTTGAAAGTGTTTGGCAACAGCGAGGCACAGGCTAATTTTACTTACAAGGTGTGAATCAAAGCAGATTTGCAAGTTTCTGAGTCACAGAAAGGAAGCGTCTGTGGCCTCTCTCACCACTTTTATCAAGAGAAAACATCACAATTCAGCTATTTTAGATGCAGCTTCAGGCCTGCTCCCTGCACCCTGCAGATCCCCATCTCCCACCACCCTCGAACTCTCCCCAGGCACAGCAATGGAGACAATTCCAGAGTCTTCTCTAAGGACCTGGGGAAATTCCAGCCTTACCCAAACCTGCTGTTGTTAATGGGCTGCATCACCATGGGCAAGACTTAGGCTGCAGTGTGAGAGAGTTGAATAAGTTATTCATTTGGGAGAATCCAGCAGATGCTTTGTGAAAGAAGGGGGTGACCAAGGAAAAGGCAAGCTACTCATCACATTGCACAGTGCTGAAAGCCCTGGGAAGCTCAGGGACTAAGATACAAAAACTGCTGCAGCAACAGCAAACTTTCAGGGACTGCCTACGGCCTGACCCTGATGCCACATAAACGCAGGTCTACAATCAACTGACTCCTTCTGTGCTCCTTCACTGCTGGGAGAGCTCCCTCCTGGGGTCAGGTTGGCCTGAGGATGGGGCAGCTCTGCCACATGGGCTGCAGTAGCATCAGGAGCACACACAGATGTCCAGCTCTGCTCCCTCCAGTCCCTGCATGGCTCCCAGGGTGCTGGGTGCAAGCACTACCCTCACATTTTATCTGTTCATTCACAGCTCACGACAGACCTGATCCCCCCCCAGCTCTGCAGGGATATGCCAAGGACTGGCATGTTTCAACGTATCATTCCACTGTCACCACTCGCTGCTCTCTAGCCCCAATGGACCACTTTGCCCCCCTGTCCCAGACTGAGGGTGAGAAAACCATCTGCCTTAAAGCAGGTCCTCAGCATTTACAGACAACAGACATGGTATAAAAACCACACAGCAATGTCAGCAGGAGTGGAGGGTCCTCCACCTCCCAGCACTCTGTGGGATTTGCCCATTGAATATATGGGTGAATTCTCAAAAAAATATCAGTATGGGGAACGCTTATCTGGCTTAATTATTTCTGTCCACTGCTGCTCTCAGCCTGATCCAGCAGCTCCACGGTAGATCACAGCCATCATCAAAACAGATTCTTCCCTGACAGTCTGTGGAGACATATATTTGCCATCTGCAATCTATTCCTCAGTTTTTGGCATATATTTTCAGTGCTTTCTTTTGAAAGCTGTTTCAGATTTCTCTGGGCTTCTCCCTAACCTCTGCCAGCGAAGCCTCACACAGTTTAATTGTCGACAGCTGTGTCAGGAGAAGTATTTTACGTTTCTTTTACTGTTCCTCTTACTGCAGCACATTAGCTACTACTCAAAGGGCTGCCTGGCTGTGTAACACACACCAATATGTGGAAGGCAGACCATGTCTTCTGAGAGGGAATTTTGGGGGGTTTAATTGTTTGTGATGTTTTTCAGAGATAATTGCAGCTCCACAGGTGAAAACACTGACAAGTAAAAGGCAGCTGAGCAAACAGGTGTGAAGCTACAAGTACTGGGCTGGACAAAAGTGAATCTTTCCTCCTTTCCAGGAGTTTGCATCTCAGTTTCATGGTAAAGAAAAATCCAGTTTAAAAAAAAAAGGGAAATCACTGATGATTTTTTTCCCAGGCAAAAGATTGGAAATGTTGGAGACTAGACTGTTCTCCCTTGTCTGCCAGGCTGAATTCAAATCTGAAACATCTGTTCACATTGATGGGGGGAGAGGGGAAGGGGGAGCCTATGTTTATTTACTTAGAGCTTATGATGCTTATTTTGTTTATGCTTA
>JAOXXN010000137.1:25505100-25515817 GCA_026770055.1 Myrmophylax atrothorax
TTGATTTCTCAGCTAAACTAAGATTCACAGGGGTTGAGAAACCACTAAGCCCACTTCCATGTAAAAGTCTGGACTACTCAGCTCCCATTCAGTTTGTGAGTTCATTCCCAGTGTACTCAATGGCATTTCCACTGGGAAAGAATTTATTTTCCTCTCATTTATGTTCTTGTTCCATATTGAGCAAGTTCAAAAACTGGACAAAATAAAGAAATATCACAAAGAAAGTCATAACAGCACCACAGACAAAAACCACACATCATAAATCAAACAGCATTTTTACTGGATTACAAGATGTTCTGAACATATTCACTCCAAGAAGGTTAAAACTGAAACCACTATCATGAGAATCAAACAGTAAATCATGCACTGGTCTCTAAACATTCTTTTTCTAACTGAAAAACTGAAAACAAGTACACGTGATACGATTCCTATGAAACTAGAATCTCTTTGTCCTGAGGGAAAATGTACCCAACAACCAAAAGGAATCACCAACAGTCACATTTTGACTCGATGATCTCCTGGGTCTTTTCCAACCTAAATGGTTCTGTGATTATAAATACTAAAAAGTTGTATTTTAAATTTTGATTTCCTTCCAAATGCGCTTTTTCTACTTTCTACTTTTCCTATATTTCTACTTAATTAACATCAGCTTTTTGCACATCAGTCATATAATCTCAAATTCAACCATTTAACTCAGAACATTTGAGCTAAAATTAGGAAGAAAATCAAAAGAAATGCTCAGAGAAGGTAAAAGTCAATGTCACCAATAATACACAAATACACATATATGTTCTTATAAAAATATCTTGCATTTTTAAATGTTTAAAGCAGAAGGATTTCTGGTTGGGGGGGGTGTGTTTTTCTTTTTTGTTTTTTTTTCTTCAGTTTATTTGTGCTGGTGGTTTTGTTATTGGGGTTTTGAGGTGTTTTTGGTGGTGGTGCTGTTGCCAGTGGGTGAGAAGTTTTTTCAAACAGGAGAGAAGAAGTGATACCTGTACTTACTGTCGTTGGATCCCATGCTTATGAGCTCGTCAGAATCCACATTGTGAACTATGGCTGCCTTGTATCCAGCTCTCTGGGCATTTAAAACCTGTAAGCCACACAAAATACTTACTGCAAAGACTCCTGCTTCTCACCACAGCAACCTGTCTGTGCTCTGAGACAAGGTGCACTTTTGGGGTTATTAATATGTGCACAACGTGATTTACACTCATAAAACATGTGTCTCCTTTCAAAGCAAAATCATATAATTATTCTTATACTCATGCAGTTATGTCAGACTTGATGATCTCTGCTTATCTGCCTGAAGACAAATTCTCCCTCCCCCTCACATCAGTATCTGCCCTACTGTCAGCTATAGATATTTTTCTGAAGCACCAATAAATTCTTTAAAGAGAGGGGGGAAAATAAATAATAAAAAATAATTAAAAAATCTTACCTTGACATCGAAGTTGCACTCCAGTCTTCGGATTAACACAATAAAAGCACCAGAGGAGTTGTCTCTCAGTGGAGGTGGGGCTATAGGTTCACATGCATTCTCTGGTTTGGAATTTATTAGAAATCCCTAGAAAACATGAACAGAAACAGGAGCTTCGTTTCTCTCTGTCTTAACAAAAGAGTTGGTAGACAAGTATAAGGAAAGAAAACTGCACATTTTCATGCAATAGCTAAGCAAATTCTCATTATCAGCTTAATCCCGTATCACAGCAAGAGTTCTGCTACTTCCCTATTTTGTGTCATCACAATCTTTATGTCTGTAAAAATTAGAAAGCTAGAAAGAAAATACAGTTTTTCTAATCACATCATACTCAGACTTCATGGTACAATTTAACATAAAATTATCGTAAGACTTATGGATACTAATCAAGAAACCAGAAGTACAATGGTCTAAGAAGCACCAACACAAACTCAGCACTTGCCAACTAACCAGGGAGCACAAGGAAAGTGTTAAGTGTGACCCTAGCACTGACCTAGCACACAAAATAGCTGGTTTGCTCTGGTAAGCAGAGACCACCCAACGTGCTGTAGGAAACTTCTGCAGTATCAGCTCTGAAGCAATCTCTGGACTGTTTGTAGGTGGCTGAGTCAGCGCTCCAGCGCCGACGGCATTGGAGTAGAAATGCTCCTGACCCCACACTTTGCACCTGCTAATAACTTGGACAGCCTCTCTCCCAGGGCTCCTCCAGGCACAGGATGCCCTGGCTCGAGTCCCACTCCCTGTGTTGGGACTTCAGGGCTGGTCACGCCCTCCAGCTTGAGCCGCCAGCACAGGAGGCACTGCCTGTCTGAGCTCTAGAGGGAACAGGCTGGCCCTTCTCCCTCCCTTAAAACGGGCTTGCTTCCCTGGTCAGCTCTCTACATCACCTGGGGAGAGGCTTCCTGATTAACTAGATTAATGTTAGTTAATTTGTAATTGGGCTGCCCTCTGTCAAGTTTCTTTACAATAGATTGTGATTACCAAGAATCAGAGAAATACAGACTGGACACTTGGAGGAGGTTTTGCCTACCCCTCCTATGAAATACTTCTTCTCAGAAAATCACCTTCTTGGGATGTGTTTGTGCTGAGCTGCACTGCCATGGAAGCCGCCAGACACTAACGCACCGGAACAGCCTTCAGCAGAGGAATATTCCTACAAGACTTGCACTAGTTTACATCAGTTCTAAAGCTAGAGCAAATTACCTACAAGTAAGGAGTGGTGGATTGCCAGAAAATAACATAAGTAATGTGCTTTATGCAAATAAAGATCATAACAAATTGCACTGCTGTGGGCTCAAGAAATTACTGCTACAGTTCTAGATATATCCTTAAACTCTGTTTTCACTGACAGCTTTAGATAAATAAAGATGTCACTACCTGTGTAGAAATAATTATATATAATAAATTGTATAATTATATATAAATGGATTACCTGTTGGTTTAAATACATAAGTTTATATATACAGTTTATATATATATATTACATATAACATATACAGTATATATACTCTGTGTGTGTGTATATATATATGAACTGTCAGCTCAAATGTACTGTTTACATATAAACTCACTCTTTAACCATACGTATACATTATTCACAAAGTTTAACCTAAGAGAGAAGCATTGTTGTTTGGAGTAATTTTATTTTTGTAATAATATCCCCTTTGGCAGAGAAGCTGCACCAGCAATCTATTCTTTGCCAAGTTTGTGGTGACAGGCACAACATTACACAGTCTGTAACAATCAAAAGCAATAACCCCCCAAAATGCTACAGGGATTTGCTGCAAGCCAAATGCAGCTTCCTAAGGTTCCCCCGTTCCTGCAGCACACACTGCTCAGAGCACCTGGCTCCACACAAACTCAGAACTGGCTGTGACTGGACTGGCTGCTCCTTAATGCTGTCACACAGTCCCAACCTCCTGAAACCCAGGAACATTAACTGAGCAGCACCGACACTCACGCTTTGGCACTGGTTATTACCGAGTCTTACAGACTGTGTTTTACAGCTTGCATACTAATAAAGCTTAATCACAAGCATTGAAAAGGGATACCACTTTCATCCTATTGCAACCAAATATCATAGCATTTTTTTAAAGTAATTAAAATCTTAATGCAGAATAAAAAGCTTTAGTATAATATCCAGGACTAAAACTCGTTATTTCTACACAGGTGATGACATCTACCTTAATTAAGACACAGAGCTGTCTAACAGTTAAAAAGGTTAAAATCAAAGCTCCTTATATCTATTTCTGATGTATTAAATTGGCTCAGTACCTGGGTAAATCACTTAATCACCCTCTGTTTCTCAGCATAGTCAGTAAACAACTATACAGCTCTAACATCGCTTTTCCCGTGGTAACACTCCCTGGGCATGCAAATGAGGTCTGCTTGGGGGCAATTGCAGAGAATTCTCGAGTTACAGGAACTCTTACAGCACTTTACTCCCCTTTGAGATCAAAAGGGCAACACACAACTTGCCCTTACAATCCACCCTTGTACCTTCACACCAGCTCCGTTTCTTGCACAGTGGTTACTCATAACACTGTAGAATCAACAACCTGCAGAGCCAGATTTTGGGCCATACAGGCTACAGAGAGAAGGAACGGGCAACCCTGATCTTTTTTAGTTTACAGAGGAAATGTTCAGCAGATACAGGTCTCTTGATATATATTCAGGAAATTTAAATATTTATATATGTCTTTATTTATTTTACCTTCAAGCCTTCTGCAGGCAGTCTGTAGCCAAATCTAGCAGGTAGATCATCAAAAGTCTGGGTTCCATTTTCAAGGTTGTACTAAGACAAATAAATTAAAAAAAATCAGGTTTGCAACAAGACAGAAATAGTTAACAAGTGTAAACAGAAATAAACAACACTGCATTCTTTAAGATTAAAATATTTATCAGACATAGGACATCTTGTGACCATGTCAATGACATCACAAAATTGCTTATTCCACTTGTCTTCCACTCACCCAGCAACGTAATTTTTTCTTATCTAGCTGTCAAAACAAGAAAGTAAGTAATAGATACTGTGTTAAATTGTTTGTATGGTAAATCTTTCTTTCTACTGTCTAAAATTCAAATACTATCATACTTGCAGAACAGAAACTACAAACAAAAGAAGCAAAAATCTGAAGATTTGGAGGGTTTGGGTGTAGTTTTTACTGGATGGTGACGGTGGGTGTTTTGCCCTGAATTCACTTGTGTACAGGGAAGAACAGCTTTTTACAGACTGTAGGCAAAGAGTAACCTCCATATGCCATCCCTTCCCAATTCCCTGCTATCCATTCAGGTTAGTAACTGAAAAGTACCTCTACAGTATTGTTTTATAGTAACTATGAGCTTCCACTTTAAAAGAGAAGAATACTGTAAGGACTTACATCTGTAGCAGCTTTGTTTCCCCTTTCCTTGTTCATCCTCTGCAGCCCTATGACAAGCCTGACCAATACAGAATTCACACAGAAAAACATGCTAACTGCATGTGTGCTACATTTTTTTCCTTTAAAGTAAAAAAAGTGTTTCCTATAAAAGCTGTGAACTCTACAGTAACTGACTTGAACTTGCATCAATTCTAAGTGTTACTAAACCGTCAAGTGACTCAAAAACACTTGTCGATTCAGTGTATCCTCCCACTGACACACAGAACAGCCAATAAGGACCGTGTTCCCTTCAGAGGGACATTTCCCATCAGGCAGACTCAGACAGGGGAACTCAAACTACAGTTCAGAGGCGAACTCTGCCATGATCTACCTGTACTCTTCCAAGGGAGCAGTAGTTTGAAGGAGCTTTCTTCCCACAGACTTTAACAAAACTGAGGGGAAAGGAGTGGAACAAAATTTCAAGGCAGCTTCCTTGTTCTGTGTTACCCACGTGCTCCACAGCCTCTCCTCCCAACCTGCCACCAGAGCACCAGTGCACCACCTTCAAAACGTCCTTCCTGAGCTTGTGCCACTGCCAGTTCCCCCTTGAATCCTCAGCAAGCTCCAGCTACAGGTAGGAGTCAGTCACAAACTACTTCTCCTTACTCCTTTTCTATAAAACAACCAATCCTGCCTCACGAGCACATAATGGCACCTTACACATCCATGAGTCTTCATTTGAGGCTGCAACTGTGTGAGAATACAGAAACATACAGACTCTTAAACTGGAAGGGAAGAGATGAATGTCTTTCCTTAGCAAACCCAAACCTTTGGCCAGTTGGATAACGAATGGGTAATATTGAACTGTGAAATCTCTCAAGATTGTAAATGATCTGTACACCAGCAACTCCATGTGACACTGCAAGCATTCCCTCTCCTGAGCATCTGTTAACCATTCCATCCACTGGCTCCTTTGAGCAGCAGTTTTAGTCTAGTTCATGTCTTCATTTCTTACTTCAGGATAGTTTCAGAATCAATCTGGCAACTTCCAGGTATCCAAGAATAAAAGACACTTCATTTTTATATGGAAATATTTAGAATACTACACACAAAAGCCTAAATAGAAAAAAATTAAACTAAACTTACAAAATGCCCAATTTTTCTTTTTTGAGTTTGGGGGGTTGTTTGTTTTGCTTTAAATAACTTTTCTAAGACAGGAAGAAGCAAGAGAGGAAGAAGCAAGAATGGAAGTCAGTTTTTATGAAAAGAGGAAGCACAGACTTTGTGATAAAGGGAGAGGGGAAATCATGTTTACAGTAGAATGAGTTTAAAATTTCACAACAAAACGGCACATCAGTGCCGTAATAAAGCAATTCTCTATCCACACTGTTGCCTTTTTCCTACAAAAACTATTGATAGAACAGTAACAACCTGAAGATCCAAATAACATACTTCAGTATTAATCAACCCCGCGTTACCACAAACTTTTAAGTGTTTTAAAATGTGGCTTCAAAGGTTTGTCACTCTGTTCCCCCAAGTGGACATGGTTTTAACATTTCCTCTGCATATCACTGGGACAAGGAGAGAACACAGAGCTGACAGTACACAGGTTTAATTATTTCAGTAGCTTAAGCTCTATCCTACAAAGTCAATTATAAGTTCCTCCTTAAAACTTCACAATATAGCAAATAAATAATATATAGCACAGCAACAACTTTGACCACTGACATATGCTCATTATACTGTTTATTAGCCTGATCACTGAAATTCTACACACCTAAAAATTTTCCTTAACGATAGCAGATATTTTCAGCTCTTTAAAAAATTTACATCTAGATGTAATACACACAAACCCCCCTTACTGACAAGGCCTTCAGCACACACATAAAATTGTCCTAGCCACAGGAAATGATTTTATTTTATTTTTTATTTATATCCAGTAACCCTACAAAATGGCATCCCCATCACCAAAACTTAAAACTGCTGTCTAAGCCAAATCATGGAATTGTTTTAATAGGATTATAACACGCTACAGGACATCTGGTCAGAGTGCAACTTTGTCAGTGACTGAGGGAATTAGGTGCTTTCACTGTCATGGTGCCTGAGCACACACCATCTGCAAAGTCGTTTGCGCCATTCCTTTTTTTACTGAAATAGATTGTGAAGGCACTTGGACTCCAATCACCCTGCTGTAACCTTTATTGTATTAACTGATACATATTAGAATGGCTGAGAAGAAGATTCAGTTTCATACAGATTTCATCTATGTAGATATACTTACTGCTAAAATATCTGCTTCCACAGGTAAAAGATTCAGGAAAGCAAATAACTGCACAGTCACAATAGTGTAGATCTGGGTGGCAGACAACATCAGCATCCCTATTGACAACAGCATATTTTATTCAATACCTGCAAGAAAAAACAGAGTCAAGGCACATAGCAAATACTTTGCTCTGTTATTTTATGGGACTCCCTTGGTTAGTAAAAACTTTGCCAAACAAACATGTAAAATGTTATTTGATGTATACTTTTGAGAAACAATGAAAGTTATATGATTATTTTAGAACAGAAGTCTCTTTTGTCAAGAGATGTAACCCCCATGGGAGGGACTGCATGCACAAACCACAAAAAGCACTTCACAAAGCTCTAGGCACCACACAGCAATGCCAGGGATGAACATCCACAGTGTATTCATCATCCTTAGAAACTTCATTTTAAACTTCCCTTCTTCCAGCCTAAATCCAAATCAGCAAAACACCTCATGTACCTGGAGTGGGTCCATTAAAAGCATTTATTCTAAATACACACTGCTTTTGCAAGTGTGGGACCAACACGTACCAAACACAAACCAGCTGTATCAACTTCAGAGAAACTCAAGAGATGCTCCAATGGGACTCGTGCTCTGGGCAGCAGCTCTGCCCTCCTGGAAAGCCTGTGCCTGCCTTTTTGAGACCTTTAGAAACAAGGACACAAGTACTCTAAAGTTTGCTTAGATGCACTTTCTAAGCTCATGACTTTCAAAGAAAGTCAATTCTGCTTTGCTAGTAAGGGCCTGCAAATTCAGGTTCTCACAACCTCTCAACCCATGAACAACTTG
Source organism: Myrmophylax atrothorax (assembly GCA_026770055.1). Taxonomy (NCBI): domain Eukaryota; kingdom Metazoa; phylum Chordata; class Aves; order Passeriformes; family Thamnophilidae; genus Myrmophylax; species Myrmophylax atrothorax. The sequence continues at coordinate 25,513,034 of JAOXXN010000137.1, forward strand.
GTAAAAAATCCGCACCCTCCGCTGAGTATCATGTTTAATGTAGTGAGAAAAGGTCTTTCTGCAAAGCTTCCCTTTCCAATACCCCACTCCCACTGCTGCACTCAGGGCGTTTCTGCAAAGCTTCCCTTTCCAACACTCCACTCCCACTGCTGCACTCAGGGAATCGCCAGCTCCACACACGGACCGGGTCTGTCCAGAGAGTCCTCCAGGCTCACAGTAAGAAATTACTGCAACTCACACAAAGTAGTAGCAACACAAAACAACACAAAAACATGGGATCCAACATTGCTATAAGAGGTAAAATAATTCATGGACAAGTTTTAAAAGCAGACAGTATGTGCTCAATAATATAATTACCGCAACATCTGGATCTCCTCTACCTTTTTTATTGCAGGAATTAAAAGTACTTCACAAACAATTAAATTCAATTAGGTCATTCAAATTATCTGCATGATGGTTGAAGACCTCCAAATTGTGTCTGCTTATAGAAATGGTTCCATATGGATTTGTTTTCCTTTGACTGTAGATATTCCATTCCCCAAATTTTCTGTTGACTTACCATAGAAATCACAGCCAACACTAATGCTTTCATTTCCAGAGTCAAGCAACACCCAACAGTTCCTGTCTTCTTGTCCTACCCTTTGTGGGCTTCTCAAGCGAAAACTACTGTCCCATGATGTGAGGGTCTCAATGTTAATTAAAGCAAATAGCAGAGAGTCAGATTTGATTTGAACTAACATGAAGAGAATTAGAATTCGTTATTATTATTATTTGGAGGAAATAGCTGGTATTTTCAAAAGCAGTTCTCATGATTCTGACTTGGTCACTCAGACATATGATGCTTTGTGAAACTTTCAGCTGGTTCACGCAACTGAAGTTACAGTCACAGGAACCAATAGTAAGTTACAAAATTAATGAATTTTTATTGCTAAACTAAGATTTACCAGCTTCTCTTATCAGCCTGCCCTAAAAAAAGAGAATGATGGTGAAACTGAAAGAATAAAAGAACCATTGTTTAAAAAATACAGCCATTTTTACTATGACAGAAGCAACAAAACAGTTGAAGTTATCACAGCACTTTAACCAGCACAGTAAATTCAGCACATAACTCTGAGGGCAGAGAAAAGCACTAAAAGAACATAAGCAGGGTTACAAAATACCAGAATTAATTGGTCCTTGCAAACAACATGCATGTGCAGGGCAGTCTTCCCTGTCAAAGGTACATACAAGTTCCTCTGGGTCCAGAAAGTGCTGCCTCAAGCACAAGCCAAAAGGTCTTACAATTCCTGAAATTCCATGGCTCATTGGAAAGCATCCCCCTCTCAGCTCAGGGAGGCAGCTCAGGAATTAAGGACTACACTGTAAACCACACACAAAAAGTCAAACCTGGCTCTGCAGGAACCTTCAGCACTTCAGCCTGATTTTCCCCTGTGTACAGATCAAGTTGTCTTCAAATGATTTGGGGCATTTCTTCCCACTCTGCATCCCGGAACTCACAAACAGCCCCACCCGAGGTGCTGCATCTCTGCCACGGCACTGACAGCACAGACACATGGAGAGGGAAGTGGGGCCTGCTGGCCCACAGCTCTGAGCAGCAGGACACCCCTGAAGGAAACACACGGAGCACATTTAAGGGAGGTCATAAAGAAATTACTCGGCTCGAGACATGGACAAGAACATTGGGGCTTTTGGCAAATATCCACAAACCACGCTGTACAAACCATACTTAAATATCTCCTTTTCAGACATTTGTATCTCAGTCAACTCAAAATGTGTTTCAGAGCAGAAGACAACACAAAGCAATCCTGTGTGCATGTGATTATGTACATATCTCAACTCTATCATTAACACAGCTCTTTTTCCCCTACTTCTGAAAAAAACACAAACTTGTACACCTGTATTAAACAAACCTAAGTTCTAGTTAAAGACAAACGGGATCATGATGCTTACAACAATCACAAAAATCATAGGAACATATGGAAACTTTAACTTGACACACTCCCTGACAACTTTCCAAGTGTTCCAGTAGCCTAGACTGCACCTTCCAAAATTCCACAAACAGAGGATGAATAAAACCTACACAGATAATACTAGTAACTGTCACTCACGTCTTTCAAGCCTCCCATAACTCTGACTTTTTCCATTCTGATGCCATGACATCAGTACTGACCCAAATCTCCATCTCAGACCTATCACAAAGCTGAATGCTGATGCACACAAGGGAAGTTCAGCGTTAGACCTTTAGGATGAAGGAACAATTCCTTTCAATTCATTTCAGCCTTTTCACTAGGAATTTGACTGTCCGCCAGCCAGAGACCACGTTACTCGTTATTCCGCAATCCCCACCAGCGCCTCGGGGCACCGCCAGCCTCCGGAACGGTACACCGGGCTGAGCCGCGGAACGCCCAAGGAAGGATGGCGCTTTCACCGGGCATGGGTCGACGCTCGAGAAGCGCTCCAGCAGCCTCCGCTCTGCCGCCTCCCGCGGGCCCGGGCAGCTGGTGGGCCGGGGGCTGTGGCTCCTCGGGGAAAGGGACAAGGCCGGGGGGTCTCACCTGGGCCCCGCAGGTCGGGTCCGGTCGGGTCGGGCCGGCCACGGTGCGCCGGCTGCTCGGCGGGGTTTGAAATCGCCAGCACCGCCCGCACCTCCCAGTGTCCGCCGCGCCCATTGGCCGCCGCCGGCCCCGCCCGCGCGCCCGCTCGCGCGTCTCATTGGCCCGTTTGAATCCGGCACCGCTGCGCGTGCGCCCCGCGCGCCTCCCAGTGGCGCGGCAGCGCCGAGAC
>JAOXXN010000137.1:25529732-25549364 GCA_026770055.1 Myrmophylax atrothorax
GGCTGTGTGCGGGGCTGTGTCTGTGCGGGGCTGGGGCTGTATCTGTGTCTACGGGGCTGTGCGGGGCTGGGGCTGTGTGCGGGGCTGTGTCTGTGCGGGACTGGGGCTGTATCTGTGTCTACGGGGCTGTGCGGGGCTGAGGCTGCGTCTGTGTCTGTGTCTGTGCGGGGCTGTGTCTGTGCGGGGCTGCCCCACCGCGGTGCGTTCGGAGCATCCCCGGCCGCGCGAACCGGCTGGAGGCGGCTCGTTCTGGCGACAGATTTTGGTCAGTGTGCCAGTCATTTTGGCCAGAGTGTTTTATTTGTTACATTTGGCATTTGATTCAAAACAGTTTAATAGGCCAGAAAATAGGTAAAAATTGTAATACGTGGTAAGGCAACAGTGCCGTATTTTGGTACATTCTGTAACTCAGCTTTAGATTCATTCCAAATGAAGTGGCACTGCATTAACCTGGTCAATAATGCAGTGACAAAATGTTTGCTGATGAAATAAAACATACACTGATAAAGGTTCTGCCTGAGCTATTGAGGGGATTCAGCTGCCGGGGCTCCAGGGTGGAGTTTGCTCGTTCCCTGCAGCCTTCTAGGCCAGAGGGGAAACTCCCGAGTTCATGTGAACCCACACGTGGGTGTTGAACCATCATAAATGGCATATGGGCAAGGTATGGGGGAAAGAGAGACAAGGCTGTTTAGAAACATGAAAAAAAGTCGTAACTTAGACGATTCTGTAATGATTTCTTTGCCTCGTGGGTTTGGAATGTCCCAACGGGTTACTCAAGAGCCCAGTTTTTTAATTAGTCTGCACAGTTTACATTTTTGCCTTGTGTGACACTCTGAGCTACCAGCAAAGCACAGAAAAACGTTTCTGTAAGTCACTGTATATCATTTATGATACTGAGTGGACATATCCAAGGGTTCAAAATTAGGAGTTTGTTAGTAATCTAGTTTATCACCTAAAGGAGATCTTGTGTCTCCACACTTTGCATATATTTTTCTTGACAGAACAAGGACAGAGAAAGAGCAGAGTTACAGGAGCACTGTAACAGACCATCCATAAATAAATATTCAATATGAATTCTTGCTGGGGTTTGGCCAGGGAGTGTTTTCAGGTAACTCTGCCTAAAACTTGCATAACATAATCTTTGTCTGCTCTTTAGTTTTTGTCTAATACCTAATATCAAAATGAGCTCGTGTGGTTTCACCTTCCTGTCATAGAATTCTGACCTAGAGATGGAGTTTTCCAAGTTGATGGATTCTTGTTCCTTAGGCCAAAAATGCAAGGCCTTTATTAAAAAGCATGGGTAAAACCTTAAATTGTCTTTAGTACGTTTTTTCCCCCAAATCCTAGCAACAGTAATACTCGGATTAACAACATCCTGTTTGATATAAAATACTTATTGTGTGTGTAATTTATTACCCCAGTTAGTCTTTGTTTTGTTTCCCCAGTTTTACTCATCCAACAGAACTTCCTTCCTTTATTTAAAATTTAACTGGAATCACGTATTTCTTTATATATGTAATATGTTTCTTTATACCCCAATGCTTGGGGAGTAATATTTAGCTGTAAAATGCTCACATACGAATTATAGTATTTTTAAATGGTGTAATGTTTTTCAAGTGAAAATATAATTTCCTGCAGACATTTAAGATTGTTTATGGAAAACAGCATTTAAAACTATGTGCTGTAACATACTGGGTTCAAATCAGATTATGTGCTTGAAAATCCTATTTGGTTAAATCACGCATACAAGGTTACATTTCTTTATATAAGGGAAAAAAAGCCAGTTCTTTCCAGTTTAATGATAAAGATTTGTTTTGTATGTGTTAGCAAAAGAAAATTGAGAAATTAATTAGGAGTAAATAGCCAAATTAGGTCCTTTTAAAGCCTTTATTATCTGTCGAAGTTTAGAATGCATTTTGTTGTATTTAAACGTATTTTGAAGAATTACTAAACAAAAGTCCTAGTGAGAGTTTCAGTGAACAGTGAGCTAACCCAGCTGACGGGGGACCAGCTATAACGTGAAGCAGTTGCACTCCTGCATGTCTGTTCTTGCAGAAATTTTCTGGCTGTGAGTGGAAGAAACATAAGTAGCCTGGGGACCGACCACTCCACCCTGTCATTAAATACCAAACCGCACAAGGCGGGGGTGGAAAACACTGCCGTGAGCACACACTTGCAGAGCTGTTATCTGAAGCATTTTTCTGTGTATGCATGTGTGGAAAAACATTCAAGTGTGATTTATTTCTGATAAAAAGAGTTTCTGGAAGGAAGGCAGCCAGCCTGCCTGGCATAGCTGCTGTGCCGGTGAGTGGAGTCCCAGTGCAGTTCCGGCCACAGGTGGCCTGTGCACACACACCCTGCACAAAGAATGTTTACTTTCCACCAGTTTGGGTTTAGGTGGCACAGTCGCATGTTTTAGATGAAGACTGAAGTTTTAATGTTTCCTCAGTGTGTGTAAAGAGCTGCTTGCTCAAACTCTAATCAACAGAATATGGAGAGTTTGGTGTTTGCACTGCACAGATTTGTGAAACTTTTGCCACTGCTGTCTTTATCATACTGTTATTTTTAAAATACTGCAATGAACATTTGCCTTACCAGGACATGTTTGCCATTAAATCCTGCTCGAGGGATAGAAGGCTAATTATTTGCAATATTTGATTTACTCAAAATGTTCAAATTTTTTCTTACTGGTTTTTGTTGGTGAAGAAACTTGATTTAACACACAGTTTTACATAACTGAGCATGTTTAGCAGGACAGCAGAACAAAAGTAATATAAATACTCTGAAAATAGTTTGAGAATGACAAAACTAAGACAGTTGAAGTGCTCAAAATGATTTTCAAATACAACCTTTCCCTGAAAGCCATTTCTGACAATTCTGGAGAGACTTCTATTGTTTTATATTGGTGGTGTGTTTGGTGCTGTACAGAATTCATCACAGAGAAACTTTTCCATCTGAGGAATGTAGTTACATACCTGGAAATGGGGAAGGACATGGGCAATGCACGAGAGGGTTACTCAGTTTAGGTTCCCCTAAGAATGTGGAAAGCACTGACACCTTTGTGGGACATGTTTGCAGTGTTGTCCCACAACTGTGCCCACAGTGCCATGGCCAGCAAGGAGGGCACTGACCTCACTGTCCCTTCCTTGGTCCTTACACAAGATGGTGCAAAGCAAGAGCCTGTGCATCCCTGCTGGCTTTGGTGGTGTGCATTAGAGAGAGACATTTCAAAGAATCCTGTGGCTTTTGGAGCATTTAATCCACACTTTAAGGGATTTGCTTTGTTCCCATCTCCAGAGATTATTTGTGTGGGATTTGGTGCATGGACTGCCCCTGGTGCCAGCATACCTTAAAAATAAGTTACAATGTGCTAGACAGTACCAAGATGTATTATTACCAATGGCTTTTATCTGGATTTAGTGAGTATATTACAGACTTCCTAGAAGGCAGGAAAGCTGTGATACAAGACCAAAGTTTAATTGACAGAAATTCAACTATGGCTCACCTTTGTAACTCATCTCAGAGATGCTTAGGAAGTTTGATGCTGGAATGTGCACATCAAAACTAAATTTTCAAGCTGTGATTGTCTGTAGTTCAAGTGCTGATTTAATGATGATGTTGGAGTTCCACTTAAAAAAACTACCATTGATCTATGAGCTACTTTTTCTCCTCTGAATTTGGCAGTAGGAACAGCTACAGAATTTCTGATGAAAGCTCATATTTATTAATTTTCTGGTCCAAGATGGTGTCTTTTCATGATCAATAGACTTTTCTCAGAATCTGAAATCGTGTCACCTGTGGTGTTTAAAAGAATTTAGGAATTAATGTTGGGCTTAGTAAAATCTGAGGACAGAAGCAAATCTGGAATAAAATTGCTTCAGGGACATATTTTGATTTGCAGAATGTGATGTAGTTCCTCTCCCGTTGAGTTTTCCAGGTTAGGAAATAAGCTACATTTTAGACTTGGCTGTAACACATCAGTGAAGAAAGCTTTAAGCAAGACTGCACTGACCCTGTAAGTGTTACCAGGAAGGGCTTCCTTTGAGGAAATATTTAAGAAACTTAATTTAAAGGACTGTTTAGGCACAGAAGTTGCATTAACACATTTTTGTGTTGCAAACACATTCAAGTTATTTAAGGAGTTGGTGATAACTGTCCTGTACACAGTATTGTGTTCATATATAGAATTTGATGTATTGGTCTGATGTACTTTTTAAGCTAATGTACTTCTAAAATGTACTTTAAAATGTACTTTTTAAAGCTGATGTACTTTTAAGCTAATGAATTAGTGATGTACATGCAGAATTGTGTTGGTTTACTGAAATTTGTCTTAAATTTGCCCTTTAGTCATAGCATTAAACCCAAAGTGCGGGAGTAGTTGTGCATTAATGGATGACAACTGCCATGCATTCATCTCATGAGATGAGCTGACAATACGGATGCTTTATGCATTGATCATTAGGCAACAGAACCAATTAGCACATTCTTAGAAAGGTGTATATAGAATAGGTACAGGTGTTCAGTAAGATGCTGTGATGAAAACCGGATGCTTTTTCTGAAACCATGGGAGGGCGGTTTGTCTCTACTAGTGGTTTGGGTTGCTCAAGGAAAGCAAATGAATAGTAGGTTTATTTTTATCCCTTTTGAGAGCTGCTGTAGTGAACATGTAAAGTTGGTGTGTGTGGCCATCTGTGCTCCGTGACTGGTGAAGGACAGTGGAGAGCTGGCTGCCTCAGGAGGGGATGTGTGGCCAGCTCTGAACAGGTTGGACAGCGTAGAATCTGCACAGTCTGCCCTTCACAGCTTTTTGCCATTCACTCCTTCAAATATGTTGGAAAAGTCAGAGGTTGGGCTTTGACTTGCTTCCTTTTGGATGCTTTGGTTGGTGTTGCAAATTCTGTCTCTGATGAAGGAGGTTACTACAGGACAAGAGCTTCTTGTGTGTGTGTTTGGGGCTCGGGGGCATTGCGTGACTAGCAGATACAAATTGTATGGAAGCAATTAAATCCAAAGGAAATGTCATGTCGGCTGAATTTCAACATACAAACTTTTGGCATTTCTCCCCTTCATTTAGAGAGAGAAAGAGAGAGAGGCTGGAGGTGGGGGGTTTTTTTTGCTTTGGGGATCTTTTCCTTTTCTTGGATTAACTCAAAGTCCAGACCTAAAGTGAATGCTCAGCCCATGACTGTTGGATGAACTCTTCAGGAAGGGAAAACTGGGGAGCACTGCACTGTCACAGAGTATTCCCTCCCTGTGAGTGTTTTAAAGGCAAATGTGATGGAAGCTGCACTGCCAAGACAGAGAGAGGCTTGCTTAGTGACTGAGCAGAATGTATTCTGTCCAAACTGAAGTAATTGCTTAGAGCATCTCCAGAAATTACTGCGGTAGGAAGGGAGATGTGCAGGAGGAGTTGCTGTCTCACCTCCTGGCGCAGCATCTGCAGCAGCAGGGACAGCTCAGACACAGCAGTGGCAGAGCTGCCAGTCCAGACACAGCTTTTCCTGCAGTGACTTGTTTGTCTGCTTGTACATCTCCTGGCCCCTCGGTGTTTCCTTGGTCATACTGCTCGTCTTTATTCACTGGGTATTGATCTGTCCCTAATAATATTTTGGGTGCAATATTCTGACACTCTTCCAGGATTGAGAATAGCAGGACACTTCATGGGACATTTGAGATTTTTCTTGTACGATGAGTAATCCTTTTTTTCTGCCTGCAGTCAGTTTTCCTAATCTATCTGCTGTTGTTGTTTTTGTGAAATGTTCTATGTTCCTGGTTTGTAATGTTTGATTGGTGAGCAAAGGTGTAAGCATCACAAAATGCAGTGACAGTCTTCAGTCAAGCAGTTCTTAAAGGTTGTATCAGTGTTTCACTTCCAAACCCAAAAATAGTGTTTGAACTGGGAGCCTCAAATTCCATGTGGGCTTTTAAAGAAATTCTCAAAACTTGTTGATTGAGGTATTTTCTTAGTCTTCACCTTCACTGTGAAGCCCCTGAATAAGCAGCGCCTGAGCAGACCAAGTGCAGGTGCCTGGGAAGGTGCCCTGGGCTGAGGGAACACCAGCGGGTCCTGCTGTGCCGTCACTGCCTAAATCAGTAACCAGTGCTTTTGTTTCTGGGCTGCATTTCAGCATCTGGTCCTGTCCATGAAAAAATTCTGTGTACTGAAGCAGACAGTGTGCAGAAATAAACCTTAAATTTTGCTCCACTGAAATTGTTTCTTACAATGTAAGCTTACATCCCTTTGCAGTGTTACCTGGCTGGAGTTGGTTAGATTTTCAGACCATATTTCCAAAGGTCATTTTAACTGATAAAACATTTGGGGGATGTGGGTTTGGAGTCACCTTTTTTTAAAAAGGAAGGAGGAAAGAAAGAACAAAGCTAAGCTGTTTGGTGTCATTTGTTTGCCTAAGCAGCCTTTTGTAACATTAAGGTAGAAATGCTAAAGTTGTTTTCAGAATTTTCTCAAAATACTGCATTTTCAAAAGCTTCAGTAGTAGAAATAATTGCCACTTGAGAAAGGCTATGGATTGTCTGCTTAGTCAGATAGTCTGGACAAAAGCAGCTCTCCCAGTCCTGGCACGTGTTCCTGTGGTTTCTCCCAGGGCAGTTGTGTTGCCTGGAAGCCCCTGCAGGCTCCTGGCACTGCCCTCACCTGGGGGAGGTTCAGGACTCAAACAAAGCAGACTTTGCATCAGGAAATGAGTGTGGCACATACTGTGTGGGCAACACTGCAGCTCTGGGGGGAAGGGAGGAAAAGGTCAGCCCTTTGGAGCTGACAACAGCAGAGTTCAGTGTGGGAATTCTTCACAAAAGCTTTTTTTATTTCACATTTGGTTTTGATATTGCATTTCCCTAGTAATGTTTTTCTCATTCTACTGTAAATATTTAAATAGAAATATAAATGCTTTTGCCTCTAAAGGTTGGAAAAAAAATATTGTTTTGCAAATGTATATGGCAGAATTGCTCCAGCACATACCAAAGCTGAGGGTTTGATGTGAGTGAAGTTAATGCGAAAACTGGGGACCAGATTTGAATGTTGAATTCCTGTGTGTCTCTACAACGTACAGCTCCTGGGACTGACAGGGCAGCCGTGCCAGCAGGGTGGGTGCAGTGATGCCAGTGATTCCTGCCATCCCTCCAAACTGCAGAGAATGTACCTTAAGGAACACTTTTCCAGTCACGGGATGACATTTTCACAGATGTTGCCATCACTGTCTCTCAGCCTTGACATCACCCAAATAGTAGATTATAATTTTAGATAAAACTTACTTTTTATTAGGGGTGGTGGAGGGTTATTCATGTTTTATAGTTGGCATTTCAATTTTTGTTTGCTATTGAAAGACTTTACGGCAGTGGAAAATCAATGAAATTATGCCACTGCAAGAGAGCAGACAATTGAGTAACTAACATAAAAGAGATTTCTAGTGAGACTATTTTTGACTTACTGAAAGTGTAACAGAAAGTCATTGATAAAAGAAATGAAGGTTTTGCTAAACATTCAGCACCGAGAGTAGTCAGTAAAGGCATGTTCTAAAACATACTTTGTCAAAGCTAGGAAAGATCCTGGTTTGAGCTTTGTAACTTCACAAAAAGCTTTGCAATTCTAGTCCATAAGTTGGAAATAAAAAAATAGCTGCTGGTATTAACCATGCCAATACTCACCCACATCTGTGAAGAAATGTTATTTTAAGCAGTCATCTGCAGGGACTGAATGGTGCACATTACTATGTTTATTTTCTTTCTGTGGTAGATTTACTCCGAGGACAAAGGCAATATCTAACTTTGATTCCTTAAGTTCTATGTAGTTATGTATCTTTTGAACTATTTGGGAGATTTGCCATGATCTTCCATTTCCAGACATTTGGCTGAAGTGCTGCTGTGGCAGGGCCCTGTTAGTGCAGCAGGAGGTGGTGACCAGTCTGAGCACCAGGAGGGGTTCCAGGTGCTGGATGTTCCACAAAGCAGCTTCTGTGTTGAGTCTCTCATGCAATAGTTGCCAAAACTTGGGTGCTGTAATTGATCGCAGTATTGGTGCTGTATATTTATAGTCAAATACTTCTCAAAACATCCATTAAATTTTGAGGGTTTGACATGCTGTTTTTTACCAATTATCACAGATCTTTATTGTAAATAAGAGTAGGAGAATAAAATGTGAAAGAAAAGCACAGCTTGCAGGTAAAACAAATGGGGATGCAATTAAGACACAGGAGCACTGTCAGATTCCATTTTGTGCCACTTTTCCTGTAGATACAGACATACATTTGTATTTATTTGAGTAGTTTTGTGGTACTGTCTGATTTGCTTTACTAAAAGTATGCCTTCTGCTGAGGATATTGTCTCATGAACATTTCCTTTTTCTGTCAGGATGGCTTCCACTAGAACAATATTTTCAGTGGTCTTTTTTATCTTGGAGAAACAAATGTCTGATTCATTTTTCTAGAGAAAACAGGAAGCTGTAAAGAAGACAGACTGAAAATGAAATGTATACTCTTACCTACAATTTAATTTATAAAGGTATAAAGCAAACTGGAAGTAAGTCTCGTTAGATGCTGAGAGGATATTACAGTTTTACTGTTTTCCTCCTATTATCTGAACCTCATGTGAAGAACAATTTAAGATGATCTTGTCAAAAAAAAACCACAAAAACCCAAAAGCCACCTACACATATGAAACCCCCAAATCAAAGCAAACTTAAAGATTAGTCCCTCATTTTTTAATACCCATGGCAATGGGACACATCCTAAGGAAAAGTCAAGCTAAAAGACTTCTGTTACTCTCCCGCTTTGCCCTCTGTCAGATTGGAGATGAACGGCCTGAAAACTGGAATGAAATAATAGCTCTATTGAAAATATGAGGTTTAGTTTTGGGTCCTGCAGATCAATGAAATGCTGTGTGGAAGGATTGTCCTGACTGCATTTCTAAGGCCCCTGCAGGTGCAAAAGCCCCAGGAGTGACTGGCTGTGTGTGGTGCAGGTGCTGCCCGGGCTGTGCCGCGGGAGCCGCAGGTTCTGTCCCAGCCACAGGTTCTGTCCCAGCCCAGGCAGTGCTGGGGCAGCCGCAGGTTCTGTCCCAGCTGCAGGTTCTGTCCCAGCCGCGGCTGTGCCGGGGCAGCCGCAGGTTCTGTCCCAGCCCGGTGGGCACAGCCTGGCACGGTCCCTGCTCAGGGCAGCTCATGTGCATTCGCTGCTTTGGCACAACCTCCTTCGCTGCTACAGCTCAGCTCCCTCCAGCATCTTGGTCCCAAGCTCCAAAATTGCTTTTAGGGTTTTGATTGCAAAAAGCAAATTCTCTCGTAATAAATTTGTCTCTTTGATGTGGTGGGTTTTTTCCTTTGATGACTGTACTAGGAACAGCAGAGAAGAAAATACCCTCTGAAGTAAAATTCCTCTTGGGGTCATATAGAAGGAACATATTACTGCAAAAATTACATGTACCCCCTGAATTTTTCCTGACTGTTGTGCAGATCCCTGTTGGAACTTGTGTTTTAGATACTGGCAGAAGGGAAATGCGTTCTAGTCATTCAGCTTTCAGCATTTTTACAAGAAAAGAAAAGTTGCAAAGGCTAGTTTTTGGTGTTTTACCTTACGGTTTTTGAGACAAAACTATGTCAGTATTTAAAATTTAATTGATACGAGACTTTTTACATAAACAGCACCTTTTTCTTTTTTTTTAGTTACCTATTGAGAGGTTGCAGTTTACAATTGACTCATTACTTTGAAACATTTGAATGAGTATTTGTTTTGCAGTGTAATTCCAGATGGGATATGCAAGAGTCTTGACCTTGCCAAGCCTAAATAAATCCTGCAAAGTCTTACCTTATACTGAATTCTAATTTTAAAAAATGTTTATTTCAATGTAAAATCCTGATATGATCACCTTACTAAAACTTAAAAATCCAAATAAAAAACCGTAATGATTTGATTTAATTCTAAGGAATTGGATTTTACAGGGCAAAATTTTGCTTCCACGAATATTATAGAAGAAATACATAATGCAAACCATATGTAGGTTTGTTAAGTTGTACAGTGATTTGGTTTGAAAGAAAGATCATATGCAGGAAGTTTTCTTCCAAAAGAGGGCTTTTATGGAAAAAAGTCCTCTGTGCTTCAGTGTGGTCTGCGTGCATAAAGTAAGCAATTTTTCACAATCAGATATAAAGGATTTTGTGTTTAATTCATGTGTTTGGAATTCTTCAAAAAATGAGTTTTTATGAAGATCAATAGCAAACATTTTAAATAGGCATAAGAACTTGATGACAACACTATTTTTTTTAATATGGATTGTTAGTTCAATGCAAAAATATTTTGACTGTATTTTAGCGTATTGGTTTGCAGTGGTTGTAACAGGACTGGGAGCAGCTGACCAGTGTTGGGTTCCAGTTCTTCACTGCATGATGGTGGAGTACAACATTTGGTCTCTATTTCCATACATTCATTTTTCGTTTGTTTTTTTTTTCTCTTGATAATCCAGGAACTTTAAATACTGTCTGGGACCTGGAGCTGCTGAATCTGACTGAGTCCCAGAGGTATTTAATTGGAAAGTCCTAGTTGAGCAGAAAATTGTTTATCATTATAAGAGACTTGCGGGATCTTTATGGAACTGTCACTGAAATTGAGCCATTATTTTTCCTTTGTAGCTTTGAGACACCTCTAACAGATCCATTCCTTTGTATCACATCATCTTGAGATGAAAATAGTAGCTTTTTTTGTTGACGTAATTGGTGTAATGACTAGACGTGTCTTAGTCCTCAATCTGTTATTAAGCTAATTCTACTTTCCCTTCCTGCTTATTCCTTAAAATAATGTAAAGCAACATGATGACCACTTCAAACATAAGCCAGGCATTACCTACTTGTTCTTCAGCTCACAGAGCTGCTTTGGCCTTTCTTTTCTGTGTGAGGTCACACCTCAGATGTTTGGGTTAACCATGACATCACCCTCCTCCTCTCAGAGCTGGTTTTGCCAGCCAGGTCAAGTGCATAGGCTAAACATTACCTGACCAGTCACTCTCTTTCATTACTAAACAAATAGGCTTAGGGACTGATTGACTAATAATGCCATTAATTTGTGCTGCCTCCATATGACAGCATTATTCCTTTTCAGTGCAGCACTGTGTGTTCTGTGGCAAGAGCCCAGCTCTCCTCAAACTGCACCCCACTGGAAATAGGTGAGATGCACCAAATTGCTAAACATTTGGTACTTTTACAGTTATTCTCAGCTCAAGGGGAGCTTTGCTTGCCCACATTTGTACTTAAATTTTAAAAATATTTTTTTTCAAATAGACTGCCTTTGATCCAAAAATCACTAGTGTCAGAATTGACAGAAATTCCTTAAGTTCAACTAAATCTTGTATGAAATTCTGATCTCATTTTAAAATTCTCAAGTACAGAGAGAGCAGCAGTGCAGAACTGTCACCCTTCTCAGCTGAGGTCAACTGTCAGCTAGGAGACATAGTTTCTTTATTTTGGAAAGGTTTTGTTTGAGAAAAGACTTGGTCTTTTAACCAGATCCTGCTTTTCATGTTTTTCATGGCAAACGGTCACATTTCCCAACCATTTGCAAACAGTGACTGTCTGACAGGATTTCCTGGATACACAGTAGTTTGAGATTGTAAAATGTAAACTTTCTGAACTCTGATGATTACTGTGGTTATTTGTCCTGCCTTTTCTTCCATGGGAACTAATCAGCTTGCATGGAAGGTAGCAATAGGGTCCAAGAAAAATTAATCTGCTAATCACCTCCACCATGAATCATAAAGGAAAAAAGTAGCCCAAGTAGAACATCTCCTGACATTTGTGCACTAAAACTTTATGAAGAGCTGGAACCAATATGTTGTAAGTCAGAGTTTTGTAAGAAATTTCTGAAAAAGTTATTTATAGCCTGCTCCCATTTTTGTCTGGTGGATACTGAGGCCCTCCCAGCACAGAACACACGAGCTGAGGCTGTGTGAGCAGAGAGCTGTGATAACCACTGGGAAAGGAACCATTTCTTTATTCGACCTTTTTTAATGTTCTGAACTGACCTTAAAACTAAAAGTAAGGGGGTAATAAAACCAGGTAAACCCAAACCAGATGATATCAGAAATTTGACCAATTTTAATTTGTTTCCTGTAAGTTGATTCACTGGAAGAAATGATGGGATTTTTCTCGTGTGCATATGCCATGTAAGAGATTGAACCCTTAGAAAGTTTTCCATGTTATGAGGGAACCCCCTAAATGGGTGTTAGGGAATAGTGGACAAGGTGCTGATGTTGGTGAAAGACAGGGTTTTGTCATTATTTGCATGGAATCTATCAGGTGTTTCTTCAGGTCCTGAAAGTGAGGGTGTTGTTTGAGTAACAGAAGTCCAAATACATTTCTTAATCTTAGGTGGAAGAGGAAGGAGCCACGTGGCAGTTCCCTGAGCTCCAGCAGCTGAGTTTGGTTGATTGCTTTTCTTTTCCTTGCCTTATGAGGACTTAAAAAGAGGGCAACATTCTGTTTTACCTTCTGTCTGTTACAAATTATGTTTCTCCTGAATTGTCTTTTGTCCTTACTGTATTCTCAGTAGTGATAAAATGTTCCAAATGAAGGAAGTAAGACAAGTCTGGATGCATTCAAGGTCATGGTTGTCTCATTCATTTAAATGAAGCAGATTTTCTCCCACTGAATTTATTTTAAGAGGAAATGCCAAAGGCATCCTGGTAGCCACATTCCCTGTCCGTGGGGTCTGGAGTCTTTTTGGTGCTGTAGGAATGAGCTCTAAAGTTTGGCTTTGCATGGTTGGGACAGTAATGACTGTGGATTGCCTGTTTTTCAAGCAGGTACCTGCCCCCCCCAGTGGGATGGGCTGCAGAAACACCCCCTGGGGGTGGTGCCCCTGCCCTGCAGGCGGGGCAGGGCACACCCTGGGGGGGTCCCCAGACCTGGCAGAGGGGCTTGGGCGCTGCAGCCCCAGGGAGGAACCATGGCCATGTTCTTACGCACTGACACGCAGGATAAAGGAGTGGCACAGTGTTTATTACCTTCAGACATACAGTTTTGAAACAGGAGTTCTGACAATTCTGTGATTATTCTACACCACATAACACTGAAAGGAGGGCAGGGACCAAAAAACAGAATTTGTGATTAGATAAAAGAGTGGTGCATTGAATCATGGGGAAATGAATAAAACTTCAGCATTTACAGGTATCAGTCACAAAGTTGTTCCTGGCAATTTTTCAGTGACAAGAAAATTATTTTCTAAAATACTGAGAGATTTGGGTGACTTGATATTTGAAATAATTCTAGCTACCTCATAGCCACTATTATGGTAGAAAATGTTGATCTAAAGTATTTTTTTCATCTCAATAGTTACGCTTTTGATATATTGAATGATTTTTTTTTGCCTAAATACTATTTTTAGTTGCTGATGTTGTAACTTAATCACAGGAGAAAATGCTTTTGCATTTGCTCTTTGGCACACTAAAGTCTTATTGACAAAATACAGATCTTGGCCTGAAGAGTTAGGGATTGGGGGGTGGGAGGAAAAAACCAACCAAATAAAAATATGCTTTAGTATCTAGTTTGGCTCTGCATGTCTGTTGTGCTGTAGCCATTGGCATTCCTATTAAAATACAAAGATTGCTGCCTGTGAAGTTCAAAGAGCAGAAGTTATTTTGGCCTTTTTGGAGCTTAATAAATGTACTGACCTGAAAGCTGAGGTTGTGAGAATGATCTCTGGTTGACAGCTGCAGTACCAGGAACTGCTTTGCACAGATGTGTGCGTTTTGAGCCAGAGTGCTCAGTTTCCAGTGGAGGAGAACTGTCTGTTGGGGAAAGCTGTTCCTCAGGCCAGTCGGGGTTATTGTTTGGAAACCCTGACCAGGCAGAACTGGAAAAAGAGAGCCTGTCATAGGAAAAAGTTAGAACAACTGCTGTGCATTTGTGGAAAGAAACTCTAGGGGCTGTGGTAGCACCATTTTGTTGGTTTTTGAAGAAATGCTGGTCCCTGTATGATTTAGAAACCAAAAGGGAGGCAGGATTGCAGATGTGCCTACCTGGGGAGTAGAAAAATGATTTATTTCTGCAACAAAAACCTTTTACAGAAGTGTCCTTGAATATATTATAGGGATGTGAAGCTCTTGACAAGTTATTCTTTGAATTACAAAGAGAAAACAGTGCATACTTGTTAGTTAAAAAACATAAATGAAGTTTTATTGGAATTACAATAATTAGTCCAGCCCTGTTAATTCTCTGGTCCAAAGGGCACTGGTACTAGAAGTTTGTTTTGGTTTTTTGTTAAGGCACATGCAAAATGCACAATGTCCTGGAAACGTTAATGGTGATTTTCTGACACAGTCAGAAAGCAAAGCATGACATAGAAGTCTACACTTCGGAGGAGCATTCTGGAATCAAATTCTGCAGAGTCATACATTTCTCTGCCTCTGGCCCATGCAGTGGAATACAATTTCAAAGGTAATTTTTGCATAGCTTCATAGGGATTTTGTGTTCTGCTTTGCTCTGTTTTGTTTTTCTGTCCTACCATCCGTCCTTGCCTGGGAGAGATTTTCATTGTGTCCCTTGAAGGGGATTCTGCGTAGCTGAAGGGAGTTCTTGTTTGTTTATTTATTAATTTTTACTGGAATGCAGAATGTATTAAAGTAATAGTTGTCTAGAAATGCCATTGTGGTAGTCAAAGAGTATTTTTTTAGGTTGGGCCACTTCTCCCATTCTTGTTACAAGACAACACCATTTCATTTTATGTATGTAAACCCTGAATGTTCATAGATATGGTCCCTTTTATATTGGTAAACAGAGACATTCACAGCAAAACCTGATGTAGCCCTTCAGCTCAAGTGGAGGACAGTAAAAGATCTTTCATTCTGTAACCTATTAACAGTTTGGGAAATTGCACTAATCTGAAAATGTCATGTATCTCTCACAAAGGAATACTTTGTCTTCAGAGTATACATTTCACCCAAATTAAAATAAACATGGTTTTAATAGAATCATCAATATGTCTCTTTAAATGTGAGTACCACAGGCACTCATCAAGTAAACAAATGCATTAATGCTGTTATGTATTGTATACATTAAAAGTCCCATAAGAATGTTCTCTATAATAGCTTCATTCAGTACCTTTTTTTTCTTTCTCTCAAGAATTGGGATTTCATCCAAATTCTAAAGGTTAAGTTGTCAGTAGAACTCAAAGGGTGTTTTGTTTTCATTTGTGTAACTAGTTTAATGTGTTTTAAGGCCTCTGTGTACACCAACAATGGAATCAGTCAGTTCAGGGGAGCAGGCTGGACATTCTCAAAGTTCTCTTCACAGCAGCAAATTATGCTGAAACTAATTCAGGAAAGAGCAGTTCTTTTCACTGCAAAAATTACTTAGCATAGGATAATAAATATTCAAAGACAGATGTAATGTTCCAGCTTCAAGATTGGAGATGACGATGAACATACATTGAGAGAGAACAGAGTCCCTGGTTCAATCAGTTTAAAAATTACATCGTGGCTCCTTCTTAAAAGTTAATGAAATTTTCATGTGTGAGTTTGGGTGGCTAAACCTGCAGGTGAGAACATTGCAGAGCTTCGCTTGAACTCCCACAGCAAGGTGTGGTTGAACTATTGAATGTTATTAATTTCTGCACTCTAAAGGAGAAGTGATTGGGAGATACTGGATTTTATGTTTGTGGGCTTTTAGTGATGTCAGGAATGATAAACTCTTATTCTCTCCAACTGTTGAATAGCAAAAATGGAATCAGTAGCATGCAGCTTTAAGCTCTTCCACCTAATAGGTATTTTCCCTTCACATGTATATACTGTGTGCATGATTTTTGCAAAATATTATTTACATTTTGGCTTTGAATAAGGCAAAATTTTGTGCTTTCCTGATCAACAGTGAGTAATGTCAGCATATAATGAAATTGCTGAGGCTGAGGAATAAGGCTGAGCAGCTGTTGAGGCTGTGCCCCCAGCTGTTCTGAGGTGCTGGCCAGGCCCCCCGAGTGCTTTGCAGCAGCTGTGGGCACGGGCTGGCTTCTCCAGGGCACTCCCAAGGGCCAGGCAGTGCTTTGGGAGTGCCCAAAGAATAGGCGGAATTTTTTCAGAGGGGGAAGTTCTTCATACTGAAAACCTAATAAAGCATGTGTCTTTTGATGTCTGATTTTGGTGTAAGATGAAAATAGTGCAGTTTTTTCATGAATCTCTCCCATTTCCCCTCCTCCATCAGGAATCCCAAGGCCAGAGCTGAGTGTGGGACAGGCTGATGCTGTCCCAGCTGTCTCCCCCTTCACTCTGCTGCCTGCCGGGCACTGCTGCCAGCACTGGCCTGGCCCTCCTCTTCCCAGAGCTTTTTCTCTGTTTCGTTTTGGCTCCCATGGGGCTGCAGGGCAGGCAGATCAACCTGTTAATGGAGCTGAAACAGCCAGCAGGGTTTGTTTGTGCGGGCCCCAGGTGTGCTCGCTGTGTCTGTGGCACTGCAGGCTGGTGGCAAAGCAGCCGTGCCCTCAGGCACCCTCTGCTTTGGGGCCTGGTATGACCCACCAGGATTCAGCTGGGACCTTAAACTGCCTCATGAATCATTTGGGATTTAGAACGGCTGAAAAACAGAAGAGACTTACAACTGAATTTCGCTCTCTTTGCAACAGCCCAAGTGTCCCATGGTCTGCCTCAGGCATTTGGAGGCATCAAGAAGCTTGAATATGGCAAGGCACCTGTGCTAAATAGTAGGTAATACACTGTAGCTCTCTGATTTTCCCACCTCAAAGTGTTGTCCCACAAAAGGAGCACCTTGCCCATTTGCCAAGGTGACCTGCACTCTGTCCCACATTCCCACAGCACGGCCCTAAAGAAAACAATAAATATACAGCGGAGGAACTGGACACCACACTCACATCATTGTGATTGAGTGGATGCCAATTTATTAAACATCACACACAGTTTATAGAGTTAAAGCTACGTACAATTGGTTAAATTGAACCTCACACCATATAACTGCAAATCCCCATTGGTTATAAACCATATCTCACAAGTCCAATGTTTTGGTTAACTCATCCTAGCTGTTTTCAAGAACACCTCCGGTGTGCTGTGAGAAACCTAAGGAGATATGCACGAGAGACCTCTGGGGAGTTGCTACTCCTCTAAGCAGCTGTGACTTTGTTTATTCTTAGCTGCCTTCAGTCTCACAGGATTTTATATAGATCAGAATTTCTCATTCTTGATTCTTCTGTACCTACAGGCCCTGGGCACGGCCAGTGCCAGGCACTGGGTCTGTCCTTGGCTGACTGTATGGACACCAGCAGGCTGAGTTATCCTGGCTGGGTGCTGTCTAGCACCATCACTAGGTTTTCTTTTAAAGAAGGCATTATTTCTCATATGGCTTTTTAGGGGAGATGGGACCCTTCTAAAAATAAATGTATATTCCACTTGTGTGTATGAGAGAAGAGGATAGTACAGTCTTCTCTGTGTACCTGGAAGAGAACCAACCCAATTAGTTTTTCTTTATATGATGTTGAAAAATGTCAGAGTAATGGAGAAATACATGTTCTGCAGATAGTATTAATTTTTAATGTGGTTGTTACAGGCGATTATGTGCATGTTGTCTCTTGGATGTGCTATTTTTACCCATTATTTGCTAAAAATATTTTTGTGAGTTATTGTATCTACACAAGATAGCCAGAAGAAGGCTCTAGTCCTTCATCTTCTGTTCATCTGTTTTAATGCTCACTGAAAAAATTGCCTTTTTATGTCTATTTAACTGCATGAAAGGGTGTATGTATTTGAAAGTAAGAACCATCCCAAACTACACTAACCCCCCTGTGCCTCCCTGTGATTTATAATATGCCAGGCACTTATAGTGGTAGCTGAAGTCACTGCAAGCTGTGTTTTGAACATAAAAGCAATGCCTATTTTGTAGGGTCATGGGCTAGATGTTTCAAAGTGCTCCCTGAAAACGCTGCATGCTGCTAAATAGGTTGTTCCTCTGATCTGTAGAATGGGGACAGCCTTGCAAAATTGAATGGAGATCTCTGAAGTTACAGTCTGATGATTTACTCATTATCTTTTAAAGATAGTTTATTACATCTGTCACTAGAATAGAGTCTGAAAATTTTGCAGTAGGTACAGGATGAAGCTGTGTGTTAGTTAAAGAAAAAGTGTGTAATTAGACAATGACCAATGGTATCACAATGCACAACCCCGAGAGGACCAAGAGAGGCTCGCACTGAGCTAGCTGTTCATTGTTCTAAACTTTTCACATTCCTTTTTTTGTGTGTGTAATGTAAACATAAGCTGAAAGAGAAGACTGAGACAACTGGCAGCCTAATGACACTGATGCTTTGTCTGCAGTCCGGCATGTAAACTGCCGATGCCAATCAAGGTTTTTCTCCAAACATGTTCTGTGTGGGCTCATGCCAGAGTTAAGCTCATTGTCTTTAATAGGATGTGATTCAGATCATAATTTAACTCAGTCCCATTTCCGCTTAAGTTTGTATTTAACAGAGCTGTAAACAAGTGACAAGCCATAAAAGCTGGGCTGCACTACTGAAATCATTGCATGATTTTCAAGCTGTACACTTACAAGAGCAGTGACTGTCCCTTAAGTTTTTGAAGGCAGCTCTCACATCATGAGAACTGGTGCATTCTACTTTTAATGAGCTACAGTTCCCAAATGCACAGGTGAGTGCATGATGGTGCTGTATTTTCTGTGAAGTCTTCTTATGTTATGGTGAAAGCATAACTTGGCTTTTGAAACTTTCCAGTCTGTGGTGTGAGAGAGCAGCGTGGCAAAGGAGAGACATGAGCTGCACTGCAGCCAGAACAGAACAGAACAGGGTGTGCCCAGGCAGGGGGCGAACCCCGGCCCGCCCTTCTCCTGTGCATGTAATAGCCATGAAGAAGACAGAGTATCTGCAAAGAAATATCTTGCTGATAATTAAGAAAAGTGATCAATGAAGGATTCTTACAAAGTAGCATTCACAAATTCCCTTTCAGTATCCGAGGGAACACATAGCGTATGTACAGGGTTTTTATTAGATACAGTCTAAAATGTTTCTCAGCTATTGTTTTTTAATGAACAATAAATTCCTTCCACTTTTAGAATTAGAAAGATGACAATAACTGAAGTGTGTCCCCAGGTGTGCAGGGTCAGTAGGTGCTGGGACAGGTTGGCCCTGGTGGGGCAGGGGCAGTGCTGATGTGACAGGCTGTGCACCCTCTGGGGAGGAAGAATTTTGGATTTGTTGTACTCCCAGCCAGTGCTGTCACCGGTTCCAACAGCTGCCATAAGCTGCTGGGAAGTGCCACCTAATTATAGAATTTCCTTGATTCTCTTCATCCCCTTCAGAGGTTTCTGGTTCCACCCTTGGCCAAACTCCCCCCTAAGGCAAGGCACTCACGGAGCTGTGACAGTGGCACTGCTGCTGCCACCCTTGGGGAGCTGGTGGGGTTTCTGCAGTGGCCAGTGGGTCTGGAGGTCTCTACACACACCAATAAATGTAACTCCTATTGGTTAGCATTTAAAAATACTAATCTGTGAGTTAATTTTTTGCCCCAAACAGTATTTTTCCTGTTTTTGTTTACAGGAGCAGAGGGACAGAGGGAAGGTTGGGAAATGTGCTGCTCTGTTCCAGGAGGTGCAAACAGATTGCCCAGTGTTTGGCATGGCAGGGG
>JAOXXN010000137.1:25550267-25560479 GCA_026770055.1 Myrmophylax atrothorax
CCTGGAGCGTTCAGAGCAGCGTGAATGCTGCCAGTCGTTCTCATCCAGCAGTGACCGCTCCAGGGCTCGTCTGTGAGAAGTTCACAGCAGACTCGGCACCGAGCAGCCCAGCTCCTAGCATGGGCAGGAAGGCTACCTTTAAGCATGTGCTGGAACTGCAGATTTCAGTGAGAACACCAAACCTTCTTGTTTGCCTGTGGAGACCCCTATCATTGTTATCTGTGATGCAAAAATAGAAGCTAAGATTAACTCTGCTTCCCTGTCCTGCTTATTTATGGATGAAGGCCTTGTTGAGAAATGGCTGCCTCTGACACTAGGATATAAAATAATGATAAGGAATACAAAAAATTACTACTAAAAATGGAAAGTGAGAATTTGAATATGGATTTTGGGGCTGCTTTGTCACATGTTTGAATATGGCTCAAATAAGAATCTTATAAATGCAAGTGATAAAAGTTCCTTGCATATCTATGTAGTTCTCTCTATGTCAGTATTATAGATGAGGTAAGATAATATCAAAGTTTGGGGCTCTTTGGCTTCATAAACCATGTACAAGAATTCTTATACTTGAAATGTGAGTAAAAAGAAAAGCTGAAATATAATAAGGTTTACAATGAGAGGACACTGAAGTGTTCTAATGCTAGGGAGGAGCAGTGGTGAGTGTTTTCATTGTGAATGATAAATAGAAGCTATGAAGAAGGGAAGTGACTCAGCAGCTGAGAAGCACCAGGTGAAAGTGTGATCTTCTATTGGGGTTTGGTAACTGTGTATATACAATGTAAAATATTAGGAAAAGAAAATGGCTACAGACTAAATGAAGGCAAGGGCACTTTTTTCTGTTCTTTAAAAAATGGTTTAGGAGTTTTTTTCTCTGCGTGTAATTCACATTATTTTTGGTAATACCTGAGATGTACGTTACAATGTATATGGAAACTTGCTTGTGAAATGGTTCTGGTTATCAGCTGGGTATGAAATGGTGACAGCGGTGGTGTCCGTGCCACCAGCGTCAGTAAAAGCAATGACAAGCTCAAGACTGAGCACAGTAAGGAGGATTTACACTGTGCTTTTATGAAAGTTGGATTGAAATGGTTTTTCAGGCACAGAATATTTAAAATTTATCCTTCTTTACATGTTCTTCTTAAAGACTTACCTCCTTCTAACAAAACTTGATAGAGAAGAACCCATCCAAGTCCAGACAGTAACCCAGCCTGGTTAGTTGGTTGGGCTTGGAGCCAGACAATCCCTTGACAGATATCAGACTACTGATTACTTTAACAGGGTTCCTTTCTCGTTTCTTGTTTCAAATAGAATTACATGCTGATCCTTGAAATCCTTGTCCTGATAAGTTTCCTTCAAAACAGATGCATTTCAGTGTAAACTTCCAGTTGAACAAAATCACAGTTCCTTCCACACAATTCTGTGGCCAAAATATTTTACAGTGGTTGCTGGTATAGTTATCTCCCTGTAAAATCTACGTGGATTTATGCATGACTCCATGTTTTCAAGGTAATACACATAGAGGGAGTTTGCAAACTGGAGTGGCAGGTGCATTGTTGGCTCTGTTAGTGCCTTTACAGAGGAAGCAGTGCTTCCACATAAGTCAGGTGGCTGTCATCTGCAGGTTGGGTGGTGGGAATATGTTCTGGTATTCTTGGAGACAGACAGACAGACAGATGACTTTCCATGGTGTGGGAAGGAACAAAGCAGTTGGGTTTGGCAAGACAAACACTTGTCTTTACATAACTCAGCAAGATGACTATATATTGATGAGTGAGCAATGGCCAGATACTGAGTATGTAGAAGACAACTGGTAGGACAAGAGTAAAAAACTTTTGGACAACTGAATAATCTGGAAGATGAGTGTATTACAGATTTTCAGTATCACAACAGAATTCACCAATTGTTCAAGTAAAAGTAATTGTTCCACAACAGGGCAGAAGAAGTTAGAATGGCAGGGGCAGAAGATCAGAAGCAAAAAATAAGGGACCAGATGATAATTTCAAGTGGGTTAGAGTGAGATGAAGAAGGGCAGACAGATGTGGGATAAGAAAAGCAAATAGGACTTTCATGACATTATGCCTAAGTGTGTATATAATATATTGGGTATGTTTTGTTAAATTTGTGTTTTATCTTTTCTTTCTCAGTCACATAGAAAAAATTACAACATGGCAAGATCCTCGAAAGCCCATGAGCCAGCCACTGAACCACGTCAGCCACCACCCTGCAGCCACGGCCACGCCGGTGCCACACAGGCCCATGGCAATGTCACAGCCAAATCTCAGTGAGTACTGCCTGGCAGCTCTGAAAGCACAAGAGATAGGAGAGACACTTTCCTGATTTGCTTATCAAAGTAATTTTTTGTTCAGGAAAGTAGCTCTCATTCTGCTCTCAGACCTAACAGTATGTTCTCCCCTTCATTTACTTAGTTCTCCCTCTGTAGAGTTGGCAGCAAGTGAATTTGTACTGTTTGAGGTGAAGTTCTGAATCTCATGCAGTTTAGTTTAGAGCCTCTGTGACAAATTTTTGATGTAGAATTAAACATAGAAAACATAGAAAAATAAGCTCTTTCTGTGCTTTTGCCTTTTGAGGTGGTAAAGCTCTCACAAGCCCCATTTCATGCTGAGCTGTTGGATGGCCTGTCCACAGACAGCCCTGTGTTTTTTCAGGTCACAGGGGGTAGATGGTTTGCTTGGTAGTTTTTTGATGGTGGTGGGTGGTTTTTTTGCATAATGATGTTCTGCACTGAAAGCAACTTGCAAAATACTAAAAAGTATGAATTCAGCATGAATTACCTACAAACTTTTTATAACTATTGTGGTTCCCTTGATGTTCCTGTTTAGCACTTTTAAGTGTAAATTTAACCATCAACTTACATTGTCTGCTATTGCCAGATATGAGTCTTAGTGAAAATAAAGCCATGAAAACTGAAAATTTTAAAGAAGGTATATAACTGGAAAAAAACAATAATCCCTAATATTTCACTTCTGGAGCTTTAACTTTTCTACTGCTCAAGAAAATGAGAACACATAGATGAGCTTTCTGGCTCAAAATCAAAAAACTATGTTAAATAGGTAGTCTTCAAAACACAGCAGATTCTTGTTCTGGTTGAATTTTTGGTAAGCCGATCTCATGATTTCTTGATTATTCACTTGCAGTGTGGTCCATCAGGGCTGTCTCTTCTAAAATGGTGAACATTTGTCTGCTAATGGTCACCAATTTACTTTTGCACTGCATTTGTAAGAAACACCTAGGCTGACCTCTGAGGTAATTAGCTTCAGTTCTTTCTTCTACCTTTCTTTCAGCAACTGCCCTGCCTGAGTATATGCAGGAAGTGGTGGTTATGTTATGTGATTTAGCAGTCAGTGTTGGTTATGTTATGTGATTGAGCACACAGTGTGAGAGTGGATATCTGCAGAAGAAACCTGTGCAAGATCTGAGAGGTTGGGGTGTCTGCAGAGTGTCACAGCACATGATAAAACTCACAACTGCTCTGCTGTGGCTTCAAACCACAGCTGCCTGTGGGTCAGTCTGTTTATGGCTGTGCTGGAATGGCCAAGAGGTAAGAATAGGACAGCAGGCTTGTGTTGACATCTGTTATATCATCCCTAGCTAAAAAACAAAGGAGGTGCCCTAAATCAGGACAGTGTACAGCATGCTTTTCCCATCAGTTTGTTAGTGGAAATTAATCAAAGCCAAATCCTGTGCTGAAACACATGTATATTGAACTTTAGAGGAGGGTCTATTGTTGAGATAAAACTATTAGAACTAAAAGTGTACACATACTGAAGAGTCTGTTCTTGAAGGGATTTCAGGTGTCCAGAAAGAGCATTTCCACAGAATTTGAAATCTGTCCCATCAAATACAGACTGTATTTCATTCAGCACCCTTCACATACATATATGATGATGTTCTACTTTTTGGTAGGTGTTTGTGCAGTTCTTGGCATAATGGTTCAGATTGGTAATTGAATTTCCCACTAGAAACAGTAGGTAGAAATTTACACAGTTTCCATATTTGTCAATTTGACATTTTGTCAGTATGTCTTGGTGACCTTTTTCTCATTCTGGCGGCTTTCAAAGGCCACTGTGATGCTTTGGGAGCAAGCAAATCTGTGTGGACAGCTGAGTAGCAATTCCAGCTCCGTATTAACTCATTTCCGCATCACAGTCCCTGATTTTCCAGTTCACCTGTTTGAACACACTGTGTGACACTATTTTATTAAAAACATATCTTAAAATATATAATCTAGAAAGTGTGTGTGTATATACATATATATACACACAGAAATTACGCAGAGAGATTGCAGTAATCTGAACAGAACACGGCAGCCTCTGAATACTTCATGTGGCAGCTTAAAATAATGTGCCTGCAGTTTCCAGGATTAAAGTAGAGCGTGTCTGTTTTTCAATGACCACAGGCAAAAGGAAGAGCCTTTGTGCTGCTCTGCTGTGCAGGCAGTGCTGCTGCCAAACCCATATTCTGGGGGTGCTCTGGGCTGCAGGAGCAGCACTGGCCAGGCAGGAAGAGCCCTGAGCCACGGGCAGGGTGGCAGCATTCCTGACTGGCAGCAAACTGCACCTGGGCCAGGTGGCCAGGAATGGCATCCTGGCCTGGACCAGGAACAGTTTGGCCAGCGGGACCAGGGAGCTGATCCTTCCTCTGTACTCAGCACTGCTGAGGCCACACCTGGAGTGCTGTGCTGAGTTCTGGGCCCCTCAGCCCAGAAAGGACATTGAGGGGCTGGAGCAGCTCCAGAGAAGAGCAGTGAGACTGGAGAAGGGTCTGGAGCACAAGCCCTGTGTGGAGAGGCTGAGGGAGCTGGGGGGGCTCAGCTGGAGAGGAGGCTCAGGGGGGACCTCAGCACTCTCCACAACTCCCACTGGGTCCCACTGCTGCCTCAGTAAAAAAGGCCTCCTGTGGGAATGCTGAGTCTGAGCTACGGATGCTGTTCTGCCTTGGTGGCATTCCCTGGTGTAAGAAGATTGTGGAGGATGATTTGGAGCTATGTGGAGCAAGATTTAGGGGAAAAATTCAATCTTACAAAAGTTTCTTTTGCAACAATTTTTCATTAAATGCTGCTTGTTTTGTAGTCTTTCTCTAGTCTACATTATGCAACACTCAAAGCCATTTTTATTTCCATCCTTCCTTCAAACTGTTTTAAAGAGATTTCTTTTGTGATTGTACTTTTCATCCAGTGGGTGAGCACAATCTGGTCTTCATTTAAATGTTTTCCAAATTTAACAGTCTGCAACTTATTTTGACATAAAATAATAAAGCCCTCTATAGTGGCATTTATGTTCTCTGTATAAGTTAGCTTGAATTTATATGTGTTCCTTCAGGAGCTCCCACAAAAAGAACAGACTATAGAAAATCTCCGAAGGCTGGAGGTGAAGTGGCCCCTGCCAGGCACGGTTGGGAGGTGGGATTGGGCTCAGAGCAGACAGGGCTGGGGGGCACAGTCACTCTGCAGCCCATGGGAGGGATTCACATGGGTATTAAGCAGTGCCCAGAGTTTGGTGTCTTGACAGTTTGGGGCACTCTGCCACTTTGTGAAATGCCTCTGAGTTTGTTTGGGTGTGGAGAGGGGCTTTCAATTTATGTAACCGGAAGCTGTGGTTCAAATGGGTGTTTGGTCTAACTCAGCTCCCAGCCAGGTGGGACATCCCTGCCGCTCCCCAGTGCCACCACCATGCCCTGGGCCTCTTTGCACAGTGGACAGTCCAGGACCAGCAATTACAAAAAGTGTACCTGGTTTTACCCGTTCTGGTACACAGGAGAACTTGTGTGACTCATCAGACTGTGCACAGAAATGGGTTTGGTGGGCAGAAAGGCTTTTAAATGCTGCAGTCACTCGTGACCTGACTGTCAGGGTGGGAGGGACACGAGCTGGAACACAGAAACAAGCCAGGTGTGTTTGTGTGGATCCTTTACATGTTAGAGCTGTAACATATTCTATTACCCTGTCCATTTTAAATCTCATCATTTTTCATGCAAGTTTGGAAAAAAATGGTCTTTTGAGATCTCTTCTGACTGGGGCTGTTCTGTGATGATGGTTAATAACTTGATGTTTTCACAACTCATAGGTCATTATCTTAGTACGTGGCGTCTGTTGGCCCAGGTAATGCTGCCTTCAGAAAATGTACCAAGATCTCTCTTAATTCTGTACACTGACATAATACCTCATAACTATATATTCTTTTAGGTTCTGTCAAGATGAGTTCATTAATATGCCCATTTTCAGGGAAAAAATCATAAATATTCATAATGTTATAGTTTCTGATATTTCCAGTGTTCCTGTAGTCTGTCTGTATCTGGAGCAGATGTTTTCCTTTATCTCTGTGTTGCTGGTTTATCAGTTACCTGCTGGTGACATTCTCAGAGGGGTTTGGTGAGAACCTGTGGACTCCTTCAGGTGTTCTGAATGGAGGGGCAGCTGTGGGAGATTCGTGAGCTCACAGAGGGCGGGATGCCTGTTCGAGGTAAAGCACTGAGTGAGTTTGTGCACATGGTGGGGCCTTGCACAAGTTCAGGGTGAGTCCATCACAGACATGTCAGGTGAGAAGGGGCCTTGGGAGGTCCAACCTGGCCCCTGCTGAAGGCAGAGGCAGTGGGGGGGCCAGAGCAGGAGCTCAGGGCTTGGTGCACTCAGGTGCAGAAATCCCTGGAGACAGAGGAGAATGTCCTGGGGTAGTTCTCGTGTATTCATCAGGGAGGAGACTGGCACCAAAAAGAAAATGGGTGCTGCATCATCAGCATTGAGTGGGGCAGTTTCAGAACGTGGAACACACACACACACACTTAGGAATACAGAATAGTTTCTGGCAGAGGGAGAGAGGTGCTACATATCCTTTAGTTTGTACTTGACACCTGCACTTTCACCTGATTTGATCATGTGTAAATACAGAGTATAAGAAAGATAAAACAAGATGGCCTATGTCTGGCAGAAGCTGGTGATACTTCTCTCCGTTTTATAGACCAAGCAGTTCAGGCAGAACACAGTGGAAAGCCCAATGTTAATTTGTTTAGTGTCAGTGTGTGTGTTGGTCCTGAGAGTTCAACCACATTAACTTTTCGTATCAAACTCCAAGGGAAGAATGATTTGGTTTTTGTTTTTCCCTACTGAAGGAGAGACCCTTACCTCTGCCAAGACCCAGCAGCAGACACGGCCCAAGTGGCACAGGCAGGCATGGCTTTCACTGTTAATTCACTGGTTCTCTAAGATGAAGGACATCGGGTATTACACAACAGAATTTTTTAATGTGAAGAGCCTTATAAACTGATGACTAGTTATTTAATAGAAAATCATACGTGAATCTGAGAAGTTCAGCTTTCAGCTCATGCCACTTTAATTTTGCGTCTGCACAACTGGGAATTACAGCACTTTGCCTCTGCTTTAATTTTTTTAATCAGACAGGAAATCCAACCAATAAAACAATGAATAATTCTGTCTAGGAGCAATAAGCACATGAACCAAAGTTTCCATATCCTACCATGATAAAAGAAGTGTAGCTACTATTGTTTAAGGATGATAAAAGGCTGTTTTGGTTACTGGGTCAAAGTGAGTGTCTGGAGATAGGAACACAGGAATTCCCAAATGTTCAAAACCAGGTGCTTTGTGTTTTAGTGTTAACCAACATCCATGAAGTGGTCTAGATTTTGCAAGGCTTCGTTTGCCTTGGCTGGAAATTTGGATAGAAACCTGTGACATTGAGGGGAACGTGTTTTTCCTTTTGTGTAGCCTGTACTCTCACACCACCTGCACAGTGGAAAGGTTTCCTGTTCCAGGTCATTTTTAATTACTGGATGTCCTGGAAGAAGCAAATACAATTAATTTGTGGTCAGTGTGACTAATCTTAGCACCTGCTTCTGGTGATTACTTACAGGAGAGCTGAAAGGATTGTCGAGGACCTGCCCGTTCTCTGGGAATGAGTTTTGTGACTCAGCTCTCAAAAGAGTGAGGCGGGCTTGGTTGTTTGTAATTAAAGCCTCTAACAAGTAATTTTTTAAGCAGATTTCAAATGGAGTAATTTAGGGAGTTTAGGAGACTAGCAGGAATTAATTTCAGTATCAGGTAAATTAAATCCAGACGTCTCAAAGGACACACACCTCTAAACCAGCAACTGACTCTCCAGTAAACCTGAAATGTTAAAATTTGATGTGTTCAAGAGAGATGTTGGCATTGTTTCAAAATCGAACAGTTTTGACACAAAGAAGTTGCTTTTGGAGTAGGCATTTCCCCTCAAAGTTAGTAATCCAAACATGGGGCAGTGCAAGAGTGGAGGGTCATTTCCATAATTTCAAAGTAAATTAAATGCAAAAGCTGAAGATTACATGAAACAAAGTAAAAGTAATTTAATAAATATTTTAAATTCTAATGGTCATCAGTAATCAGTCATTAGCATTAAAGCTGTCTCTACACTCAAGCAGCTCCCACCATTATTTGTTCCTACTGATTTATTGTTAAAAGTGCTTTCAGAGTAAATCTCTAATCTTTTAAATAACTTCCTGCTAAATCACAGCATTGATGTGCAAGTTGTTCGTTTGGGGTGTTAAATCATGGAAGATGGGAAAGATTAGTTAAATGTGAATATCACAGAACTTAACACTTAAAACTGTTGGGAAATTTCTGTATAGCTATTTTCAGCTCAGAAATCTGAATAAAGGAGTCTCTGTGCACTGGGGTAGGGCAACTTTTTGCTTTAATACTTTACAGATTTTTGGAACAAAATGCACCAGCACTGAAAAGCAGCATTTTTTGCTGACCTTATTGGAAGGCTAATGCTGTTTCTGGGAAATAAGTGAAACAAGCAGTTCTTTGTTGGCTGAAGTGGAGAGAGAAAAGGAGGGGAGCCCAGTTGTTTTTTCTCCACAGTATCGCGACTAAGTCAGAACTGTAATAGGGCTGGGTTCATTCTTCTTTTTTTTTTAATTTTGAACCTCTGTAGACATTTGTTTTTCATCAGACTGTGTTGTGTGACACCTGGCACTAGACAGTTTATCTGAATTCAGCTCTGGGCTGCCCATAAACAGAGCAGAAGGATTCACATCCAGACACTTCTGTCACTGGAGTAACAGAAGCTGGAACAATCAGTTCAATGTATATGTCAGATACATTCACGCTTGTATGTTTTGGTCTCTGCAGCTTTAAGAATCCCTTGCCCACAAAATAACACTTGCTTAGCCTATATCCAGCAGAGTCATCAAAAGAAACATCTCCTGCAGTGTCAGAAAACCTAATTCAATAGAATATCATTATTAATTTAAAATCAAACAAAAGCAATAAAAGAATTTTTTCATTTTTCATCTAACTGGAAAAACAAAATTATATAGGTCTAACTTGAGATGTGAACTAATAGTTGTAACTTCATGGACTGCAATGAAAGTGTGGTCACATAGTCCAGGTTTGGAACTTAGTTCCATGTTTTTACTCGCTTTTATTTGGGCTGGATAATTGTGTAATGGCTGTTTATTGAAAAGACTTACTTAATTTTGCAAAATAAAGTTGTTTTTCCCCAAGAGAACTGAATTCAAGGCCACACTGACTCTGCTGGAAGGATGAATACATTTCATCTCTTATGTTATAGCCAACCTCCTTTACCACAGAGTGGCAGATTTGAGCTTTTTTATATTTTTTTTCTCTGCAGAACCTTAGAAATGTTACACTGGAGTGCCAGACCCTGCCTAGTGAATCAAAGGCCAGTTGTTTTTTCCTTAGTTACCTCCTGACCTCTCAAAAAGAGCCCCAGGTGCCGAGGCTGCCCAGACTGTGGCTGGGAGCAGCTTTGGGTCCCTGCTCAGTGTGACAGTGTCAGTGCTCAGAGCAGGGACTGTGCTGGGCAGCGTGGCTGCCCTGAGAGCAGCAGGGGTTGATTTTTAACCCATGACAGTGTCAGTGCTCAGAGCAGGGACTGTGCTGGGCAGTGTGGCTGCCCTGAGAGCAGCAGGGGTTGATTTTTAACCCAAACTCCATTATGTTCCTCACAGCATTCAAACACAAATTCAGAACTGCAATATAAATGAATGCGGGCATTACTAAAACTGTATAAATAGCACAACAGGTGTGCCATATGATTGTATCATAAGGAAATGAGATTTGTAGAATGGCATCATTTGTTAAGTTGCTTACTGGAGCTGACACAAGACTTTCCTTTCATTGGGCTTGTTCAAACCCTTAGTGACAAAAGAGTTGTCAGCTGTTTCCCAAACCAGTGT
>JAOXXN010000137.1:25562969-25576582 GCA_026770055.1 Myrmophylax atrothorax
ACTTTCAGTGTCAAGGGTCGGCTCTGGTTCAGTGGAGCAGTTCCAGGAAAAGCACTTGGGTAGAAGGTTTTGCACAAACTAAGCGTACATGTATACCACAACAGTAATTTTCCCATTGTTTTTATTGCAACCAGTGTATTTAAATATTTGCTATTATCTGAAATCCAAACGATATCACACATATCAAGCATGCTTAAAAATATTCCAGGTACTGTAGTTTTCTGTTTTCCTTATGCATATAATTGTAGTTCTATCCTTAACCAAAACAACTTAGTTTAGTCCAATTTGTTTTCTTGTTGTTTGGAAAATGCTACAGCAGCGAGAAGTCTTGGTCCTGTAACAACTATGTCATTGTACTTTGCCACACTTCTTTTGAAGAGACTGAAGTTCTACCTGAATGCCAGGTTTTGGTTTTGCCCAAGTAGATGGCATTGCAGAACAAAACCTACCTGACATTACCTCTAGTGTTGTATGTGAAATTGTGTGAAGATCGAATCATTTGTGTGGGAAAAGCCCTCCAAGACTGAGTTCAACGATTAACCCAGCACTGCCAAGGCCACTACTAACCCAAGTCCCCAGCTGCCACATCTACATGGCTTTTAAATCCCTTCAGGGTTGGGAACTCCACCACTGCAGTGGACTGTGCTCTGCAAACACAGAATCAGCACAAGGTCTCACTTTGTACACAGAACTGACCACAGAACATAAAGGAGACAAAATGGTTGAAAGATTTTATTGCCTCACTGGGAAAAGTGTATAAAAATTAATGGGATAGTATTACTGTGAATAATCCCCCAAAGTAATACAGATGGAGTAGATACACTACAGAGACAGTAATTTATAGTTAGTCTTACTCACATGAAATATCCACAGAAAGGATCTCTGTGGCTCGCAGGAAATATTGTTTCTCATAGTAAACTAATACTAAAATGTCTTTAAGCACCTGGAATAATCTAACTAAAACATCCAGAAAAATGAAGAAAACAGTAACAGCCAGTCATCCTGAACAAGCACATTGGCTCCAGTTAAAGGAGCTGAGAGTTCACAAAGGGGCAGGCTGACTGAGAATGCTGCCTGGTGACCACAAGAAGGTAGTGGTTAAAATGTTCAGACTGTACACAACGGTCAAAGACTGTGAGGAACAGAACCACCTTAAATTTTTTGGTGCCACAAAACCCTTGGGCACCTCATAGATTCGTGTAAACAGTGTTTGTTGGTATCAAGGCATTTCCAGGGAAGAAGTCTCCAATTGCACAGACAAGCCCAGCACTTCTGATATTAAGCAATCTGTGCAGACTCCTGACTTAAGACAAATTTCTTCCTGTTTATGCTGCTAAGAATAGCATCCAGCATTGATATGCTCCAGATAAGCCAGAAATAAAATACATTGAATTTTCAAAAATTTAACTGCATGGTTTTTCAGGACCCAAGTTAGATTTATTACTGAGGCAGATCAGGCCTAGCTGTATGGACCAAGTGTGGATTAGTCCTGGGCTATCTCTAGGACCAGTCTGGGTCTAAGGGCAGCTTTATTACCTGTAGGTAGTGCAAAGCTCACAGAATAAATCCTTCAGGACCTTGTGGGAAGCATTCAGGCAGATCCAAACCATCTTAGCAACATGCTTCCAGAACCAGGTGTTCTGGAGAGCACAGCACGGAGACTGATGTCCCTGTGCCATCACAGTAATTGTGCTAACTCTGGCTGAGTGAGCACGTGTGGCAGTGCGTGGTGCCCTGTGAATGAGGACATGTGGCAGTGCGTGGTGCCCTGTGAGTGAGCACGTGTGGCAGTGCGTGGTGCCCTGTGAGTGAGCACATGTGGCAGTGCGTGGTGCCCTGTGAATGAGCACGTGTGGCAGTGCGTGGTGCCCCAGGTGGCTGAGCTGTCGTGTCTCCTGCAGTGGTGCCGCTGCCCCCCAGCTCGGCCGTGCCGCAGCAGAGCCGCCCCGCACAGCCCCCCGTGCTGCTGGCACTGCCAGGCGCTCTGACCACGCAGCAGCAGCAGCAGCAGCAGCAGCTGAGGCTCCAGAGGATCCAGATGGAGAGGGAGCGAATTCGGATGCGTCAGGAGGAGTTACTGCGACAGGTAAGGCCAAGGCTACTCTGACTTTGTTCGAGAACTTTCAGTTCAATGCATCCAGATTTTTACCAAGTACCAAGTTAGTAGTTCTGTTACTTTATGTCAAGATTAACCATGGTTTTAGTTAAGGATAACCAAAAAGCTAATATAAATAGATAATTTCATTTTTTTCTCTAAAATAGCACTGAACAGAACACAGAATGGTCATCAGTCAGAAGTTCCTTCTTACTGGCTCTAATAGTTGCATAAGAACCAAATTCTGTTCTGCATCTGATCATGAGCAACTGGAGCAACTATCACTAATAGACTGGCAGTTTAGCTGGGTTTGCATAGGAAACCATGTTCATGCTTCGCTGAAGATAAAGGCAGAACACACGGAGTTGTTCGTGACTCTGATCCCAACTCTCTTAATTTGCACCCTTTGCCTTTGAGTTAAAATAAAATCACATTAATGTCTTACATGAATACCTCTGATCTGAAGAGTTTCCAGAGTTGGTTATTTGTGGGTATTTTGTTTAATGTTCTATTTCTCAAGTTTCAGCTCTATCTATCACATTGTACAAAATAGATACATAACTTCCTTTATACTGCCTAAAGAAAATAGAATTAACAATTGTATTTCACCTGTTATGGATGACTCTACTAGTGATGTTGTGTTTGCATAGCATATTAGTCAGATTCCTTAGTGAAAAAAAATAACCTATTTCTCTCAGGAACAGCATACTCTTTATCGAGAAGAATACTATTATTTGTGGCCATGCAAATGCTGCAGGTAACAGTTCTAAGTACCTTTAAAAATGGTAACTTTCACAGGATCAAGGTGGTTTCTGACATGGGCAGTGCTGTCAAGTCTTTGAACGTGTTAGAAAAGGGTGTGGGAAGAAAGTGGGGATATGTGGTATGAGATTAGTCATCACTGTCATCATGCTAACATGTTTAGCTGTTTTTACTGTCTTTGGCTCTTGCTTCAGGACGAGCAAATTAAGCTTCAAAACAGTTGCACCATTGGCACAAGGGCTGTTTGCCCTGCTTTGCTGACTTTGATACATGCACAGCACTTTGCAGCTGTGCTGTGCTCAATCAAGCCTCCAACTTACCCTCTGTGGTGTCTGTTGGAGCTCCACATTGCATGAAGCAGCACAGTATCACTTTGCATTACTAAAGTTTTCAGAACTGGTGAAGCTCTTAGGAAGGAAATCAAGATGCAAAATCCATCCTTCATAACAGAATGCTGTGAACTTGCTGCCAGTAACCCAAGCATCCTAAATCCTGGCAGCTGAGAAGGATGTGATGAACCCCTCTGGAGTCGTCAGTGTCCAAGTGCAGTTAGTCCTGCTCTGACCCTCCACTGCTGTTTTTGCTTTTTTAGTGTAACCAGTCTAAGGGGAAAATGCTGACTAAGTGTGTACTCTGCTGCCAGCAGCTGTGAGGAGGTGCAGAGTGTTTGAGTGAGAAGGGAGGGATTCTTTGGAGGGTCACAAGCGTTTCAGCCCAGCAGCAGCTGCTGGCTGCCCACAGCTATTCCTGGCAGCAGTTGCTGGGGTGGAGCAGCACACCCAGGTGGGAGGAGGACATGGCTCCAGGAGCTCTTGGCTCAGGGCATTTGTTTCCTTCTTCGTCCTCCTCTTCATGTAGTTAGTTGGTAAAACCCTAGAATTCTAGATGAAGTACATGCAAGAAGGGCAGCATTTCAGAAAACCAATATGACAGCTTTTGTATTTAAAGATTTCTATACTGACTGTTGTCATTCTATGAAGAGTTAATGTTCTTTCATACTCATTTGTTTTTGTCAGCTTTCCCAAGGAAGAGGTAGAATCTAATTGCTACTTAAGAGCTTCTTGGCAATGGAAGTCAGTAGAGGTGATGTCAGCAATCTTTGAAAGGTCAGGCAGGGAAGCTGCCCCAGCACTTCTCTGTGTCCACGAGGGCCACCCAGTGCCATGTTGGAAGGGTACCAGTAGTTCCAATGCTTCTCAGAGGCTCCTTTCTGATCCAGGAGATCCTATTGCCTAAATGCATCCACAGAAAGTTACAGGGGCTCAGAGAGGTTGAAGAAGCAGTGGGGCAAAATGCAGAGGAACATTTATTGCTTTTTTGTCCTCGCAAAGTAGAGCCTTACTGGCCTGCTACAGCCTCAAGACAAAACTGCCCCTCTGTGTTCCTTTCACTGCACAGGGAACTGATTTCCTGGTGGCACAGGCAATGTCTACACCTCTCGCTTTCTGCCCTAAGTATGAGGGCTGGCAGAAGAGGAATTGCAGTGACCAGCAACATAAACTCACTGTAAAAATGCTCTCACTTGTCTCCTCCAGCTGGAAATGAGGGTTTGGCAACTAAGGATGGAGCTCAGATCAGTTCTGGCAGGAGGGTTCCAGGAAATGTGACAACGAATTTCTGCATTTGTCTGGCATACACCTAGAAAGGGGTTTACATCAGAACTGTGTTCAGAGGCTTTGTATTGTTCAACTCACTGCAATGCTCTGATGCTTTTAAAGAGTTTTGCAGTTAACTGCTGATGGAGCTTTTTGACATGGCTTTGTGATATCAGAATACCATGGGGGTTTTAATGTATTTTATTTTGTTATTTATTTTGAAAGTCCTCTTTGAGTTTGTAAAATAGCATGTGCCATTGTGCCAAGCAAATCATTAAGGGCATTTGGCCCTTTCTCAACTAAATGCCAGAAATTGTCTCTTCTGGACAAAGGGGAGGGACCTTCCTGCATTCAAAGGCTGAGAGCTCAGTAGCCTGGCTGAGGCTGTAATAACATGGCTGCCCACAGGGTATGGGAAGCCTCTGGTGCTGTTTGACAGACTTTTTTAACCTAGGATAGTGGATTCAAAAATACTCTTCTTAAAAACCTTGTAGCCATGCTTAGAATGGAGAACAGGACATAGCAGCCTGTCATAGAGCTTTGGGCATTGTGTAGTTGATCCATCACTGCTGGCCATTGCTGTAACAATGTCAAAGAGGTGAAGGAGTCTGACATCTGTAGCAGTGCTAAAATTGCAGTCTGACTTCTGAACAAATGCCCTGCAGTAGAGGAGGAATGTGTGTCATATGTGGTGAAGCCAGTGCTCTGTCTGCTCCCCCAGCCGAACCCTGACTCCAGTGTGCAGGATCTGTTGTTCCACAGGATAAAGTATCCATGGAGTTAATCTTACAAGCAACATGCAGTATGTTGAAATAAGCACACGGGAGGTGGCAGCTATTTAGCAAGACAGCAGATCAAGTAACTTTATAATAAATGTTGTGTTTCTTGCAACAGAGAGACCAGAACTTTGATTTTGTAAATGAGAGTGTGAGTCGTTCTTTAGGGTGCTATAGGCTTTTCAGCTCACAAGTGTTTTGCTATGGAAGGCCTGTCTAAATTTTGTGTGGCAGTAGTTGTTATTTTTATATTTTAAAAAAGTATTGAGAATATCTGCGTGTAGACAGTTAAAAAAGACACCTGCCCATTCTCTGAGGTTTGTACATTTTCATAGACTCCAGCTGATGAAATTCTAAATAGAAACAGCACCATTAGAAAATTGTCACTTGACAAATGTAATCATATACGACCTATCATACATAAACTATTAAGAATCTTCAGACTGTTTGTTCTTAATATTTACTAAATATTGACACATCTAATGTAAATTAATAATTTATCAGTGAATATATTGATAATTTTATTATCAATACTACATTATTTATTTTTTTAATCAAGACCACATTAATGGTCACCAGTATATGTTAATTCCTAGTGAATAACTGTTACATTATTCATGAAGAGACCAGACCACTCCTACTCAAATGATAAAAATCAGTTGAAAACATTGTAAAACATCATATTCTAGCCTCAACAAGTTAATTCTTTCTGTACTTGGGAGAACAAATGACTGATTCAGTGGAGTAAAGTTTTCTACCAGGATTTAAATGATATATTTATTTTTCTTATTTCATTAAAAAAATAAGTTGAGAAATTAAGTTAAAAACAGATACAGCTTTACTCTTTTAAGTTATTTTTTTTTAACACCCTGCTGGAGCCAGACAACCTCTGTATAGAACTTTGCACCGCTCGATGTCGTGGGTGTTTTGCAGAGATAATGCTGGAAGAATTTTATCTTTCAGGAAGAGTTGTTAAAAAAGTTTTCCTTGTCTCTGATTGTTTGTCATCCTGCAGACAGTAGCCATGAGATGGCTCATGAGGCAGATGCTTATTATTAGGCAGAGGGTTCGTTCTAAAGATTATTGGGTTACAGTCTTGGTTCCAGTGGTTTTCTTCTAAGATGTTAAGTACTTTATGGTTGCTGAACTATGGGACTGGCTCCCAGATGTGGTAAAACTGACAGAGGTTCTGTGGGGCTTTATGCCAGCACAGGCAGGTGTGAGAGATGCTGTCTATCTGCATCTGGATTTTCTTCATATCAGTGTAAACAAACAGTCATCAGTGACATCCTTCAGAACTGCTTTCCTCCTGTGTATGTTACATGCTCACTTGTTACAAGGCTGCTGGACTTCTGAGCTGTTGTAATAACCCTTCTCGTGTATTTATTTGCCTTTTCAGGAAGCTGCTCTATGCAGACAACTTCCTATGGACTCAGAAAATATGGTCTCAGTTCAGACAGCTGTGAACACCCCTGCCATGACACAGGACATGAGGCCTATTACAAATAATGGATCCGACCCTTTCTTGAACAGGCAAGTTCCTTCTTCTTTGGGCAATTGCTTCTGTTGCCTTCTCTCGACTGTTAAAGCTGTACCTCTAAAGTAGTTCCCATATCATCTTCCTTTGTACTCACTGTAAACAGGGATGTGGCTGAATGGCTGACCAAAATCTTCCAGTTTATGCTTCAAGAAGGAATCTTAGAAAAATGGATAAATTGTAACAGGTGGTTTTAACTGTAATGTTGGGGTATGTAGAAGACTAAGTAGAATATTATCTAAGTATTCACATTCAATTTTTTTAGGCTGTCAGAACTGGTTTTGTCTCTCTCTCTCTCTCTCTCCTTATATATATATATATGTATGTACACACACGTGTGTATTTCAAAATTAAAGAGTGGCCTTACTTCAATTGCTTTGTTATTTGGGCTAATGTGCCCCAAATATGATGTTGGCTAATCAGTGGCCAACAGTTGGTAATGAGGCTTAATGACTCAGTATCTAACTTTAAAATGTAACCAACTGTGCTTTCTTCCAACACTGTGCTCAGGGGCTGTGTCTACTCGAGCATCTTTACTGAGGCTTTTTCATGTTTCAATTCATAGTGGGCCATACCATTCCAGGGAGCAGAGCACGGACAGTGGCTTGGGCTTGGGATGCTACAGTGTACCCACGACACCTGAAGATTTCCTCAGCAATGTAGATGAGATGGATACAGGTAGAATACTCTGACTTAGCTTAAAGTATAGTCAAATTAATAACTAAGTCTTATAAGAAGTAATATATTGTAATAGCATAACTGAACAATAATCTCTGGCTTTCCTATGCGAGAGAACAGAGTGAGACTGTGGGAGGAAATCCCAAAAGGTGCTTAGTGCCCACAAGGTTCTCCACTTTAACTTAGGTCCAGATTCTGCCCTTTTACCTTGGACTGATACTAAACAAAAAAAGTAAAGTTGGAAAACGTGAGCCTTAATTTCTGTTTTCATACCTTTGTCCAAGGTAAGGGCAGTAACAAGCTGGTCTTGGGTTACATGTACAAATCACTGCAT
The DNA here is from genome assembly GCA_026770055.1 of Myrmophylax atrothorax. Lineage (NCBI taxonomy): Eukaryota > Metazoa > Chordata > Aves > Passeriformes > Thamnophilidae > Myrmophylax > Myrmophylax atrothorax. Next base: position 25,570,747 of record JAOXXN010000137.1, read on the forward strand.
TTTATAACTCTGGAAATCAGTCTCATTAGTAAGTCTCTTACAGTGGCAAAGTTGGATTCGCCTTCAAACAATGTGTTTAGCTAGATTAGGTTTTGGTATGTATTCATTTTATATTAGTGTCCTCATGGTGTTTAAAATGCTGAAATAAATTACTAGAAAATCAACAAGTTTTTTTCCAGAGAGTGGAATTCTCAGCACTTCCTCACCTAAACTTCCTTTTGAAGTCATCGGAAGTTCTAGATCATGCAGAGTGAAAGGTTTCTCTGTTAAAGGTTTCCATGCTTCTTATTATTAATTTATGAAAAAAAAGTAATATTACAGAGTTAAATTGCTGTAAAGCGTGTTTTTCAATTATTCCCCATGGACAGCATTGCCCCTGGAGCAGAGAACAGGATGGACATGTACATGAGGCTTCTTTGCTGCTCCCTGGGCAGACCAGGGAACAAACTTGGAACTGTCCTGCCTCCAAAGTGGGAGGCCAGAGCTGGGTGCTCTGGGCACTGCTGAAAAGGGCCTTTTGTGTTTTTGAGAGCAAAGCAAGGAATGTGAAATGTACTCTTAGAAGAACATGCACTCTGCATCCAAACACAGTTTTGAGGCAACGTTTGTGGTGGATAGGAGTGCTCACAAGTGTTCGTGGGAAAGGGGGAGTCTGAATTTCGGGTCAATTCTGTTGTTTGAAGTTACCCACAAGAACAGCTTGGTATTTCAAAAGTTCTTCTTTGCTTTTCCTAGGAGAAACTATACCACAGGCAACAATGAACATAAACCCACAACAAACACGTTTCCCTGATTTCCTCGACTGTCTTCCAGGAACAAATGTTGATCTTGGGACTCTGGAGTCAGAGGACTTGATCCCTATTCTCAACGACGTGGAGTCAGTACTCAACAAAAACGAGCCCTTCCTGACCTGGCTGTAATCAAGCAATGCTGATTGAGCCTACAGTGCAATGCACATTTCTTACTCCTCTTGAGACAGAAGTAGAATATCTGAAAATCCTCAAGAGAGTCAACATACTGCCTTAATGACTTTTGTTATGTCACCTTTATGGTCAGTTTAATCTCTGCCTGGATTTGATTGATAATAATTTAAATATAAATTACATATTTTATATATATAAAATACATACATGGCAATATATTTCTTTTAGAAAAGCGCACTACATGAGACATCTGTGTACTTTTTACCTTTTCAGAGCGGGCAGAAATGTTTCACTTGAAGGACAGAAAGTGGCTGATGTTTGTGCATGTCTCTGATGATCTCTTGGGTATTGATTGACATCACAGACCCTTTGTGAACCACAAAAGCTAACTACTAGGTCACTTGGTTCACAAACATGAACAGCATCAGGCCAGGAGAGCAGTTTTATTACTATGTTTATCACAATAGTATCAGAAGCTTTTTTTTAATCAACTTACTTAAGCCTTAAAAACCTCTTTTTTTTAGTTCTTAGTAACTAACTGTGCTGTATGGAATACAGATTAAATCTGATCCATACCAGCCATAGTAATTGTCACTATGTATTTATAAAGGCAGAAACAATACTATAGCAATTTGTCTTTTTCAGTATATTACTGTATAGTTTTCAGAAAAGAAATACTTCCAATCTGAAAGTACCAGAATTGTTTAGCAACATTTTTACACTAAAATATTGTTGCAAAATAAATCAGGCTGATACTGACTGTTTAAAAACAAAGCAATGTATTATAAACAAGCATTTAAAAAAATTCTTAGATTTTTATGTTTATTATATTAAGCACTACAATTTTGTAATTTGACACATGAACAAACAATTTTTTTATATATATAAAATCTGTGGCAAGTATCTTAAGTGCAAAAATACTCTTAAAATCAGGTCTAGAAAATGTGGCACAATTTGTTAATGTCATATGTAGTGGGAAAAAACCCTTGCTCCTACTGTTTTCAGTAATGTTTTTATCTGACAATGTCAAAATACATGTAGTTGTATACATGAAAAAAACCAGCAATTTTATCAGGGCACTGCTAAAGCAGCATTGGGACTCACCTGGTAAAGCTGCTCAGTTCTCATGTTTTTCACTCACTGTAGTTGGTGCACAGGTGTGCTGTGTGTCTCTACCTATTGTATATCCTACAAACACTTCCTTGTCAGAGCTTTGGGACTGAGGAGGCATCAAGGACACTAAGCTTGCAGTTCCCCTGAAATGCAAATGAAGTCCTGAAAATTCTTAAATGTTTTGCAGTTATTTTATTTATAATCTATGAATTTACGTTTTTTATATTGAAAAATAGGTCTGTTTATGAAAGGCATTAGAACTTTTCTCTAAGCTTAATCCAGGCTATATAAAGAGAAGAGGTGTAGCACTAAGTGTAAATGTGTGTTTGCCACGTCTGATAACACTTAACAAGATCTTACTGATGCGCCAGAATATTGATTACTAAAGACTTTTTTCCATCTGGCTGGGGGAAGGTAGGTGAAAAGGTCAGAGATGAAGTGGTTGGAAAAGTAGGTTTGGAAGACAAATGATGAGGTAATAAATGTAAATCCTTGCTGGGAAGGGTGGCTCCAGACAGGGACACACAGCAAACAGGTCTCTGGTGTTCAGTGGAAAACGTAACAGAAGTACTAAATAAACAACTCTGTCCGAGATGAACTGCTGGGTGTACATGGTGTCACAAGATGGAAAATGAAAAGCACACATACTGACATTTGGAAAAAAAGATGGAAGGCAAAGACCTACAGTTGCGAAGTTTTATTTTACAAGGAAAAATAGCTTTTAAAAATTTTTTTGGTCGTTTTGTTTGGGTTTTTTTAAGTAGAAAAAGAGATATAACAGCAGAGTTGTGTCTCTGCAGAATTTAAGTACTGAGTGGGCATTGCATTTCTTTTATTCTTTTGGAGGGGCTATTACTTGGCAGGGGGCGGGTTTAAATTATTTTTGCTAGTGCTAACTTCTGAGATAGCACAAAATTTCTTTTCAACAAACAGGGGACTGGGCAGGGCTGACCAATATTACTGTAATTAGGCTTAATCTCTCTCTTTAAGGGTTTCTTCAGGTTGTCAGCCTAAATGAAAACAGATGGTCCTAAGGCTTTGTTCTATAGTGCCGCGACTGATGTTGGTACAGAATTGGAGCTCTCTGGGCCAGGTTGCCGGCGCTGCTTGGTGGGTGTGAGGAGCCAAGAGCCGTCAGTGCTGGAAGGACCCGCAGCAGCTGCAGGTCGGAGTGCTGGTGTGATCAGGGGATATGCTCATCAACAGGTTATGCTTAGAGGATGTAGTTTGTTCATTTGCTAGCAATTCTGCACCACTGAACGTGTAAGTTTGCCTTAATGACAGACACTCTGAGCTGGTCGGGCTCTGGGCTGCTGTGAGGGACGACTCCCTCCTGGTCCCGTTCGTTGTCAGCCGAAGGCTGTGCTTTGCACGGCGAAAACTGAGGCAGCTTTCCAGTGAAGTCATTTCAGTTATTTGCCAGAATTGTGAATCTGCAAGCTTGATGCCTTTTTCACTGGTGTTTCTGGTGGTTGAGTGTCTTGGTGGAAAGACCTTGAAAGTGGTAAAGCAATCATAAACTGTGTTTCCATGTTACTTCCATAATAAACCAGCAGCAGATCTGAAAAGGAGGGTGCGAGTCTTAGGTCAGATCTTTACTCATCCACGAAGCACATCATGCTTAAGTTAGAAGTGATTCTTTATGCTGGCAGCTTCTCATTTTTGTAAAGGAGAGGGTGTATCAGATGAGGTATGTAGCAACAACAAAATCTTTTTAAAAAAGTTTCTGGCTTTAAACAGGGTTGTGGCAGAACTTTTCAGTATTCAAAGCATATGTAATATGAAACTAAATTTATTGCTGACAATATTTCACTGCACTGTTTCAGGTTTCGAACATTTACTATACTAAATGTACACTGTGTACTTGTACAAATACAACAGTGAGCCAGCTGGACAGTTTGCTGTGACCATCCCTGAGGGTGGCGTGTGTAAGTCTTGGTGATGCTGAAGTAATGGGACATTGTTAATTACAGTTTGTATTCTGGTAATTCTGTTAGAATGTAACTTGGGGAGACTTTGGGTTTGACTTTTTGACAACAAATGCTGTTTGGGGGAAGGATTTAAATATCTATTTTAATTACAGAAAAATGTGGGTGGGTGTTCAAATAAACTTGTTTCCTAATATATACATCCATGCACATGCTAGTTCTTTAACTATTTACTTTTTTCATTTTGTTATATGACACGTGTGAGCATTTGTTTTTAATATTTAGTACCATGCAATAGATAGTATGCATCAAAAACAATGAGATCAAACTATAGAATCCAGGGTTTGATTCTGGATTTTTTTTTTATTATTTCTTTGACCTTGTACATGAAAAACAAATACAAATGAACTTGAAAGATTCTGGATTCATATTGTTTTTTTTAAATGGTTTGGGTTTGGGTTTTTTGGGGGGATGGATTTTTAGTACATGCTTCCCAGGGAGGGAGCTGTAGAATATTGTGTGGCATAAATGTGCAGACATGTGGAAAAGGATATAAATCTTGAATAAAAATATTAGTACTTAGCAAGTCCAAATGGGGTTTTTTACCATTATGTTTCAGTTTATTAGTAGTTGTTGTTATGGCTCCTGGTGGTGGTTCCAGTTTTACTTGGAATGCTTACAACGTGCTCCCTGAGCCACCATCACTTGTTTTAGTGGCACCTGTACTTCATAATTCACTAACAACACAAGTGCTGGTTGACGATTTGTTTAATACTCTTAATCTCTAAGCAGAATCAGTAGCACCTGGTCCATTTACTGTTAAATTCTGTTTTGAGGGCTTACATAGTGCATTGTTTTAAGTCTATGAAGTTTATTAAATTCTGTGTTAGGAAAATACTTGTCTTCTTTCTTAGGAACAAGCCATGAAACCTGAACATCCCGGGCTTCTGTTTGAATGTCTGGCCTTTATTGTCATGGTACGTGACGTGGGTGGTTCAAGATCCAGTTCAACTGTTACCTATTAATCAATTTTAATACTTTTTTCTTGAATCATTCTCTTCCATAATTTACTGAAACTAATTTTTAGAATGTCTTAATGGTATCTTGCATTTACATAAAAAAGCTCTAGAAGCTCTGTCAAACATACATACCAGGTGTGTGAGCTTCTGACCGTGTTTGGAAACATGTGATTGCTATTTCATGGTTTATTTGCTCCTAAGTTTTAATCAAGTTCCTTTGGCAGAAACAGTGAGTGTGTTACTTGTGGAGGCCGTTCAGTTTGTTCCCAGCAGTGTCAGCTTGCGAGGCCTGGGAGGTTCTGCCATTGCCCGCGCTCTCGCTCCGGGGTGTTGTTGAGCAGGAGCTGCGCTGAAACCACCCCTGGGGCCACTCCCTGGGGCGGGATGTCCCAAAGCCCTGTCCCAGCCGCTCTGACTCGGAGGGTGCTCCCCCAGCTCGGTCCCTGCGGGCCGGGCCGGGCCTGCCCCGCGGCCCACGGGGCTCTCCGTCGGGCAGCCAGCGACGGTGTTTGCACTGCGGGAATGCACTTACAGACCTTCTTACCTGGGCCCCAGAAGCTGCATCTTCCCTCAGCCATTAACAGTGCTCGTGTCCTCCTCACCAGGTACCTCACGACTCCTAAAAGCAGTGACTGGAGTCACACGCGCTTTCTGGAAAAATTAAGACTTCGTGTTAGGGTGGGGTTGGCTTTGGTTTTTTGTTTTTGTTTTTTTCTTCAGAAAACACAAGTCCTTGTAAACAGCTGTTTACACAATTCGCTTCGGAGCAGGCGGGTGAGGGAGAGGGAGCAGGGGGTGAGGGTGAAGGCGGGTGAGGATGAGGGAGCAGGCGGGTGAGGGAGAGGGAGCGGGC
>JAOXXN010000137.1:25598578-25608872 GCA_026770055.1 Myrmophylax atrothorax
AATCTTGAACAGTTCTGTTTTATAGCGAGGCTATATGATAGTAGGGTTGCAAGAAGTGTAGGAAAAGAGAAGGATTTTATTAGAAGCTCTTACTTGCATTGTCTCAGCAGGCAGGGCAGTGTACTCTGCACACCCGCCCCTTAGACACTGTATCCTGTGACACAGGGACAAGGATTCGTCTGTTCCAGGGCTCCCTGGAAAAAGGTTTTAGTCATTCATTCAATGGCACACCCATTGCTTACTAGGAGATATTTTTAGAAAGAAGCAGAAGTTCATAGCATGGCTTTCAGAGACTGTTTTGAAATACTTGGCTACATGCACACCCATGCCTGCAGCCTTTACTCAAGGAAACTTTTTAATTACATCCATGGGAGTTGTGTCCAAGTTGAACAACAGAGGACAGACTCTTGGGTGTAATGGGCTACCTGTTGAGCAAGTGAATTTACTATTTTCAAACCAGGAAAATTCCTGTGATGAGCAATACTAAAACCAAAACATTCAGATATATAGAAGCTTTGGGAGCAGACATAAAGCTGCATAAAATTCTTGTACACTTAGCAGGATAATTTGGGTTAGCTTGGTGTCAGGATGATGCATGCTGGAAGAGGAATGGGAAGTGCTTGATCTGTCTTGACATGGTCTGTGGTGAGACCTCCAAAGGCACCTCAGAAACTGGCACTGACTTCCAGCAGATGTTGGGATGCCAGTCAAAGGCAAGTCTTCAGTTCAAGAAAACTGCACAATGAGTAGTTTTCTACTACTAAACAAAATGTGATTTTATTGTAGAAAGGTTCTTAGTGTGAAACCATTTTAATTTTTGTGTTGCAAACTACAATATAAACTTCAAAGAAAATCTCCAGTGGGATTTAACTGGTTTTTATGAACAACTTTATACCATTTCAGAATTTCTCATTGCTAACTACTGCACAATGCTGTGAACAAAATGATGACATTAATACTTCCAGTTGTGTGAATGATGTCTGGATACACAGTGCAGTAACAGGATACACTGTGCAGTAACATGGGACATATTAAAATGTGTGGTAAATCTAATGCAATTGTACCTTTGCTGCTGCTGCTGCTTTCGGACATGGATCATAACCCAGCCGGCTCTGCAGAACTCGGGTTCACTGCTGCAGTCTCAGTCTGTGCTGATCTGACAAAGGCTGGGCACCTGGAAAACCAGCCTGCCCCGACCTGATGCTAAGGAGTGTTCTCAGCTGATTAACTGTTAAAAGTATTTTCTTGTCCCTTGCATACTCTGTAGTGCGAGGAGGAATTCTGTCATTGGAGATCTTAATCTGCGTCTGGACAGATGATGGTTGTAAGACTTCCCTCAGAATTATTTACTTTGAAGTAAGTCTCTATTTAATAATTTGGGTCAAAAATTGTTCGGTTTTGTAACATTAGCTCTGGGGTTTTTATAACATTAGTCCATGTATACCCATGTGCTACTTAAAAAAAATTAACTGGAAAAAAGCAAATAACTGTTGATAGAGTAGTCAAGCAGTAAAGACCTGTTAGAAACAACTAGTAGGAAGATTTTAAAATGTATAGAAATAGAAGAGGTGCACTGATGTCTAAACCTAATTTTAAACAGAAGGCCTTAATAGTGTTCAATTAAAAAAATTACTACACAATGACTATGTGATATTTTCCTCTTGCCTAGCAGTTACATTAAAAATTTTGCTTGAACAGTCAGAGACCAGTAAAAAATAAGAAAACTTTGGCTTGAACCTTAGGTCTCTGTCAGCATGATCAGAGAAGCTTCTGGGTGCTCTGGCACAGCCCAGACCTATCGTGCCTCTCTACCTGTAGGCACCTCTTGGCAGTGCATTGCTCAGAACTGATCTCCATTGCACGGGGCAGCACCTACAGTACCAACAGCATCCCATCTGCCCTCTCTCCCTTGGGCAGAGGGGAGAGGAGGGCACCTGCCTTCAGCCAAAGATGGCTGCAGCTCTCCCAAGAGCTCCTCTGCTTTCTAGGGCAGACGTTCAGGCCAAGATTTTCTGTGCCCAGCTGAGAGCTCAGCATGGCAGGAATTGCACCAGTGTGTGTAGAGCAGAGCATGGAAGGTGGATCCTGCAGCTGGTGCTCTCCAAATCCCCTCCATGTGGCTCTGCTTCCCAACCAGCTGGCTGTCAGCAGTGAGCTTTCTATTTAATGACTTTTGTTTCATTAGTGTGTTTGAAGGGCAGAAATGAAATATTGGAGGCTCATGGGGTTTGCAGTCAGGTTAAATTTGGTGAGGTCCATGCTTAATAAGATCTTTGAGCTAAAAGTCATCTTAATATTTAGTACAGTGACAGCCTTACTGAAGGAACATAAGAAAATCCATGAACACAGTGATTACTCATGCAGAGGTAGAAATTCCCATGTGTGTAAGTACCAGCCTGTGTTAGTCTGGTTTTGTGTACTTTAGATAGATGTGTTTACTTTAATTTATTGGCAGGATTGTGTTTGAACTTAACCAATTACTAGTTATAAAGTTGAAATATCTTATGGATATAGGCATTATGTGACTATAAGAGGACTTTGGCTCCATCCAGTACTTTGGGTTTCATATGATAACATCTGTCATTTCAAAGTATTCATCTAAACCTTGGTGTGTCTCAGTTTTATCAGATGATCACAGAATCATGGAATAGTTTAGGTTGGAAAAGCCCTCTCAGACCATTAAGTACAACCATTCCTTCAGCACTGCCAAGGCTTCTTGTAACTCGTGTCCCCAGCTGCCACATCCACATGGCTTTTGAAGCCCTCCCAGGGATGGTGACCCCATCACTGCCCTGGACAGCTGTGCCAGGGCTTGGCGACCCTTTTGGTGAAGAAATTTTTCCTAATATCTCATTTAAACCTCCCTTAGCACAACTTGAGCCCTCTTCCTTATGGTTTATACTAATTTGGAGTTACTTTCTTTAAACTTTCTCCCATTCTCTACTAGTGTGCGGTGTCTAGCCTAGCACAGCCCTTTGTTTTACTAAAGTGAGTGCAGATTAGGATTTGACTTTTGTCATTTGCCTATATAAATGTGTCCTCTGGTTCTAGTAGGACAGTTCAAAAAATGGGGTGATTTATGTCTAGTAGGTATATAGTTGTTTATTTTTAACTGAGACAGAATTTTTATGGGTGCTAAGTTTTATTTTCTGCATTGCAGAGCTGTAGGAAATTTAGTTCTTACCAAATGTCTTACCATTAGAACTGAGATAATTTACTTTACTGTGGTGGATCCTCAAGGCAATGCCTGCTCTCTGCCTAAGTACAAGTGCATGGGCTTTGGAACAGGGCTGGTTCCAGATGGCTGAGCACTTACACTGCAAGTGAGGAAGTATTTTCCAATATAACATGTTCTGTTATGTGTGAAGACTCTTTGAGAAGATGTACTAGTCTTACAGGACAAGACAGTTAATTTTCAGATTTTTATACTTACATATTTTTTGTTCTTGTTAAGCTCTGCCTCACTAAAGGAACTCATTTTGGTATCACACAAAGCCTTCCTTGTGCAAGAGAACAGAAGTGGAGTTCCAGCCTCTTCTGCTTGTTTTCTCATTCTGCAGAGCAGATGTGAGATTCCAGGGCAGGACAGACTGCTGGACACACATATTGACCTGGTGCAAGAAGCGTGGGTGCTGCACAGCTTCCCCAGCCTCAGTGTGTCAGCCTGTGTCAGTGCAGAAGTGTGCAAATGCAGTGTTGGGGAAGTATTCTTGGGGTGCTGTGGCCATAGTTGAATCTTTCTCTTTAAGGCAAGGAAAGATAGAATTGTCTCCCATGACTTCTAAGCTACTGTGACACCCTTATCACTAAGACAAAGTGACTCCATTAGCAGTGCAAGGTTATACAGCCCTGATAACTGTGTACCCTTTAACCCCTACATATAGGACTCTTGTTTGTAACCAGTGGTGATTTCTTTGCTTTTTGGAAACATCATTTACAGAGTTAAGGAACATCTCTGAGTTCTTTGCAAGATGAGGTTGTAAGTTCTGAATCTTCATTTTATTTTGACAGAAAAGTAGACATGTCTTGTATTTCTTGGGTTACTGTTTTATAATCTTAAATAATTAAAAACAAAATCCAAAATCTGTTTTGGCAACATTTATTTATTCAGTAGTCCAGAATTATCAAGAGCAGGTTACTAATGATAAACTTTAACAGAATCTTGTTGTTAATGTTTCTTGGCAACATACTGTTTAGACACTTGTCATGGTTTAACCCCAGCCCCACATGGCGCTTGCTCTCTCCCCACCTGATGGGATGGGGGAGACACAAGGGTAAGAGTGAGAAAACTCCTGAGTTGAGATAAAAACAGTTTAGTAATTGAAATAATAGTAATAAATTGTAATGAAAATTAGATGGAAAGTCATTTCTGTTGTGATAATCTTTTTATATTCATTGCACATTAGTCATAGGCTGGATTAATCAGCAACCCACTTACAAAGTCTGCATATGAAGAATGCTGTAATGGCTTTGTAATTGCAATGGTTCCACAGGACACATCTTAATTTTCCTTAAGCCTTTTGTATGCCACTAAGTAGTGCATCTTTGTAAGCCCTATTTCTGCATTTTGGGGCGGTGTGTAATTGATCAGAATCCTGGGAGTCAATGGAGAGCTCACACAGAGAACCTCCAGGTGCTTTGCATGACAGGCAAGTGCTGCTGCTGATGTGGCTGCCAGTGCCTGCCTCTTTGGAGCAAAGCGCCCCCTAACTCAGCACAGACACTGAGGAAGGGCTGCGGTGTTTTGGTTTTCTGGGTTGTTTTTTTTTTTTGTCCTCACCTTTAGTGGAAACTTTCAGTATGTTTCTTTCATTTCCTTTGTCTTTGGGGTTATGGAGAGCAAAGAGTGGAATTACTTGTCTGCTATGAAGATCTGTAAAAGTAAAAAGCTGGTTTACTTCCTTTTTTACCTTACCATTTATAAGTCTCTTCTTGGAAGAGCTCTCTTTTGGAACTAGTACCTAACCAAACACAGTTCTGCCAGAGCCTCCAGGGTTTGCCTGGGAGGGCAGGAGCCTTGGTTCGGTTCCTGTTCCTGCAGAGTGCCCTGTGCCTGCCTCCTGTGTCACCAGGGGCTGTTCCTGAGCAGTGTCCTCTGCTGCCACAGCAGGTGCCTGTCCCCTGAAGGTGAGAGTGCAGGAGCTGTTGTGGCAGCCTGGACAGCCAGAGGTCCCTGCAGGCAGCGCCCCTGAGCGGGCGCAGCGCAGCCCGTTTGGTCACAGCCTGGTTGTCACCAGAGGGAGCTGGGGGAGTTCTGGGCCTCTTCATCCTCCGAGCCCTGCAGAAAGCCCGGGCAGGACCGGCCCCAGGGGAGGTGGCTGTGCGAGGGGACGCTGCTCTGCGGCGAACGCGGCTGCAGTTGTGCAGCATCGACGTCTGTGGTTCGCTGTACGAGTGACACGGCTACTTTTAGCAGTAACTGTAGTACAAAGGAATATAAAGCTCCTAATTCAGGAACTTACTCTTTGCCCACCCTCCACGACAATAGCAGTTGATTAGAATGGTACCACCTCTGTGAGCTTGAAGGACCTTGTGAAAGGAGCAGCCGAAGGAAAAACACTGTACTGCTACAGGCACCATATGGCAAACAGGTGTTTTGTAGATTTACACAGAGTACAGTCTCAGCTGCGGTACTGCAGTATGTTACCTTAAAAAAAAGACTGAGTCAAATCATAGTCAGTATTAAATGTTATTTTCTTCTGATTTTCTCTGTTAATGTTGCTCAGGTGAAAAGGGATCTTACGTAGTCTGATTTGTTCTTTAACCATAGTTTTTTGTGTTTGTTTTTTTTTTAATTTTTAAAATAGTTTTTAACAGTGTTTTGGTTTTCTTTTAATAATTCTGTCCTATTAAAAATGTGTGCTACCTTTGTATAGCATTTTTGAGGTCTTGATGTACCCTTTGGAGGAACATGACTGTGAAATAGTTGGCTTTATGATTGGTGGCCATTTTATGGGCCAGATGGTAGCAAAAATTCAGTGCACTGAGTGTATATTGTTAAATGTACTTCAGAGTTTCAACTTGAATGATGATAGCAAAGGTTGATGGGATGATGGGATTGAAGTTTAGGAAATCATCTTTCAAGAATCTTATGGTCATGTCCAATTTGCTTTTCTGACTGTGATGTCTGTGATTCAACTCCTTACCAATGGTGAAAGATAGGCAAGCAAAGGCAGCATGCTGCAGTATCAGCCATGCTAATGTCAAAGACATGTCCAATTTAGACAGTCAGTTTTGCATCCTACTGCTATGGAGTCAATACATAGACTGTTCCCAGCCAAGCAGTAGTTATGGGACTGTTCAGCAAGAATCATTTTAAAAATGTAATTGACATGAACTTACTAATTGCTAATTCCAGAGGCAAGACTGCATGAGCAGTGCATGAAGTATATGCTAAGAAAACAAAAGACAATGAATTTGTTGGGGTTTTGTTTTCTTTCCTTTTTCTTTTATGAGCCTGCAGATCTAAAATACATGGTATAATAGAGGTGATCTTTTTTTTTTTTGCTAGATTAGAGCATCACTACCCACAGGATCACTGTCTGAGAAACACAAAGATGCTTAATGACTGACTTTTCTACCACAAGAGCCAAAGACCTAATACTGGTGGGTTTTGTTCTGTGTTCTCAGTTGGCTGTCCTTTCCTAGATGCCTGGTTTGTGCAGGTTGCTGCAGGGGAGGGGATACACCAGTGGCACACTGCGATCCTGAAGACTGTTCATCCTGCTGGGCTGTGCAGAGATTGTATGCTGAGCTAATGTCAGTTGTCTGAGCCATACAGGCATTACATATATACATTGTAGAGCAGAGGAGGCTTATGGTAATGCAGTGATGGTAATGCCTCATGCTTGTTTAACTTTTGCAAGAATGTCACACTTCTAGGGACAGACTAGAAATATAAAATACAAACCTGTGTGTCAATAGTACAGAACAAGGGAAACTAGCTTTTTTTTTTTTTTGCTATTTTGCATGGCCAAGATTTCTCTCTCAGGCTGTGGCAGAAATAGAAGTAGGATTCGTTTGTCCTATGTCCTACTTTTGTCACAATAACATTGTTGTAAGAATTAATGAATGCAAGCTACATCATGGTTTTTGTATGTCACCAGAAAACAGTTTTTGAAGTGGTTTATTTGATCGTGGCATTGCAAGTCTAGGATCAGTAATAGTTGTTCTTAAGTAAGGTTTATGGGTTCTTCTTTAGAGAGAGGAATTTCTGTACACTCATTTAGTTGTAGCTCTGCCCTGATTGTAAGCTTTTGAGTCTCCAAACAGGTTAGTTAAATGTCAAAACTGCTTTTGTTGCATCATTGCTGACTCCTTCTTAAGTCAGCATTATTACTAATAAATTAAATCTTCACTGTATGTGTCAATGTGTGTTGTTACATAGAAGTGTGAGTGCTCACTCCATGCTGACTTCTGTGGTTCAGATCAGTTTTCTGTCTCCAAGTGCATATGTGTTACAAGGAGCGATTGGCCCCATGTGCTCATGGCAACAGGTGGTTGCTTGTCCTCATAAGTAGCTTATTAGTTCTTCTGAGGAGCTGATGTAGTTAGTAAAAGTAATCTGGAAAGTTTCTTCTGTTTGTGGCCAGGAATCCATAGGAACCAAGGGCTTCATGGAGAGCAGTTTCCTCTCCTAACTGTCCAGGTTGAGTTTGCCAACCAGTGTGCACCTGGGAGGTGGTGAGGACAGGCACAGCTACAGCACAGTGCTTTTGTGAATGATGGCTGGAAAACAGGGGCAATGCATCACTTGGACATGGAGAAGTGGATGGGTCAGAGGGAGGCAGGGCTGTCCTAAGGTCACTGGGAGCTCTCTCTGCACAGCTGGCCATGAGCCTGCCCTTAGTTTGGCCAACAGGTGACATTCCCAGTATGTTCCCTGCAGTAGTCTGAGCATATTGAACAGCAACCTACTAAACAGCAAAATAACAGATGAGAATGGCTTACAAGGGAATAGAAGTGGGAATTGATAACCTATGTCAATACACACTGTGTTGCCCAGTCTTTCCAAATGCATCAGTGCAGCCCATGCTGTTATTTCCCAGGCTGTGTCTCATCTGCAGATGCCATACAGTTACCACACCCTGCCAGTGCTTTCACAAGAAGCACTTACCTCCATTGTTAACCTTTTACTGATGGTGAGTGGGACCAGAAGTCCTTCAGGAAAAGTTAAATATTGAGGCTTTCTGGTAGAAACCATAGCATAGGGAATCCAAATGGCAGTGGTGTTAGTGAAGTCCCTTTGATTCACATCTGACCGGGTTTTATAATGTAAAAAAATGTATTTGCTGCAAGGCTTCTTGTTTGTTTCTCTCTTTACATTGTTTTCAAGGCAATTGGAAGATGTGTCATGTGTCTGTTTCTGTCCTGACTCCTGACTGGTGGTGTGTCTTCTAGCAAACTGTGGCTGGGGTGGCTGTAAGGCAGTGTAAAGCAGTAGGACTGACCATTTGGAGTGTTAGAAGAAACTATTGGGAAGAAACATGTAATGTTTTTTCACTAGAGCAACATCTTTCCATCTTTCTGGCATCTTTAAGTCACAAGCTTGCTTATATTTGCTCAGAAAACACTGATGCAGATGTTTTATCCTTTGTCTAGTTATGAGGAACAAGAACCTATTCAGGTGCTAAAATAGTAAACAAAAAAAACCAACGACAAATCATTGAGTTGTGGAGGATTAACAACCTTAACACAGGGGATGTGGCATGCTGAGCTATAGAAATCTCATTTCCATGAAGGGAACAGCAGCCAGACTGTCCTGATGGTGTGCCAGAGGGCTGAGGTAATAGGGTTCTGTGTCATCCTCAGCACACAGGAGTCTTACAGCGTAAACATGCAGCAGCTTCAAACATAGTAGCCCAGTGTCCAGGTGAGGAAACTGAGCCTGGTCTACTTGATCCTGTCCCTGACAGCTTGCTGACTGGTGTGAGGAGTCTGGGTCTGTCTGACCAATTCAATACTTACCTTGCAGCTGTCCTTCCCCCCTGCCCTGCTTGATTTCCTCTTTAGTAGAGGGATGTAGGTGTTTCCAGGGTTACTGTTGGCATTAAAATATGTTAGTGGAGTCCAGAGATCGACTTTTTCATGTGGCAGCTTTCTTTGCTGTTGCAGCTCAGTTTCTTCTGTTGATTATGATGAATCCCTTTGGGAATCTGGTTCAGGGTGGAGGTGCTAGATGTGGTTGTAATTGGAGTCGTTTACTTTTGTAGGAGAAATATGATACTTCCTAGTTTTCTTTTTCTTGATAAAATTCTGTGGTTTTGTGGCATTTGGGATGGGGTTTTTTTGACAGTTTTTGATAAACTGCTTCTCTTTACAATAGGTAGACTTAGGACTTGTCCAAAAATATAGCAAACATTTCCAATACACTGTTGAACTGGAGAAAGTAATTTCTCTTATTCCTGTCGGGCTGGTTGTGGATCATATACAGAAAGCTGGAGAATATTCAGCTTTTCAGAGCTTAAATGTAGAGGGCTCTTCCACTGTTTTTGAGATCTTCCCCTTTTTTGGCATCAGGAAACACTAGTTTCTTTCTAACATTTCCTTTTGCGAAAGAAACAGGCTTCTGTCTTCTGCTGCAACAGAGGAGCCAAAGTAACAAGGACCGTTGAGGTGGGAGTTTTGTTTTATAGAGGGGCTGCTGGATCCTTCCATGTGAAAATAGCCTTGGTATTAGATACTTCCATAGTTGGACAAGGCATCTAAATTTAGTCACTTCTCTGGCATGAAAGGTTAGTGTCCTGCCCTATACAGCACTGTTCTGCTGACAAACTTTAACCTGCAAAGTTAATGATTTGGGGTCACAAACCAGTTGTTGTAATTGTTAATGGACCGGCTTGTCCTGCCAGGAGAGGATATGGAAGTTTTTGACAATGGTACTACCTGGTGTGCCTTAAGTGTGCGCTAACAAAATTGCTTCACTGTGATGCTTCACCCTTTGATGATCTTGTCCTTCCTGTACCACACTGCCATGGGTGCTTCAAGTCAGAGCTGAGGTATGGACTTAGGGTCTAAAGTTAGGCTTTAGCTAGACTTCTGTTATATTTAATAACACTGGGTGCTGAATTTTAATACATGTTCTTTGCTCATGGTAGGCATTAGAGCTACAGAAATGGTCCTGTGAGAGAAAAATAGTGGGGAAGCACATGTGAGGGAGTAAGCAATTATCTCACATCTCCAAGTGCTAATGTTGTGGTTCTTGTATAGAAGACTCAGAACTCAGTTCTGGTTTTGTTTATGCTAGAGTAAACTTGGTGCTGGAGCATGTCACAAGCTGCAGTTTGGGCCCTTT
>JAOXXN010000137.1:25615847-25631517 GCA_026770055.1 Myrmophylax atrothorax
TGTTTCTTTTTTCCCCTGCAGGCATATGTTTGCTAGGAACCTGACAATGCATTGATGTCCATGCATGTATGTGTAACGTAAGGAGTATTCTGTGGATAATTTTTAAAATATTCCATGCATACTGAAATACACATTGTTGTCAAGCTGTGCTGTTGCCATCAATTTGACTGACTTGGGGACAGCCTTTGTTGTTGGAGTCATATGCAGGTTTTCCACTAACCTGTCTGTAACTAAAGGCAAAGTGTATCTGGAATTTCTTTGTTTCATTTCATCGTAGTATGGGCAATGGCCTGAACACGTCACTAAAGAGGCTTTATTTTTTCCCCTTTCTACTGACACAACAGCTCTGTACTTTATCCTGCTTTGCCAATAATTTTGCTCTTTCATTCTGATTGTGGAATGAACACAACCCAAATGTAGTCTGGCCTGGGTATAAATGAATACTGGGTTTGGGGTAGATACATGCACTTCACCTTTTCAGATTTTTCTGAACTTCCCCCGTGTTTGACAAATAAAGATTTGTATTAAAAATACCCAGCAGGTGTCAGTAATTCCTTCCCTGCCCATGCTGAAACACTGCTTGCCTGGTCTTGGAGTAACGGACAGTGGTGGCATGAAACATGGATATAATGCAGTCAGGTTATAACCTGCTTTTCCTCTCCAACAGGCTGTGCCAGAGTGGGAGCTGCTTCACTGCTTGGTTTGGATCATTTAGCTGAATCAACAAGGGTTCAACAACAGCTCTGTGTCAGATACACCTGCACATGTGGAATCCCAGTCCTGGCTGGCAGCTCCCAAGGGGTCCCTGTGCAGACGGGCCCAGCTGTGAGTCCCCATTGCCCTCCCAAGGGGAATCAGCTCCAGACTGCTCCATTACAGGCCTGACACAAAACTAAATTTGGGCCTCAGCCCTGGTTTTTACCTCACTCCATAGACCCTTGGGCCTCACAGTGTTCAGGAAATACAGTCCAAATGCAGGTCAGCAAAACCAGATGAATCTGAAATGCCTGATTTCACCAGTAAGCATTATTGTAAGATCCTGTGCAAGAACCTCTGCAGTACAGCTTATAGCATATTAGAGGGAATGTTTTATCAGAAGTAAATCGGAACAATGTGCTGCCAGCAGCATTGCTGGCAAGGTCAGCATGCTGCTGGCAATGGCAATTTTCAAGTGAAAACTGAAATGTGATGTGCCATTTATTTCATAGAAATGAGGCTCGGTTTTTGAATTTAGCTGTTAATATTGTCTTTGAAAACAGAAGAGTTGTTTTTTATTTATGGGAGAAAAAGAAGTTCCCGTGGGTGTCAGTGCAGCCTTAGGCTATTTGTAAGTAGGAGGATGGTCTTTAAAGATAACCAGAAACTCGAGGGGTATCTCAGGCTGTCACCTCTGCCCTGTACAAATGCATAGCTGAAAAAGAGAAATTAACTGTGCAAACAAAATTGTACACATACATCCACAGCAGCAAAAGAACTCACAGATGGGAAGACTTTGTGTTTAGAATCTCAGGATACATAATTTTTGCAATAGCATTTATTCATACCTAAATACACAGAAGTAGTTGAAAGTCTTTAATGCCATTTGTTTGTTGCATTTATTTTTGTCTTGCCCTGCTCTGGGAGGAAGGAAGGAGAATATGTGCATGCACATGGGTATACATGCAAAATTCCTTGCAGCTGTGCAAGTATGGTGTCTTTGTATGTGAAGAAGTGCTGTTTGAAAAATTATCTGCAGGTTGAAATTGAGTGTGGAAGGAGAGAAGGGGAAAAGAAAATCCTCAAGGGAGTTGGGTATAATTGCCATGCAGCTCAGAGATTTTTGCCTTTATGCTTGCATAATGGTTATTTGTCTTTCTGGTAGGCACAATTAATTCAAGAACAGAAACAGTTTTAGAAATGGCAGTAGATGGAATAACTAAGGCTAGAGTTTAGGACTTAAAACTTCAGCTCAGATCCATGTAGCACTAACGCACAGCACTACTACTCACTATTTATGTTGTCATGTAAAAAAAGGCCAGTTGGATTCCTTCGTTGGCTTGTCCATAACACAGTGTTTTGGGAGGTTTATCAAGTACATTGTGTCAGAGTGATTGGTTTAGGTTGTATTCATTTCTGTTGTCAGAGAAGTCACTCAACCAGAGTAAATATGACTTTTTAGTAAGAGTCTTGGCATCAACTCTTGGATGAATGACAGCAACAGGAAAGCAGTGCTTGCCACACTTGGTAAGATATTTGAGAAATTGTCTTACAGGTTTGCTTAATTCTTAGTGTAGAATGGTTGTTTCCTGATCTAGTGGTACTGTGTGCCAGCAAAATAACCGCACCGTGATTTGGTATTTGCAGACCTGAGTTTAAACACAAACTAGGTCGTGGTGTGGACTGCTGTACTGCAGAACGAATGCTGCTCAGGCATTGTTTCCCAAATTAGTTTCTCAAATCAGAACAGGTTATAATGGAAGTAGCAGTGAATTTGATTATAAAATAAGCGGCTTGCTACTAATTTTGGCCTCTCCTTTTAGAAAAAAGATTTCAGCCTATTACGTGATCTTTGAGGTTTTTAATAAAAGATCAGTCACGAGAATTTGACGTGTGTGCTTTTAATGCAACTTTTTTCTCTGCTGTGTGAGGCACACTGTTGATGACAGGAATTCTGTCTCTGCCTGTGAGTCTGAAAAGGCAGGTTTGCTACCAATTCTGATTAGAGGGAGACCTGAACAAAAGTGTCCATAGTGATTAGAGAGTAAAAGAGGAAACAGGGAGATCAAAATGAAACCTCCTAGAAAAAGGGGAGAGCCACAGCAGAGAACGGGTAGAAAAACGGTGTAATTGTGTGAATACCACCTTGCCCATTTCCTTGTATGATCTCATTCAAAGCAAAAGTATGGAATTAGTTACAACATGCAATCCAAACAGCTTTTATGAGATGATGTGAGAAGCCTCATGCATGCAGAGCCTGAAACAGCTCATGAGGAAACAGAAGAAAAATATGTTGTGACATCATTGCTTCTAAAATCAGCATTCCTGCATTTGTTAGAGCCCCATTTTTCTGTTCTCTGACTACAACTTTCCTGTTGAGTAAAGCTTGAGCTCATTCTACTTTTCTGATGACTCACAGGGGCATAGACTGAAGGCTTGGGTCGTGCTGTGAGTCTCCAAACCACTCCAGGTCTGAGTTACTGGGATGGATGTTTAGTTGCTCGGGGTAAGGGAATGATGGCACGTGACAGTGGGGAAGCTGTCTGACTTTGGCTTTGCACAGTGCTAACATCAGGCATTTCAAAAACGCAGCCAGACCTTTTGTCCTGCACAAGAAGTCACGTGTACTTAGGTCAGGTCTGTAGCTGTGCAAGCTCATCTGTAAGCACAGAATGAAACAACTGGAGAAATAGCAGGATTTAATTTGCAAAACAGTTGAGCCCCATAACGCTGTGGGAAAGAGTAACTGATTAAAAGTGTGACTATAAGTCTGCCTGGCAGTTTCTAAGCAGTGTTATTTGGCTTCTGTACTCTGCAGGATGGCCAGGACTTAGCCCAGTGTGTCTGCGCAGCTGCCCCGAGTCAGCCACAGGTGTTGGTTCCTCCCTAGGGCTCTGTTACTAAATCTGTAGGAGGAGACAAAGTGTAGTCTTCTGTACAGAGACTGGATATTTATCATCTGACAACCTCCTTCCCCATAGCTGCAGTGAGGCTGAACAACCTGCCTCTGTCACAAACTGTGTCACGGTTTGTATTCTGGGGAGGAGGAGGGCATTTCTGAGCACTCACTAGGAAATGAGAGCTTTGAAGTTCCTTCCTGAGCCTGACTATTAGACATATTTCATTTGGAAGATCACAAAGGAGGATTTTTTAGAAGGGAAATGGCTACTTAAAGACGTGCTTAGACAGGACAGTGAGTTTACATAGCAATATTAATCTGTTGTCCTGCTAACTGTTAAGCACTTCTGTCCCTGGAATCACCCCACTCACTGGTTCCTGTGAATATGAAATGACTGAATCCGGCTGGGGAGGTCAAACGCTTTTCATATTTAAAATCTTGTAATCTCTTAGTTAGCTTAGAGGAGCCAACCTTAATAAGTTCTTGAGAGATGGCTTTAGAGATGTGTGGAAGCTGTTTGAGTTGCCTGCTGATACCTCTTGCACTTTGGAGTATTGTTGTGAACATCCTCCTGTATTTCCCGAATGGGAGAGCTCTACATGCAGCCAGTTACCAGCTCCCCAACTATGTGTGGTATTTTGAAGGCATCTGTTTCTCAGGTGTGATGGTAAGTGTTCATTCTATGGATTTTTAATGAATTGCATTCTACTGCAAATAGTATTGGGTTGCTCTTCAGCAGTGCCATTGTGCTTTTAAAGAGCATATGGATTACCTTGGCAAAACCACTGCAGACAAAATACTCTGTCAGATTGAAAAAAGTATTAATATACTGAATGACAAGCTATGTAAACTATTTAACGTAGCTGTGTGTACTGTTTAATATAAGTGATTTTGCAGGGTGGGTTTTTTCTGCTGTCTTTTTGTTTATGCATAATTTACACTTTTATTATGGAAG
Source organism: Myrmophylax atrothorax (assembly GCA_026770055.1). Lineage (NCBI taxonomy): Eukaryota > Metazoa > Chordata > Aves > Passeriformes > Thamnophilidae > Myrmophylax > Myrmophylax atrothorax. The sequence continues at coordinate 25,620,398 of JAOXXN010000137.1, forward strand.
CAGACACTATGTTGATTTAGTCTTCTAGGGAGGTTCAGTTAGAGCTCTTTTACCAAAGCAAAACTAAACAAAAACTTCTCATACTGGTTTAGATGTTTTTAAGAGCTTTGTGCAGTCCCATATTTAGAAGACTGGATACAGTTCACAATGCATCAGGTGCCACTATTGTCAGGCAGAATACAGAGAATTGTCTCACTGTGATTGGCATAGTAGGATTTTCCCCATTATACTTGTAATATGTTCATCTGCAGTAATAAACTACCAAGAAGTTGCCCACTGTTCGTGCTGTTCCCTATGTTCATAAAGAGCTGTATCCTCAGGGACAGAAAGCATTTAAGTGATCAAAGTTCATTACACACAATCAGTGCTTAAAAAGGGCTCATCTGCATAAGTGAAGTTTTTTATGAAGATGCTGAATGAAAAGAGATATTAAAATATGAGACATTCTTTTGAAATCGTATATTCTCTGTAAAGCAGGAAAAAAACCTTATCTTTTCTAGCAGAGGAAAAAACCTGTCAGACAGAGGATTCAAATAGACAAACAGGTGCAAATCTGGGAAAAAGTTAACTGCAACAGTGATATTGGTATTTTGAAGTATTTTTAGCCTTAGGATTATTACCAATTTATTAAAAATGCATATATCATTTTGTTAGAAACAGGTCAGCAGCATGCGAGAGGATAGTGCTGTGATTCAGAAACATTCCCTTCTCACATTTCCCCTTTCAAACTGGTGCCTCTCTGAGTGGCAGTTTGTGGGTCTGGAGTCCAGATCCTGTTTATCAAAATGATTCTGGGATCAAACTGAAATAGTCCCATAGTCTGAGCAAATCAGTATTGATACTTTGCAGAGAAAATTAATGAAAGTCCAGATGAATTTATTGAACAGCTTGTACTACTTTTCCCAGCACAACTGTGTTGGTAAGATGCAATTCCCTGATCCGTGTACCTGTGTCAGCAAGAAGCTGTCAAACTGCTGTGGTTGTATCAATAAAATATACTTCCTTTCATTAGTAGTGATCCTTTTACTTGTGAACTTGGTTTTATTGTTTCAGCTTCACTGGTGTAGCTGTGCCCAATCTGGTAGCACTTTGGTGTGGTGCTCTTGTCATTCAGGCACAAGGCACAAGTGCATTGACAGCCTAGTGCCATGTGTACCTTGAGTAATTGTGCTCTCCCACGGATCAGCTGTAACATCTCAAGACAGCACAAGAGATACAGTCCCTGCGTTCCACAGGTGAAGGAGACTTTGGCTTAAGTATCTGCATTCATCTCACTGACTATACGATGTCCTCTTACAGATCCTTGTTTTGGCAGTAATTCTGTTAACACTGGAGTGTAGTGTGTTCTATAGGTGTTGCCAGAGTGAGAGCTGTAACAAAACCTACAGGGTGAGTCTGTGTTTTGTTTCTATGCACCTCCTTAGCATTTGTTTTGAGTACCTTCCTGCTCCTGTGTTTCCAGCACATCCTTCTGCACTCTTCACTGCTCCATTTTCACTTCCTTTCAAAGAGAAGGATTCTAAATTGGGTTCCAAGGTCACAGAAAGGGTAGCTCCTTCCTTCTGATGCATAAGCAGGATGAAAGAAAACTAGACACACACTTCCCCCAAATCCCTGTAAAGTAAAGTAAGAATGTAAAAGGTCTGAGTGTGTCAATGAAGTGCCCCAACTAAATAGCTTCATCCCTTTGCCTATCTTATTTGGAAGGTATTTTTTCCAGTAGTGACTCCATATATGCTATCTGGAGTACAGACATATTTAATACATGGTTGTGTTCCTGTAGTATTTTGGGAAACAATTTTACAAAAATGCAAGTTTAAAAAAACCCACCCAAACAATACTGTAACTTAAGAGTTGTGGAACCATCTTAAACTGGCTTAATCTTTATTTTGTATATGTGTATGCTTTTACTATTCTTTACCTGCTATTTTTCTCTTTGAATTTTGCAGACTGGGAAAATCAAATGTAAAATTCAGCCCCAAGGAAGTAGCCAGGCAGACTGAATGACTGTGTTCGCTGTGGACACTGTCCCCTCAGAATAATATTTCTCTCTGTTTATTCCAGAGTTTTATTTCGATTGTGTTAGCTTTGCTCGGAATTGCTTTCTCGGGATACAGTTGCATCATTTTTACCCTGGGTTTGGTTCAAGGCCCTTTCTGCAATTCATCAAGTGGATGGGATTATATTTTCAAAGACACTGCTGGGGGGTAAGAAACATCAGTGTCACTCTTCTGCAAGAAATTGTTCATCAAAAAAATAGGCAGATACATTCATCTTACTTCCCACTGGTGTTTCTCTGACAGGTACCTAACAAATTACCCCGCCTGGTCTCGGTGCACAGAACCTGCTAACATAGTGGAGTGGAATGTCATTTTACTCTCCATTCTGGTGGCTCTCAGTGGACTGCAGCTGATCATCTGTTTTCTCAAAGTGGCTGCTGAGTTGAAGCGGACACTCTGTGGGACCTATTCTGTTTTTGTCCAGGTAACAACACCTGAGGTTAATTTCTTCAGCATCTCCAAGTCAGTTTATCTTCAGCAACTTCTCTCAGTTGAGGACCTACGCTTTTGGTTTATGCATTCTCTATGCCACTGCATTTTTCTTGCTACATTTTTTCGTTTTGATTAATCTGTTAATTCTTTGTGGTGTGCAGGGATTGGTGGCTGCTCACTCTGATCTTTAAGGCTGGGATTGAGAAGGAAAAAGAGGAGCTGGGAATTCAGCACTCATGCCGAGTCCATTTCTCCTATGTCAGTGCTTTGCTGAGCACCCTTCTTCTAGCATTCAATTTACAGATACTCTTGCCAATGTGTGGCTTTCACAGCAATTATGAGATCTGCACTTCCTTTTTTATTTACAGCCTGGAATTCTCTGAAAATGGAAGGAAGTCGTTGCTGCTTCTCCCCCACCACCGGAAAAGGCCTGTCCAACATTTATGGTGGTAGATTTGAGTGCTACAAAGGACAAATGAAACCCCTCTCTTAAATCTTTTCTCTCTCAAGCCTCTCAGTTTTGGGTGAAGTTACATGACATCTGCATTTTTCTTCACCTGTCCTGTTGTCCCTGGCAGGGACTCTTCAGTTTTTTTAACCTCCAGCTTTTTGTGACAATAGGGATGTTTGAATACCATGGAACTGCTTTTTTTAATAAACTGCTGTAGAACTGCTTTTATAGTCCACTCTCATTGCTTAGACCGTATGAATAGTTGTTGTTCCATAAGGGCCTTGTTCAAAGCCCAGTACATCAGGAGGGGTTGGTTGTGCACTTTGTGAAGCCATGATTTCCTACATGACTGAATTTTAGTTACAGACAGACTGTGATGACCATGGAGGGCAGAGCTTACCCTGCACCTTCCATTGTGGAAGTTCTTAACTGCAGAAAGTGATTACTGAACACAGTCTCTCAAGTCTTCCTGCAGCAAGAAAGGCGCCCAAGCCTGACTGACAGGTTAGATACACAGCTCTGAAGTCAGCTGTGCTAATTGGTACAGGTTAGTAGCTGCACAGGGTTTCTTTACACTTCATACTCAGAGGCAAACTATTTTTTTCTATTAGTCAAGTATGGTGTGAATTGAAGGAACATATGAGGGAAACTTGTGAGCACTCTGTGCTTTCTTATTAATACTTTCTAAGTGCCCTGATGCCCTGACCTTGCTGCACTGGAAGACTAACCAGTAATGATGAGATTAAAAAGAATAATCTGTATTAAATTAGCAGCTAAAAGGTACTTTTACTTTCTTAGAGAATTATTATTTCATTCCCAGTGAAAATTCAAGGATTCACAATGAAGTAGACATCTGGCTCATTTGCAGCTGCATGGGCAACATTTGGCTGTATTCAGCACTCTGATTTTGAGAGAATGAACACCCAGAGGAAAGAGAAATATGGACTTCAGACTTGCAGTAATACATGTACCCCTGTTACATCAGAATTAGTGGGATCCAGGTATACCAACATCTAATATTAAACAGTGTTAGAAATGCAAACCATACAATAAGTGTCAACTTTAGGTAAGTTATTTTGAAAAAAAATAGTATTAGATGAGTCATTTAATTCAGTTTCAAGAAAATACTGAGATTTTGCCCTCATATTCCTTATCAGATTGTTTTGAAAAGCTGATTTTTTCCTGTAGGATTTTATTTTAATTGCTTAGTTTCTATTAAGTTGCAAGAAATGAAAAAGTAATTAATGATGTTTAAGAGTGGGGCTGGTCCTTTGGGAGCTGGTTCGAAGTGGCATGGCTGGTCAGAGGTGCATGATGAAAAGGCATGATTACAGAAGTGTCACTGCATTTTTCTCTAGGCTTAAATATGCAACATAGTATTTATCTATTTAAATGATAATCCTACATTCTTATGGATTTGTGGATACTGTTTGTGGGCAGAAGGAAAAGAAAGAAAACTTAATAATTAGTCCATACTCCCACCAAACATCTTGGAGAATCTTGCTGGTTTCAAGTCTATAAACTATGGAGCTGTCTTTAATTAATCCTTTTTTTGTCTGATTGTGTCTGTTGAATTTACATTTCCACTCTATCACAGGCATCTCCTATTTTAGGGACTTAAAGAAAGAGGCATGTAATTTAGTTCTTACTGAACTTCCTGATTTCACAACCCCCTTTATTCATAATTAGAATTTGGCATCTCCACTGTCATATTCAGCTGACACGGGTTCAACTGTGACTTGACAGTTCAGTTTTTAAATGGGCAGTTTATTAATTTGAAATTTGTCCTAAGAATACTAAAGACTAACAGTTGGTTGTATTTCCAATTTTAACAGCCAGTTGCACTCAGGGCTTTTGGGTGTAAGGCAAAGTTAAGCTTGATCTAATCAATTTAAGTCCTGATTCGATCCTAAATATTTTGTCTCCAACAAGAGGTGCTATGAGCTGTGCCTGGTAGCAAAAATGAGATTCCTGTAAAGAATATTTATTAACTGGCTTGAAATCTAGACACAAGCAGTGACCCCAGTGGTGGTCTTTGAGGCAAGGAGACCATCCCGGTACGGAACAGGGACCTCACCCAACAGCAGCAGGGAGAAGTGCCCCCAGGGGCAGTGCAAGGCTTGCAGCATGCTGGAATACGAGAAATCTTTTTTGCACGTGTTCCTGAACCTGAAGTGTATGTGCTGCCTGCCTGCTGAAATCCAGATGGAAAACAGGCACAGCAGGAGGAAAGCTGCAGGTTTGAATTTACAAACTGCTGCCAGGGAGGAGTTCATGTTGAATCTGGCAGTAAGAGTTCCAGTATTATTTGTCCCCCACAGCCAGTGCATTTTGCTGTGTCTGGAAAAGTAATGCCATTTGTTTAAAGACTGCAGCTGGAAATTGCTGTAGAGACTCAGTTTTGACCGCAAGTAATTGTGGGAAGAGCTTTGTAGTAAAATACTGTGAAGCCCCATCCACAGCTTTGCATTTTGGGGTATATTAATCCTTGTACAGGTAAAAGTGACTCTTGCTGAAGTACAGTTTCCTGATTGCTAACTCCTCCCGTGTTGGATGGAGAGGTTTTCCACATGGAGGAGGAAAGGGGAGGCAGAGGACACAGGAAGCTGCCCCAGGTCTTTAAAGGGTGGAGGTTTGCGGGTGGCCAAAGCAGCAGCTTGGGCAGCAGGAGACAAACGCATCATTCAGATCGAGGAATTGTGAAATTGTAGGGGTCCAATTCAGTCTCACTGGGAGACTTTACTGAGACCTTTTTGTCAGAATATTCTGGTTTTAGGTTGGTTGGTTCTTTCTTTCAAGGAAAATTTTTGAAGTAAAATACCAGCTTTATATTTTCAATGCAATTTTGTGGATTTTAAAAACAAAGCATTTCAGCATCCTCAATATGAGAAATGAGGTAAAGTGGTTTAAAACAATAAGGGGATATTCATAATGCCAAACTTCAGACTCACAATTAACCAATTAAATTGGGTCTTTTTAGGCCCTGTCTATGAGAGGAGAGAGATTCCTGCTCTTCAGACACCCTCTGAAGATAATACAGGCTTGGAAAGCTCAGGTACTTTCATCAGTTTTTTTAGTTCCTTAAGAAAAAGATAATAGGAGTGTGCTTGGACACACAGATATCTGAAAGCTTGGGGGAGGCTGAATAAAAGTGGGAATGGGAAAATCCTGCCTTTCAGAAGTTTCTGTTATATTTTAAATAAGAACAACATGCAGTTCTTTTGCAAACCAGGCAACAGTAATTTAGAGGACTCAAGGATCTGAGGCAAGGAAATGCTCGTATTTTTACCCTGAAATAAATGTGGAGATTTCAAGGGTCTTGCTTGTGTGCTTTTGTCTTTTCCTCAATCTAATGGAAATCTGAACAGAAATAAGCCAAATAGCCCACCTAGGCATGAACAACTCTGTTACCTGGGAATTAACTAATGACTTTGAATTTAAGTAGTGTAACAGGAGGTAAGCGTTTTCTCATTTTTACTTCAGTTAATTTACAGATGGGTCGCATGCAGCCTGGATAAGCTGATTTTTCCACTGCACCCCTGGCCTTCATCCATGGCAAAGAAAAAGCATTCCTACATAAATCATTTTGAGCATGTGTCACCAACCCGAAAAACTCCAGAATTTCATCATAGATTTGGTCAGATTTCAAAATCTTGGCTTTGGCCACAGTAATTTCGATGGAAGCAGTGTCCTCCATTTAGTGCAGATATGTAGAAGGTTCCAAAAGGTGAGATTATGAAATTCAGTATTCTGACAGTGCCTGATCTCTTTTGTATGGCTAAAATTGGTAATTTACCTCTATACTACAGTCCTGTAAATAAGGCTTAGCTGTGTATGTCATGAAAGGAAAATTCTGTAGTTATGTTCTAAAGCTTAGTCTTCTATCCAAAATCATCATAGTTTTTCTGACCAGTATTAGAATATCTTCAAAGAAGATTGCGGTTATTACAGATATTTTAAAGTTGCCATACAAAGGACAATGTAGTTTAGAATGAGGGACTGTCAGTGCTCAGAGCACTGGCAAGATTTTTTTAAGAATTCACAAGTGACTGAAAATAAGTATTTTTTAATACAAGTTTACAGGTGGCTTTGTGTGTGTAAAGCTTCAGACACAACCATGTAGTAATGGATATAATGCTTGAAAAATTGCCACTGCAAATTTTAGTTAGGTGGTTTTTAAACATTCCACATTTAAGGTCCAATTTTGTTCTTACTTTTCAATAAGACTAATGTTTACAGAACTCGAATAAAGCAAAAGAAGCCTCTTGCACTGAGTAGTGCATTTTGATAATGGTAATAGTTAAGATTATCTGGATCTCATGCTTTCAGTCATTGCAGAATGCAGCTTATCCTGTCTGCAGCAGACTAGGAGGAAGATAACACAGGGAGGTCATTTTGTGGAATTTCTGAGCCTTGTTTGAGGAATACTAAAACTGCTGGAAAGGGGATGCAAACATTCCCCACCTCCATCCCTGAATAGCTGGTTCTTTTCGTCTCTAGCAACGTGTGCTACACTTTGTGTTGAAATGCCATTTCCAAGGGAACTGTGGTGGGTTGTGGTGCTGCCCCAGGCACGTCCCAGGAACCCCAGTCCTCCCTTGTCTGGCAGTTTGGTGGTGGCTGTGCAGAAGGGAAGAGGTGGATCTGTGGGAGCAGAACAAGCAAGGAGAACAGACAGATGGAGGCACACTTTGGGCTCCTTGTGTCAATGCAGAGCAGAGACACAGTGCAAAGGTGTCTCTTAGAGCTTTTCACAGCATGCTTGAGAAGTTGTGCTCTTGTGCCACATGTCACAGGAATTATTTTCTCAGTAGTATCTCAGCTAGAGAGAGAGTAATGAAGATAGTGAAGAATGTAATTAAGCTTAAGTCTGTAAATCCATTGAAATCTACTTTCAATTCAGTGACAAGTTTTACAGTCTGTGACAGTGTAAATGGTAATGTGCGTGATATTAGGTTGGCAGAAATTGAAAAAATTCCTTTGAAGATTATCTGAACTGACGAGCTTACCAGAATCTTTTGTTTGCTCTTGACACACAGAGACATTGTGCAATTGGTTTTAGTGTGTTCACCAGAGCAAACAGCAGCAGGGAGGGGGAGGTAAGGAAGTGGGGAGGGGGAGAGACAGGAACATATAAAGGGAAAGGATAGGTCCGTCCTGTGTTTTTATTTCACATTTTCTTCAAGGTTCATGAATACAAAATGAAGCTATTTCTCCTAAGCTGGTTGCTGTTTTCTTGCTGCTGCCACGCTGGGGCAGTGAACCGGGAGTACTACATGGGCATCACAGAGACTGTCTGGAACTACGCCCCTGGCAGTGCCAACGCCATCTCTGGGCAGCCCTTTGCAGAAGAAGAGTAAGTAAAGCAGTTCACACTGGTTGAGTTTGATTTTACAGTATTGTCTGGTTTGGACACCAGGGCCTCACTGAAAACATGGTGAAGGCAGTGAAATGAGTCTTGTTGGTGTCAGTGGATTTTCTGTCAGCCATATAAGGGAATTTTGATTTTTTTCCTGGCTTGCTTGAGAATGTCATTCCAATGTTCTGCTAATTAAAAGCATTGGAATATGTAGGGTGTGTGAATTTGTTGTAATGAAATATTTACTAAGAAGAGACTAGAAAAAGACCCCGAGTGTCTAATGATGTTAAATTTTGAATGTCTAAGTTGCCAGTGCCAAAGAGATGACTTTTGCTGTTGGTTTTAAATGCAGAAGCTTGACAAATTTAAAACTTTCCTGCTGTGCACAGGTTTCCTTTTTAGCTATTCATTGCTGGCGGGGGTGTTATTTCACTAGTGCAGCAGCACACCTTGTTCCTTCCACCACAGTGGAGGAGCTGGGTTGCTTGTTACAAGGCAAGGAGAGTCCTGTTCAGGGTGAGAGCAATAAGTAGGCTGAGGATTATTATGATCAGGAGGACGGGAGCACCATGGAGGTATGAATAATCAATAAAGAAAACTCAGATATAAAAGGCATCAGAGAAATATTTGAGAGAGAAAAAGTGTTCCTTCCTTCTATTTTTTAAGTGTCTTTAAAACTAAATAGCACCATACCAAAATAAAAACAATGAGAGAAATCTCAAAAATGCAGTTCTCATTTAGTCTGTGGATGAGGGATTAGATGATTTCCTGTGCTTTGTTTTTCTCTAGTGAGAGCCAGCTTTCTCAGCCATAATCAATCTGCCACTCCATCAGGTGTGAGATGAAGCAGTCAGCTTTTTCTTTCTTTCACTCCGGAACTGTGTGAGGTGTAAGACACTGTCCGTGATTCAGCAGACCAGTAATTCTGATCAGGGATGGAAACAGGGCATCTTGTCTGAGAATTCTGGAGCTGTGTTGTAATACAGTGAACCACTGCTGTTTGCTTTCGCTGCTTTGCTCTGCTTTGTGATGACCTGCAGCTTGCTGCATTAATTCCAGTTTTCAGTCATTGTATGCCTGCAATGCAGCTGGCCCCTTTATTTTACTTTTCATTTTCAGGCCCTTCAATTCCTCTTTTCCTGAGCCCTTTAACTATGAGGCTGTGCCCATGTGGAGATTGATGTTTACAGGGGCAGGGAAAAGCACAGTGCAGAAGAAATACTCTTCAACTAAATGGTAGCTGTTTAAACAGTCCAATAAGTATATGTTTGATTTAGTTTGCAGCTCAAAAGCCTCATGCACTCAGACTTCTAGTAACTGTGCCTCTGCAACTGAATTTATGCTCCCTGAGTTTCAGGGAACCCTGAATTGGCACTTTAATTACATTTCAGGTCTGTGCTTGCCAAGGTACATACAATTCCTTCCCCACATGCTCAAACAATACTCAGCCTCATAGAAAATGCTTTGCAATTTTGGGCAGTATTAGCTAACTTCACATGGCTTGCTTGTAGTTGTGCACAGTGTGACAGAGGCCTGGTCTTTATTTGAGACTATTAATTTAAAGCATTAACATACGAAACAAGTATCTGACACTACAGATGTGTTTCTTTATTTTCTTTACAGGCAGGCTGAAGTCTTTCTCAAAAGAGGACCACACAGGATAGGAAGCACTTACAAGAAGGCTGTCTACACTCAGTACACGAATCATTTATATGATGTGATAGTTGACAAACCTTCCTGGCTAGGTTTTTTAGGTCCTATAATTAAGGGAGAAGTTGGCGATTCCATTACTGTCCACTTGAAAAACTTTGCTTCCAGAAACTACACACTACATCCACATGGTGTAAGATACACAAAAGAAAATGAAGGTAAGTTTGATTCCATCCTGTGACAGAATCTAGCAGAAGTTAATTGCCCCTGTGAGTGTAAGTGATATTCTCTCATCAGAGAGAACACTGGTCAGGTAAATAAAGATTTAAACTAAGACACAATCAATTTAAAATAGGAACTAAGAAGCTTGATAATTTTTTCAAGAGTGAAATACAAATCGAAAAGTGGCAGTTTTAGATCAATATTAGATCAACAAATAAATAACAGTATTTGTGTTTGAAATAAGGGAATAAAGGTTTATAAGAGATTCAGGTATGGATATATAAAAGAAAAATTGATGCAGTTGTAGAGAAGATACTGTTAACAGTGATAACATACAGTTCCAAATTCTTAACACTAAGTTTGTATGTATGGTACGTAAGAGACATAAAAGTCTCTTAAAGTGGAGAAACAGATACTGTTTAGTAATTAATAAATTAATTAGATGAAAATCTGACACACTTTAAGATGTATTTAGAGGTGCCTTCGGGATTAGTGATGGCTTGTCCTTGCAATAGCCAGTCTTGCCACACTCAGGCAATGGGGGATTTTCTGCACTGGATGGCACCAGAATATGGTTCTTGAAAATTCTATTAGTGGGCCTTAAAAACAGTGTGTGAATTGGTGGGAATATCATGTCTCAAAATCAGTCTTTAAAAATCTTTCATTAGAAGAATTTATGGAGTATCAGCCTAGCTTGTAATGTTTTGTGAACTTTTCCTTACAACTAGCGTGTGTCTTGATATAGACAAACTCTATGGGATCAGAACAGTGTGTTATGTAGCAGTAAGTGCACTTTTTGGAACTTTTTTCTGTTGCTATTATTTCAGCAACACCTATATTCCTTCAAGATATATGCAATATTTTAGAACAGTTTCCAAGGTAAGTATTAAACAAATGTTTTGCAAATATGTGAATTGTTATCTTTTTACCAGAAGTACATAGACCC
>JAOXXN010000137.1:25631617-25642303 GCA_026770055.1 Myrmophylax atrothorax
AATAAATAAAAGACTAACTTTAATGTGCCGTTAATTGAAGTTCTCCTATATAGGACTTCAAAGACAAATGAAGAGATTCCTAAAAAGAAAACATCTGCTCACCTGATTTAAAAGCTGTGGATTTTGAGCCTGTATTCAGATGTTCAGTCCATTTACTGCAACATGTAACGACCCTGAAGCGTGGCAGGTGCTCTCCTGACACCCCATTGTGAGGATGTTGTGCTAACTGTGGCTCTGTGGCGTCTGCAGGGGCTTTTTATCCCGACACCACCAAAGGTTTGCAAAAGAGAGATGATGCTGTGGAGCCTGGAGGCCAGTACACATACACCTGGGACGTGACAGAAGATCAGGGTCCTGCCTCAGGAGACTCAGACTGCATAACCAGGGCTTACCACTCCCACATCGATGCTCCTAGAGATGTGGCCTCAGGGCTTGTTGGGCCTTTGATAATTTGCAGGAAAGGTAAACCATAAATAAGTAAGTGAGTAAATAAAAGCATATGCAAGGTGATTGATAATAGTCATTGATAAATATCAGTGAAATAGTTTATTGGAAGAGAAGATTACAGTTATTTTGAAGTAACAGCTTGTGATCTTCTCAATTAGCTGCCTTCAATTGCGTAGGAAGTAGTTTGATTTTGTGTGTGAGAGAGAATATAATTTGCAGAATACTTTGTCCACACATCCATGAGTGAAATATGTTTGTGATAGTAATGCACAAGGAAGTGTAAATACTTAAATAAGAAACAGATTTACATGCAATATTTATTCTCAGTACAGTTATTTTATAGTATCAAAAGGGATTTTTGTTTCCCGAGTGTGTAAGTTTATGTGTACAATGACACTCAAGAAAAGTGGCAAAACATGAAGTAAACAGGGTCCAGCCCTACAGAGACTACAGTTATAACTGACCAAAATAATCAGTTACCAAGGACGTGGAATATGAGTTTGAATATACCACTTCCTTTTCCAGGTACAATGAATAGGGACGGTGATGAACACTTTGATGCTGAATTTATCCTTATGTTTTCTGTGATGGATGAAAATCTCAGTTGGTATCTAGAGGATAATATCAGAACATACTGTTCTGAGCCTTCCAAAGTGGATAAAGATGATGAAGACTTCCAGGAAAGCAATAAAATGCATGGTGAGAGAACATGATAATAATGTTGCTTGTCATTGATATGGTGACGTAATATTTTTATGTCTTGTCTCTTTTAAAGATGAATTGTTGATAATTTTTTTTTCAGTCGAGGCTTTTTCTTGAAGGATTAAGAAAGATCCTTTTAAATAAAAGAGATGGCAAGTATTGCACAATCAAACCTTTGGAGTTGTGATACAAAATTCTTAGGGCCAAAAAGCTCCCAGGCACCAGAGTTGTGTTATTTTGTTCTGTTTCATAGTCTTGAACTCTGTACTGTAATATCACAGTTTAGAAAAACAGTTTATACTGTGAATGTAAACAAATAAGATACTTATGGCTCTGTCCAATGGAATTCAAGAATCACAGCCGGTAGCTGTGCAAATGAAGTGTGTGTCTGATACTGGCTCACTTTCAAAGGTTAGAGATTTCTTTTGAGCCTCTTTCTATTTTGAAGAATAGAGCAATGGTTGTATGATACCTGCTTTTGGAGAAAAGATCCTAAGGCCTGTGAAGTTAACTGTGATAAACAACATTTCTTTTAGCCATCAACGGGTACATGTACGGATACCTGCCAAACCTCACAATGTGTGCAGAAGACAATGTGAAGTGGCATCTTTTTGGCATGGGGAATGAAGCTGATGTCCATTCAGCATACTTTCATGGACAGACCTTAATAGAAAGGCATCATCGAGTTGACACCATCAGCCTCTTCCCAGCCACGTTTGTCGATGCTGTCATGAGGCCGAGGAGCCCTGGGGAGTGGCTGCTCAGCTGCCAAGTGAATGACCACATCCAAGGTACAGTAAAAGTTTCCATGATCAGGATTTCTTTAGCTTGAGCTGAGAGCTTCCTGACTCACTGTGGTGGGGCTCCTGACCTGGTTATATGCCTGGCAATATTCTCCTCAGGGTAACAAAACTCTCTTAGTAATTGAAATGCCTCCAAGTGCATTAGATGAGCATGTGCCCTGAAAATCAAGGGAATTCTTATCTCTAACAGAAATCATTATCAGCTGTCAGCAATTAGCACAGCTGCACTTCTGCAAGCCTCAGCTTTGGACAAAAAACCAGCACAGTGTTTGCCTCTCACTGAAAATAACTGACCACTATGTTAAAAAAGATGGGGGTCATTCTGTGTTTGGCAAGAGGCACAGGACAGGCAGGCTGACTTTGCTGCTGACAAAGCCATGTTCTGGAAAGGGCATATAACCAGAGATGTCCTTCTCCTGGTATTTTCAGTTTTTGATAACCATATGAAATACTTAGAGCCTAATTCCATGCTTTTGAATGATCTGTATCACTACAAGGGAGAGAAGTAATTTGTCATGAAAGTGGGAAAGAACATAGGACTGAAAAATCGTTCTCCAAGATTTACAAATTCTAATATAAAAAGGAGTATGTAACCTGCAGATTCAACAGCACAGAGGTTATAAGCTTTGAAATAGTTCCCATATCCAGCAACATCCTGGTTGAAGCATCCTGAACCCTGCAAGTTGGCCTAATCTATATGTGTAAAAGGGCTTTCATTACTGTATTATTTATATCTCCAGCAAGCAGATTTGCTAAAAGCTGGTTCCCTTAGGGTGCAGAGACCCAGGAGTTTGACAAGTAAGCTGCTGGTTAGATTTTGATGAAAGATGGTCAGTCTGATAGCATCTGACCTTGACTGAAGTGCTCATTGATAGGACTGTGTCCACCCTACCCTAATCTTCTCTGCCGTGCCAACTGCAGCTTTTCGAGCAGAAAGCCCTTTACCACACCTGTTTACCTGCTGTAGATACCAAAGCTGGGTCTCTCCTAGCGCAGTTGGCATGTATTCTTTTATCACATTCATTGTTCTCTTTGTTTGTGATTTGCATGTCCATCAATGGTGTGGGAATTCTTCAGGGAAGAGAAGAGCTGTGGGAAGCAGGGAAAGAGAAAACAAAGTACAGTTCCTTCTCCCTAGGCTTCTCTACCTCCTCTGTTTTTTTTCCAGGTGGTATGCAGGCCCTTTTTAAAGTAAAAGATTGTAAGAAATCCACACCAGATGACCATGAGAGTACAAGGATAAGACAGTACTTCATTGCTGCTGAGGAGATCATCTGGAATTATGGCCCATCTGCAATGAACTATTTTACAGGACAAGAATTAGTTGTTGACAGGTAAATGCTTCTAATTAAAGAAGTTTTATTTGACAAGCAGAATTGATTTAAACATGCTAAATAAGGTAAGCCGTATGGGTAGAACTGGCCTTTAAGCAGAATTGCTCCTTGTCCTCACCTCTGCTTAAATATTGTATTGTATTGTTTTGTATGTATGGCTCAGCTTCGTGAACGAGGATTTGGGAAGGGCTCACCCACGTGGGTGTGTCCTTGGAGCCTGGATTTGGGAAGGGCTGTACTCATGTGGTGTGTCCTTGGAACCTGGATTTGGGAAGGGCTCACCCACGTGGTGTGTCCTTGGAGCCTGGATTTGGGAAGGGCTCACCCACATGGTGTGTCCTTGGAGCCCACGGTGGATGTTTCAGGTGAGGCACAGCGGGCACAGAAGTGGCCCCATCCTTTGCTCCTGAGGTTCATCTGCCACGGCTGAGCGAGCCTGGATGGTGACAGGGAAGTCCTCAGGACTAGAACCTACAGCACCCAGTATGGTATTCCCAGGGGGTCTCCCAGCCAAGTACTAACCAGGGCTGACCCTGCTCAGCTCCCGAGAGCTGACGGGATCAGGCACCAGGATGGCATTTAACTGTCTTGCTTAAGTATTAATAGGAGAATAAATATTAGAACAAATTAGGCCTATTTCCTTGTAATTTTACTATACATTTTGCTGCTATGTTAGTCATTTCACTGGGATTAACTATTACGTCCTATGTAGGCAATGACCTCCAAAGATTCAAGATGGTTGATTATTCTGAGTTAGAGAACAAAGGTAGGAATTCACCATTATGGCCTCAGCTGATGGAAATTATGCTAAGGGCATCTCACGTAGGAAACAACCTGCCCAAGATGGCTTTGCCCTTGCTCTGTGTTTACATATTTAAAACCTGAATCCAATCACTGAATACATTGATTCCTCAAATTTTTTATCTGTGAGTTAAACACTTACCTTCTCCACAAGGGGACAAAGCACAGTTCAATAGTGCTTGTAAAACACTGAAGGGTCCTTGCTTGAAGAGTAGGAGTGTAGACTGAATCTTCTCACTTTGTGTTTAGATGTTACATATTCTTGGTATTTTTAATCTGCTGTTGTTGAATTATTTATAACATTTAATTAAAAGTAAACTCAAGGTTACAAAATGTTGACTAGAAATCATTGTTAATGAGTCTCCAAGTGCACTGGCTTTGTAATGGCAACACA
The DNA here is from genome assembly GCA_026770055.1 of Myrmophylax atrothorax. Taxonomy (NCBI): domain Eukaryota; kingdom Metazoa; phylum Chordata; class Aves; order Passeriformes; family Thamnophilidae; genus Myrmophylax; species Myrmophylax atrothorax. The sequence continues at coordinate 25,636,099 of JAOXXN010000137.1, forward strand.
GCACAGTGGCTTTTTCTTAAACAGAAACTAGTGAAGGTTAATGGATTCCTGCACATCTTAATGGGACTGCATGTAAGTGTGTGGCCATACCACTGAAAAGAGACCCAAAAGAAACTCAGCATGTCATATTTCAGAAAACACAGTTGAGGTGCTGGCTGCCTTTGTACACCTGAGCATCATGACTTGAACTGTTTGTTGCAATTTCTTTTACACAGTGAATCTCACATCTTTTTTGAACAAAATGAGACAAGAATTGGTGGCTCTTACAAAAAAGCAATTTACAAAGAATATACAGATGCTTCTTTTACTGAACATAAAAAAAGACTCACAGAGGAAGCACATCTTGGACTCTTAGGTAAGATAGTCTAAAATTTTTTCATGTCAAAGATTTATGAGAGTTAACAGTCACTTCCATTAGTTAGTGAGCAGTGCCCTCACCTACAAGGAGGGGCCCTCAGTTGTCCCTGCCTCCTGCAGATGCTGGTGCATGTGGCTTCCCCCAAGAGACACCCCAGGGTGTAAGGAAGCTCTTGAAGACAATACTGTGGTGGGGCCCAACTTCCCTGGGGGAGCATGCCATAGTCTGCAAAGGTCAGGGTCTGAACTACAAGTCCAGGCTGGGCAGGTCTAATCCCATTGATAACCTGGCTGCTTCTGGTAGAGTTGGTGCTCATGACTGTAAATCCCTTTCCAAAGGGAGAAACTGCCCTGAAAGTTGCTGGGCCTCCAGATGAACTGGGAATGGTTGCTCCTGGGCTGCCCTGTGATTCAGGCCATGGTCCAGGGGCCTGATCAGAGGCCCAGGGGCATCCCCTGCAAGGGGGAGAGCAGCAGCCACTGACTGCCGTTAAGTTCGTGGTGACCTGGGCACCACTTTCTGGAGGTGTCCTGTGACTGGCCCATATGCTCTTTTACAGGCCCTGTGATCAAGGCTGAGGTGGGGGAGCGCATCAGGGTGACCTTCCGGAACAACGGCAGCCGCCCCTTCAGCATCCAGGCCCACGGGGTGAGCTCCATCTGGAGCATGGCGGGGACACCGCTCGGCCCCGTGCCCGGAGGTGTGCCATGGGCTGGGGGGGCTGCAGCACCTGAGCACGTCCTGTTCCACCTGCCCACATGGGACAGAGCATAAAATAATGTCCACTTGACATAATTCCCACTGGTGGTTTCTGTAATAGGTACCCCGTCTCCAGCCTCGCACGTGAGCCCTGGTGCTACGTTTACGTATGAGTGGAACGTGCCAGAGGATGTGGGTCCCACAGATCAAGACCCAGACTGTTTAACCTGGCTTTATTACTCAGCTGTGGATGCAGTCAGAGACACCAATTCTGGCCTTGTGGGTCCTCTCCTGGTGTGCAGAAAAGGAGCTCTTCTTTCTTCTGGGAAACAGGTCAGTCAAAGTAGAAAAATGGAAGCATTTGCATCATCAACAGCTGTATCTGCTTTCTCCTCCTGAATTGCACCACCTCCCCTCATGTCACAATCTCACCCATGTGCTAAGGGGAATACTCAACATGAAGAAAGGGGGTTTGGTTTTCAATCTGGCTCCAGATAGTGAGTCACTTCACTGTGAAAACAGCATTGTTGTGAACAGCCACTGGCATTTGAGTCTCACCTAGGATGAGAATGTCTAGGAAAATGCAGATTTTAAAGACCAAACTACAAATTCCTTTCCAGAGGTGGTTCCTGCTGATAGAAAGCATTAGCAGCAGAGGGTTACCAGATACAGCAATTACAGAACTTTGAGATTATCAGAATGAAGTACCGATGTATGCATCTACTCTATGTTGTGACTTAAAAATTATTTTCAGCATAGAATTTTTTTTCCTGACATTTTCTGTCCACTCATTTCTGTTTTCCTTTGTGCTATTTCTTCTCAACAGAAAAATGTAAATGTGGAGTTTTTTCTACTTGCCACAGTATTTGACGAGAATCTGAGCTGGTACTTGGATGACAATATTTTGATGTTTACATTAAGTCCTGATAAAATTGACAAAGATGATGAAGATTTCCAAGAGTCTAACAAAATGCACTGTAAGAAAACTGTTAGTTAGCCAAATATTGATTTTTACAATAAGGTTTTTGCTTTTATGATTTCATATTGGAGGCTAGAAAACTGTAGTGGCAGAGGTATTTCTTTCCTTTGCAGTGGAAAAAAGCCCCAAAATGTTTCAATGCAATTCAATTTCAACTAAATGTGGTAGTTCAAAGTACAACACCAGCTGTTGAGTGTCTTGCATGGCAGTTGAAGATTTAAGCATGGTTATGTACCACTTTGAGCAGACAGAAAGAGGAATTTGGTCTTTAGCCCATGTGCAACCCCTATGAATGCAACCAGGCAGCAAGAGAAAACTGACCTCTGCTCTACAGATGATGTAGCTGAAAGGAGGTTTTTCACAGAATCACGGAAGAGATGAGGTTGGAAGGGTCCTCTGGAGCTTCCCTGGTCCCAGCCCCTGCTCAAGTGCAGCCACCCAGAGCCACCTGCCCAGGACTGTGTCCTGATGGCTTCTCAGTACCTTCAAGGATATGGAGACTCTCCCTGAGCAGCCCGTGCCCGTGCTTGGCCACCCTCACAGTGACAGTGTCTCCTGATGTTTGCAGGAAGCCTCCTGTGTGGCACTTGCTGCCCGTGGCCTCTGGCCCAGCCCTGGGCACCACTGGGAAGAGCCTGGCTCTGTCCTCTTGGCACCCTCCCTGCACGTGTTTGTACAGGTGGATGAGATCTGCTGAGCTGCCTCTTCTCCAGGCTGAGTGGTCCCAGCTCTCTCAGCCTTTGCTCGTAGAAGAGATGCTTTCTTGTCCTTTTTCCAGCCTTGTGGCCCTTCGTTGCCCTCTCTCCAGTATGTTCACATCTTCCGTACTGGGGAACCCAGAAGGCAGCACAGCCCTGCAGATGTGGCTTCAGCAGAGCTGAGCAGAGGGGAGGGATCCCCTCCCTCAACCTGCTGGCTGCACTTTGCCTCAGAATGAAAGTCTTTGCTTCTTCAATAGAGCAGAGTTGAGTTTCACACTGATTGTACATTGGTACTGCAGAAATATTTTTCAAGTTTCCTTAAAAAAAAATTTTTTTTTACCTCCAAGGCTCAGTTCTGCCAATAAGTTCTACTCTTTAAACACATTTAGTTGAGTGCTTTGTTAAATTTAGCCCTCAGGGCATTCCTACTGTTTACAGACCCTTGGTATTGAGCATCCCATGGTACCTGTGAGGCCCAGGATTTGAAAGTTTTGCACTGGAGTAGCTAGAAAGGGTTAGTAACTCAAAATCCCTTGCAATTTCCTCAACTGTTATGGCTGGAGAGGGTCACAGGATATAAATTAGGATACTTTATGCATCCTGAATACTTGAGAGGTATAAAGTAGGGGAAATTCCAGTTGGTCAAGACAGCAACCTGAGCTTTAGACATTGAAAAGGGGAACAGTTAGAAATTATTTTTCAATACTGGAGTTTAAAAGTTGTTTTGCTTGAGTTGATTTTTTAGTTTTGTTGATGTGAGAAAGTATTTTATTATTGATATTTCTGCCAGCCTAAGGCATCACATTACATCCAAAGTATTTATTAATTCAACTGTATTGCAGAATTAAGCAATATATTAATCAAGGTGGGTTTTGCTTTCTCAAATATTCTACAGCCATTAATGGTTATATGTATGGAAATCAGCCTGGTCTTGAGATGTGTAAAGGAAGTGTGGTTTCTTGGCATTTGATGGGCTTGGGTTCAGAAGCTGATGTCCATGGGATATACTTCTCAGAAAACACATTTGTAACTAAAGGATCAAGAAGGGATACAGCAAATCTGTTTCCACATACAGTTCTTACAGCTATTATGAAGCCTGATTCTGAAGGTAAGTATCTTGTTGAAAATCCTGTTAGTAATGCAGAAACTGTTACCAGTGAATATTTGTGCTTATAGAGAAGCTTTAAATAGCTGGTACTTTGATCCTGGTGCTAAAACTGTGCACAGGATGTGTTTGAAAGACAGCAAACTGGAAGGACATGTTCTTAATGCTAAAGTGTTCGCTTTCTACCTTCTCAATACAATCTTAAGGTAACAGACTTTTGTCCTCAAGTCTTTGTGTCTTGTATGACCTCTAGGAGTTTTTGAAGTGTCCTGCCTGACAACAGACCACTACACTGGGGGCATGAGACAGAACTACAAAGTGAAACAGTGCCACTGGTGGAATGTAGATCTATCCATGTATTTGCATGAAAAGACTTACTACATTGCTGCAGTGGAAGTTGAGTGGGACTATTCTCCTAACAGGACATGGGAATTTGAGCGGCATCAACACTGTGAGGAAAGGTACTTTGAAATACTCACACCAGAAAAAATGCAAAGCGAGCAAAGGAGAGCAACTCACTTCTCCTCGGAGGCTTTTTCTACTCCAGACATTTCTAGACACACTTTCTTTTCATGTATATTTTTAGGACTCACTTGAATTTGTGGTCCTTCCCCTGTACTGTTGCCATGTAACTGAGCCAGACAGCATGATTGATGTTCAGTAGTCCAGCACAGATCTTCTGTGGGACAAGTGGATGTTTTCATGATTCCTGGGTAGTGCATGTGCATTTATTATTTACTGATATTGGTAGTCCTTGATGTGGAAAGCTTAAAGCTTTCATCATCACTGCATCTACGATGACTACTTTGTCCTGATTATTGATTACTTACAATCTGTAACAAACCTTTGTCTTATGTTTATTTGTAGTCTGAGTAAGGTTCTTTTTTACTCTTCTCAATTTCATGAGCTTACACAAGATATGTCCATGACCAAATCCACCTACTGTGAAGCTTATTGCCTTCATGTTTGGTTTGTAGTGTTCGAATCTCAGTGAGAACTGAATGGATCAAGTAAGTCATGCCAATTATCAGAAGAGACTAAATAAGAACTGATTATTTTCTGTGTTCCACCTGAATAACTTCAGTTGAGGTTAAAGTAGCACATTGCAACTGCCTGTATTTTGTTATTAACTTAATTGTATTTTGTTCTTTTTCCTCAGCTTGATAGCACATTCCTTTGCCCTGCGTGCCACACTGGACTCTGACATAGTACTAAGCACAAATAATATCTGTGCTGTTATCATACTTTTTTCCTCCCACTGGCTCCAGCCCCCATGATCTCAGCAGAGAATCAGTCCCTCAGATTGCATCTCAACAAGGCACTTAAGATTTACAAGTTTTAGGCTTCTTTTCAGATTACAGAAGTCACTGAGGGCTCTGTTTTTCAGTGTACAAGTTGCTGTGTGACTTCTTGCAATTTGAAATATCTGCCAGGCCAAGCACTCAGCATTCTTTCAAGTACTATGTAGATTTGGTCTGTTTATAGTGAGTTTTTTAACCTTCTAAAGAGAAACCTCCCAGCTTAACAAGAATGTTTTCATGTTGAAGATACCAACAGTTTATGAGATTACTGTTTCACTGAGCAAGACTCTTGTTTGATAGTTAATTGACATAACTTTAAAAGATGTTTTAAAATACATGAAGAAATGTATTTTTTTTTTCTTTTGGCAGCCCTGGAAATCCATTTTTAAATAAACATGACAGATTCATTGGCTCAAAATACAAAAAGGTAGTATATCGTGAGTACACTGATCAGACATTCAGTACTCCCAAAAACAGAACAGAGAAGCAGCAGCACCTGGAAATTCAAGGTAGAGTCATCATAAAATTCAGTTTTGAAAATGTGAAATATGCAGTGACACAAAACAAAAGATACTATTTGAATAATACTGAGTATAGTTCTACCCACACAAAGTGCCTAAACCTACATGGAAAACCTACATGGAATTGCTACTTTTATTATAGTGTTTTCCCTGCAAGATTACACTGCTTGCTGTAAAACTGAAAAACCCTTTGGGTTTGCTGCCTGATCAGAGGTCAGTATTTCTAGGATAAAACTGAGTAGCAACATCCAAACTGACTTCAGGTACACAGTAGGTGCTCAGACCTTTTGAGACCTAAGAGGCTTAACTTCAGCATCTCAAATTAGCAAGTCACAGTGAACAACACTGTGCATCGTTTTCTGTTTGATTATAAGCCAATGTTGTGAATTTGAACACAACAAACTGTCTCTCTTTCCTCTGATCTTTTGTAAAACCAAGTTAATCTTTCTTTTCAATCCAACAGGGCCACTGCTTATGTCAAATATTGGAGATAAAATTATAATAGTTTTTAAGAACTTGGCATCAAGACCTTATTCTATAC
>JAOXXN010000137.1:25646799-25666754 GCA_026770055.1 Myrmophylax atrothorax
ACCAAAAGGGCCATAGACTAAGATGGATAATTGGATATAACAGTTTATAAATATATTTTTCTTCAAAAAATTGTATCTTGCAAGCTAAACATATTCTACATGATGCCTAATACATGTTATTTAACAGCTGAAGAACATGGACAAGTGTAATCAAATATCTTTTTTAAAAAAAAGTTTGCAAATAACCCTGTGCAACAGCAAAATTTGTTTTGCATATCTGCCATCGCATTGTCACATTTTACTAGGCAGATATGGTAGTAGTTATTGCTTAGCAATGTATATAGTATAATTGAACAGTTAACAAAGTAGTTCTATTATTTCTGTTGAATTATTTTATCATTTTATCCAGTAGCATCTTTCAGGATGGTACATTTAAAAGATGTGATGACTGAGAGGTCATGGTTGCACAAGATGTTTTTTCTTTTTCTGTTATGAAAATAAGGCAGACAAAGAGATGCTGAAATAAGCCTGATGGAATGAGACAGTGAAGGGCAAAATTTGCTGACATCTACACTGAAGAGCTTTGCTCTGACCACTCGTAACTCCTGCAGTGGAATCATTTTGGTGTTAGTTATGTTGCACAGCCCTTGGCAAAGGAAAAGGGAAGTGTTCCCGGCCAGATGGAAGCAGCAGTATTTTAGTGCATGGCTGATACTGGTTAAAAATGAAAGCAGGAAGAGCAGATACGGTCCTGCCATCCAGTTGTTTTGACAGCCGAACTCCATGCACATGAGACCTGTGCCAAACAAAAGGGAAGGATGAATGGGACAGACAGGCAAATCAAAACATCTGGGATTTACACCTCTCAGAACAAAGGAAGTTGCTTTGCTGTAACAAACCTAAATTGTTTTGGCCTTTTCTTAAGGTAGAAAGATTATAGTGAAACCAATATAATACCTACCAGTAAATTAGAGCATTGATTTTAGCTGTAGCAGGGATGCCACATGGGTAACTTAAGTTACTTTCAACTTATCTTTTTGTTAATGTATTTTAGCTGAAATATAGATGACTTCTTCTGACTGGCTTCTACAGTTTTAAGTAACATAACTTCAGTGAAAACATTTACTAGAGTCAGTGTCAGCTAATTAGGACTTTAGATGATTTAGATGGTTATGGGTTCATGGGAGTCATCGTATCTTTGATAGATTTTCAAAAAACCCAAACTACATTCATAAGAAAGTCATAAACATTGTGACTGTTTATTAGACTGAATTCCAGCTCTGAAGGAACAGAAAGATACATTCTGCTCACAAGACAAACAAACATCAGTACATACATGCACATGTACCTGAGATGCTCACCAAAAACCCTAGAAGGAGTAAGAGTTTTCAGCTGGATTTATGGCCTAGTCATACTTCAAATGCTTGTCTACTGACTGAATACAACAGAACAATGAGAACAAAAACCAGCAAGCAAGCAGTAGTCTGTATCTTCCATCTCTGTTTCTCTGACTTAAGACCTTTCCTTGTGAGTTGCTAAATGAAAACATTGTCAGTGTAACACTTACATGGGTATATACTTAGGAGGACAGAGCAGCTGATTTTGACAGCTGGAATTCAAGGGAATGTCTGTGTTGCAAAATGAAGGCAGTAGGGCCCAATTCCGCTTGGAAGAGTAAGGTACTTTTACTCATACAGTTAGACACATGCCTGAGCTTGAACTCCCTAGGGTCAGTGATCCAACTAATACAGATTTAAGACTGACTTCCTGCTTTACTTTCAGTCTGGTTGTACTGTACAGTCTGTATTTTCTAGTTGCCTTGAGACCACAAGTAGCTTCAAAGCAGATGCTTTGCCTCAGACAACAGTTGCCCTTCAATAGTTGACATAAGATTTCAATGGAGAAGTAACATGATCGATGTGAGGGTAGTCCCACAGTACTTTACATGCAGCTATACTGTTCGTTTCATTTGCTGTTTTATTCCAGCACATTCTTTGTATTTGAGTGGATAGTAGACTTCACTGGTTTAGGTCAGCAGCTTCCTCTGACTGCAGTGAAGAAGATGTGGCAGGAAAAATGCTGCAGTTCCATCATCTGGTAGAAGACTGACAAAATCCCTTAGTTCCAGTTCCATTGCAACAACTGATAAAGTTTCTGCTCAGAGCCGGGGAGAAAAATCTTGGTTAGTTTTTTTGAGTTTAGAACAAAGAAACAAAAAAAAGTCATTAACAATGTAATTACTAACTGAAGTAATCAAATCATCTAAATACTGCAACTGGAAGGAAATTTGAGACATATCCTTTTGGATGTAAATACAACTATAGGAAACCTTAAAAGTATCTGAAATTATAACAAAACTAGGATTGAAACCATACCTCTATCTTGACTCATCGGGTCTACACATGGCAGTAACGCTAATGAAAGTCTGATCTAGTACTTCACATGTTTTGTATGAAATGCAAAGGAAGCCCTGGAAATATTAGTACCCTAACTCAGCACTTTCTGTAAAACTGGATGTTTTGCAAGCAGCTTCTCAGACCAAGCTGTTTAACATTATGTTCTTAAGCAATTACAGGACAATTACTACATGAAAAAAAATCCAAGAAAAACTGCTGGCATCAGAAACTAGAACTTTATGATACAGCATAGCAACTGCTGCAGCCCAGTGCAACCCCAAGAGGCTGATTTTCTCAGGCATTTCATTGCCATACTTTTAACAATATGTGTGCTTTATTCAGTACCATTAATTTGTCAAAATAAACACACTGGCCCCTCACCTATACACAGTATTATTAACTTCCTACAAACATGTAACAATAGGACTATGTAACTACTAAGGTGGATTTCTCTACTTCTAGTAATAACACACTGTGGTTTTTTCAGTCTATGACCTAATAATAAATACATACTGAAGCCTCTCCTGTCGTATCAATAACAGCCTAGAAAAGACCCACACCAATCACATTTAGCTCTGTTTAGTACATTTTTTTACTGGTTTCTATCCCTGATCCATACAGAAACAGTATGATGACTACGATTAACTTTTCGATACAAAATGAATGCCATGATTTTTACAGAAGGGCACCCTGCATACGTTGCGGAATCCTCTGCTAATGACCAGAAAGACTGCTAAACTGTATTAACTTTCATTGGAGAAAAAGGTCCCCTTTTCTTCCAAATTATCATATCAGTTGTCCTTAATTTGAACAGTTATTAAGAATGTTAGCTGACAAACAAAGGCTTCTGAAGTTGAGTTGCAACCAACTGATTTACCTTTGAGTGATGAAATGAGAAGAGGGCAGTCACTTCCAGTAAGTCGAGTTCTCTTGCAAAGTTCTGGAAGCAGCTTGTTCCACCACAGAGCCTAAATCCACAAAAACCCACAGCAAAAGTGTAAATCAACAAGGACTGCAATTAAGAGTATGAAAAAGCTGCTAAAAATACACTGAACTAAGCTCACATATGTACAAATACAGGTCAGTTACGACAAACTCAATTAATTTATATAATGCTCTGAAATGCAGTCATTTTGCATGTATTGTATTTTTCAATCTTCAGTGCAACCTTTTTACTGCTCAAAAATCTTAAGTGCCTTTTATACCTCTATAGACAAAAGTTTAGGAGACAAAAGTCACTAAAGTCAGAGAATCGATTTTTTCCCCTCCAAACAGCTCCATGCAAAGTGGTGACCAGCATTACTATAAGAACATTGCTTCGTCCCCTGACCTCACGTCTACTCCCAACAGCTATAGTAGTGAATTAGGTTTTATGTACCATTTTGTTGATGAGAATGGAGCAAAGGGAAGGGATTTCTTTCCTCCTTCTTTAAACTTGGTAACTTTTCTATCACCTCTGTTCCGATTCAGTACTGCAATCTCACATTCAGCTCTAATGTGGAAGCAATCAAAGAAACTATTTGCAGAGCTGAATAAAAAGTTCAAATGTGGTTTTGAACAGAGTTCTAGTAAATCCACCTAGTAAAGGATCACCTCTGCTGACTCCGGTCAGTAAAGCTGTGTACAATTAATTGAGTGGCTGTGATGGACAATGGAAGTAAATTCCTGTAGTCCTAGAACACTAGAATAATACCAGTTTGAACATTAAAACTGTATAGAGGGAAAATGGGACATGAAGACATAATCTTTCCACTAATGCATCAGTACCAGTCTGATGTTATCAGATCAAAAGATGTCACTAGAAGACAGGAAAAACGTATTTAAGTGCAATTTTATTGAAGGACCATGTTTCTCTTATCAGTTAGCTTGTTGCTAGGATTTCACCTACAAACACTGTCACTTTAGAACACCAATTAGTGAGAAACTAGGTAGTTTTTCATTTACAGTGGAAAAAAAACCATCTTACTCTCCCTTTTCTGAGGCACTCTGCCATCTGGAAAGACTATGCTTCAAATTTACTATCATGAATACTGTAAGTGACAGAAGAAACTGGAGGGAAAAATATTCCATTAAAATCAGTAGGGACCAAGTTAAAAAATGAAAATACCGAACAGGAGGTTCAATGCAAGCTAAGCAGTTTACTTTGTCTGAAAGCTGGGCTGTGTGACCCACCCAGATGCATCTGTACACAACAGCATTGTAGTTAGGGAAAAGCCCCAAAGACAGTGAGCAGCTCTACTGAGAGGAGCACACCTGCTTGTCTCCTTGCAGCTCGTGCTGTGCATAGGGCACGACTGCCCCAGGACACCCAGAGAGCAGCTGGTCAATGGCCGCCTCCCACCGGCCCAGGCGCGTCTGGCAGAGCACACGGACGGCGAGGCCCACACTGTCCCCGTCCGGCAGGGGCTCCAGCACTGGCAGGGCCGAGGCTACGTTGACTGACTGACTACATAAAAGAGACTGAAGACAAGAACAAAAAGTATTGTTTGGATTTAAGACAAACTTTGCAAAAAATGCTAACTCTAACCTTAGAACAGAAGGCCTTACTTGTGGGAATAATTCTGAAGTAATACTTCCCTTAAAAAATGTTGCTGAAAATTAAGAAGGCAAGTTGAGAGAGGATGCGAATGTAAATATCACTGCTACCAATCGATCTCTTCAGTACTTTTTTCGCCCATCATTTCAACTGGCCTTGTATTTCAACTTGGCTAACTCAGGAGGCAAGAAGAGACTGCTGGAGAAAACTGTTCATACCTACACAAACATTTGCAGATGACTCTTAAGTTGTAAGCACTAAGATTTAATACCTGTTTCATACCTGTAGTCTTGAGATGTCTTCATGGTAATCTTTATCAGATGAACATTCCACTGACATTATGGAAGTTACCCATGGGAAAATCAACCCAAAATGATTACAGGAGTTTATCTATACAAGAATCAAGTTGCAATAAAAGAAACATTTCTGTTAGTGACAGTTCCATGTGAAACGCACTGCAAGTTAAGAAACTTTTGATCTCTAATAGTATAACTTAGAAGAGCAACAGCTCTTACTTCTGGTTCATACTCGTTTACAAATGAACTGAAAACTTTTATTTAGTTCTGTATTTCAGCTTTCCCATTCATAATTCTTTGAAAGTCATCATTCACACAATTTTCTCATTCATTAAGCTCTGTAAGATTGCAAACACTCCACCTGACACATTCTCATTGTTTCATTTTAGCCCTTATTTCTATCCAGGGCTGAGATTCCCGTTGGAAGTATATTTGCAAATGTTCCCCAAGGAGTAGGACTGCCCAGAGCCAGCAATACCACTCTGTAAAGCACACTACCTTATTTGCTTTCAGTCTTGCTTCTTTTAACAGATAAACTGTCCAGAATTAAAGTACTAAGGATGGGAGTTGGATAGATTTTGGAGGAACACTGCAGACCTACAAATTCTGAGTGGTTTACCACTTACCAAATCCTCTGTTGTTTTCAATGGCTTAGTCTCAGGAAGTTGCTTCTTTGATATCCTCCAAACGTACTGAGAAATAACCCTCAATAGGAGCTTCTCAAGTATTTCTTCCTGAGAGCAGACTACAAGAAGAGCTTCCCAGAAATCCACCAAGAGCTGAGGAACAGCGTTTTCACCACTACTACACAACATCTAAGAATAAAAACGACAGAAGACAGCAAGTTAGCACAGACTGTGGTGATTATTAGTATTAGAAATTAGAAGAGACAGGAGGAACAGTCTTTCATTAGAAGCAGAATTCTGATTCCTTTTTTGTCCTGTGATGCTATGTAATACACTGCTGAGCAAAGTAAAAAGTTCATGGAATGATTTTAAGGTAATCAATTCTAAACAAGAGATTTGATTTCTTCTTCAGGATTCACTGTACTGCCAGAAATGTCACCACTGCTGTCAGCAAGTATTTACAGACTGCTAAGTTTGGAGAATTTTGATATATGCCAACAGCCAAGCAGGTGTCTTCAGAAGAAGACTAGAGGCCACGATGAGAGATGCTGTGTATCTCAGCTGGGTGTCACAGCAGGACCCACAAGGGAGATGTTTTAAGGTCTGCTGTGTCAGCAAAAAGGAATTTTACTTGGTTTCTAAATGGTTTTAAACAATAACACTTGTTCTAATTTTAACTTTATGACTTGCTATTTTTGATATAGATCTTTCAGTTAACAGGTATAGTAAGACTGCAACACACCTACATTGCAAACACATTTTTAACCCAAGTAAGTTATTCATTGTAAAGAAAAGAAAAAAAGGTTTGTCTATTCCCAATCAAAAGAAAGAAAACTTCAGGGATGCTAGAAGAACTATTCTTATTAATATTGCTTCTAATAAACTGCAGATACACTTTCCTTTAAGGAATTTATACAGAACATCAGAACATGATATACCTTTATATTTAAGTCTCAGTCTTTAGAAGTATGTTTTAATCTCAGTGATTTTTTTCAAAAGGAGCTTATGGAATTAATTTATCTAAATTCTGTTAAATTTCAGTAGCCTTATGAAGCTCAGTCACTAGGAAGCCACTGAAAGACCACTGAAATCAGAGTATTCTCCATTCAAATGACAGGGTAACAACAAAGAACCGAATGGATTTTTGGGGGATTTTTGCTTCACTTAACCAGTATTTTTTTCCAGAAGGTCCAGTTTTTGACTCTGTAATCATCTATCATGACTGGAATATCTCCAACCCTCTTTCTGAAGAAGTGTTGAAATGTGAGTGAAGGAGTAGCTGAGTTTGCTTTTCTTACCCATAACAACATCACTATGAAAAAACATAGAAGCAAAAAAATGATCACAGGCCAACCTTGAAAAAGGTATCTGCTTCTTCCAGTTCAATTTTACTGTTCTCATGTAAAGCTACAGTGGCAGCCACCAGTAAACCAGGCTGCATCTCCTTCAGGTGAACAGCAAACTCCGTTGGCATAACAATTCCTCCCTTATGCTGCCTCAAGAGTTGAGGTTGCCCAATGAAGCCACAAGCCAGTGTTGTCTACAAACATAATCAGATATAAATCAGGTAAAGAATTCAATACATCCATGATTCAACCCAATAAACTCAGTATTTCCTCAGGGAGTGGAGTTTGGATGGAAGAAATGAAGGAAAGTCAGGGGAAGAAAATAAAATTCATAGAGCAGCTCTTCAGACACCAAGCTCCAAACTGCGTGAACACTCCTGAAAATCAGGCCTGGTGCCTGAACACTGAAAGCAACTGTGGAAATCTGGAGTTACTGTGCACGTAAGAAAGCTGGATTTCGTGAAGAAATCCATGACATCTGATACACATGGTGCTTTGAAAAATCACTGGCTGAATTTCCAATAGATTAGTTTGCTGAAGTATGATTTTTATTTTGAAAATATACCTGAAACAACAATCAAAATGTGCTGCGCTTCGTGCAACACTAAGTTGTTTCTGGGTATGTGAGTGCTTTTGAAGGCAAGCATAATAAGGTGCTATTCCCACTTTAAAGGCAGTGGAGAAATTATGCCCAAAGAAATTAGTTGAATTGCACAAATATGCAGACCTAGGAGGAAAATTCAATTTCACCTCACTATGCATACAAATTATTTTCCTTTCTTTAGCTTTCTAAAAGTGTTACTTTTTTCTACTTTGACACAAAATACTTTTTAAAGGTGAAGTGCAATAGAACGTATTTAATAGATCAGATTAAAAAGAAAGAAAACCCAACCAAAAAACCAAACATGCAAACCTCAACCAGCTTCTATAAATAAATTCCATTCTAATCTATTTTCTTCTGTTCTGTTCTATTCTATAAATAACATCCATGCAGTGGAATGTGTATGTTTGCTCATAACATGGCAATTTCACTTGATCATCCTGCAAAAGCAGGTGGTGTCGAATATAAATTTTGAAACAGGTCTCCACAGTTCCCATCTTGCCATTCAAAAACTGCTCATTTTAAAAGCTCTCCAGGACTTCTTCCACCGAAGCATGACAACTAACTTTGGAACAGCTATCTATTTATTTCAAAAGTTTTTAGACTTCCAATATATCACTCTAAGAAAAAGTCTGTATTTCAAGCTCTATCACCTTTGAATATTCCAGTCCTGATCAACCTTAACAAGAAGTAATGTACAGATTGGTCTCAGTCTAAAATCCCATGTGAACATCTATGGGAGAGACAGCTCCACTAACACTTTCCCCCCAGTTCACGAGGATTTCAAGAGCAATTTTAAAGCAACTGTTTGCATACAAATGCTTTTTCATGGGCATATCACATATTAATTTCAGGTGGAGGGGTGTAGAAACACTACTATACAACCCCACCAGGCAGCTGAAGAGCACTGGTAACCAGCATTTAATTCATGAAGAATTAAGAACTTCAAACCTTTTACTTATTTGGTAAGGCTTTGCCAAGACAAGATGTCCCCACCTGCAGGGTAAACCACACAGTCCCAGTGTAGCCAGCCCTCCACTCTGCTGTTACTGCACACATTCAGTGGAGCCACCACAGCACATTAGGAGGAAGAGGAGATGTAAAATGCAACCACAAGTCGAACTACTGACCTGGACTTTGCAAAGCATGAATAGCTCATGCTCCTGGCATACTTTACCTCCTTATAGGAGTCCATCTCATGTTCATACATTATCAGGTCTCCTATTTTCAGAGCCAAGAAAGCCTTAGTAAGTGTCAGGACCACTGATGGCATCATCTTTTCTACTTTCTGAAGGTACTTCACAGCTGTCAGAGGACACACATTTCTCATGCAGGGGCTGCAAAGAATATGAGGCAGCTGCACAGGGTCAGCGAGATGGAATATCTCGAGAATTTTATTCCCTGATTCCTATTGAAATAAAAGCCATTTGACAGTTTAGACCTTTTCAGATATACAGTCTTCTATGGCATATGAAAGTAGTGTACTTTGGTTTTTGTGTTTGTTTGTTTAAACAGACAAGTACAGCTTAGCTGTCAAATCACTGTGCCTGTCCTGTCTCTCCCCTACCTACTGGTAAAAATAAAGGATCACTAACTGCTAGTGATTCAACCCATATTCTGGGGTGCTGGGAGAACCCCACAGTGAATTACCAACCTGTACAATTTGGCCATGAAACCAGTCATGTGGCTACAGAAATGGAAGATGAAAGAAATTTGAGGCAGAGCTTTCCTAAACCAGAAGTGTCTCTGTGTACAAGTGGGAACCAGATCACTAGCAGCATGCATCATGATAGCCAAACCCATAATGTGTTGCTTGAAAGCAGCCCAAAGCATCACAGGTGCTGCTTGCTATTTTTGAATTGAAAATGTGAAAGTAAAAATAATGTGAAAAAGAATAACTGTAAAACTAAATAAGCAGCTCGGCATTTTCAATGGGAATTTGATTTAAAATTAGATACACAGTTCTTAAAATCAGGACTAAATCAACAGATTACAAAAAATCCAACTTGTCTCTACCTTGCTTAATTCTTCATTCAGGTCTTCATTAAGGGAATGTGTTAAGTAAAATATAAGTCCTCTCTCATATGTCTGTATTTCATCACCTTCTGAAACTAGTCTCTCTAAAACTTCAGTCATGGATAAACCTGACATTCTGTAGTATGGCAAAGCAAGGTGGTAATCCTTTGTGTCAAACCTGAAGGCAACAGAGAAGAAGAAAAAAAATAACAAAACAACTAAGGGCAACACTTCTGCCATCCCTCTTGCTAAGAACTAAAACAACACGTCACACGGAGTCACAGACACATCAGTAATCTGCATATACACAGTCCATATGCACATAATGTTGCATTCTGTGTTTAATGACAATAAAGACACACAGATACTGAAGAGATGACCAGATTAAGCTGTTTTCATAAAACACATACGTAATACTAATGTAAAAACAGCAAAGAATTATGGATTTTCATTTTTAAGGTTACATTATTGAAAACACAGCTCACCTATATCACTTTGACATCTAAAGCATACCTGCTGTAGCAGTCTCCTAAGAATGCACAACTTTCTCTGAATGCTCTTAGAAGTTCTTCTCTCTCATCTGATTTAAGGGAATGAGGGTCCATTATAGCTGCTCTGACCAGTAAGTGAGCCTCACTTAGAAGATGGATGCAGCTCTCAGTTTTAACATTTTTGTAAGTTCTACTATAATCTACCTAGGACAGACAAATGATACACTTGAGCTACTGACAAAAATTAAGAATAACCATTCTAATGAGGAAAGTAGCCATATGAAATAGTACTATGGGCTATTCATGAGAAATACATTACATATTCAGCAATGGCATGCATCAGAGATTCATTAACAGTACTTATTTTAAGTTAGCAAACAACAAAAGTAAGGGTTGGGCAATACCATTTCTCTGTAAAGCTGAATGGTTGAAACAGTGTTTATAATATATAAATTCCAACCAGGCTCTGGCTCAGAATTTGTTCTGGATTTGATGCTGTCAGCCTTTCTGGAACTGGAGAGGAGGAAAAGAGTTGAGTTGTCAGTAATGAAATAAACACTATGCAGCCAAAACCCCACCATTCATTTAATAATTCAAATGCATAAATAGGTATGTTTGCAGACCAGTAAATGCTGGAGAGTTAGGCTGTGAATTTAAGTCGTAACAGCTAATACCGAAAGAGGTATAGGCATGGTTCATACACCAGAACATCATCAGAACTGTGTACTGCATCTTCTCCAGTGCTTAAAACCAGGTAGTACCAGCTACTTACAGGAACCATCGAATCATCAAATGCCTTGGCTTGGAAGGTACCTCAAAGGTCATCTAGTTCCAACCTCCCTGTCATGAGCATGGGATGCCACCCACTGGCTGCCCAGGGTCCCATCCAACCTGACCCTAAGTATTTAAGTACTTTAAAATAGTTAAGATGTTTACTTGCCTTCTGTAATGATTTACTGCACATTTGCCCCTGCAGCTCTATGAAAATGTTTGCCAAGACACAGCATAAAGAAATATCAGAATGCTTTTACTCACACCTTGGCTAGATCTGTAATGCCCATAAAAACACTGCAGGAAAACACAGACTCTTTTTGTTTTGTTTTTTGGTTTTAACAGTTCTGGGATATTTACATCTTTATTTTCAAATTACAGTGCTAAGTAGCTTAGTGTTTGTTCAACTTACGTCCTTTACAGAACGCAAAAAGAGTATCTTCCTCAAATGCCAATTAGAGAACTTGAAGCAACAAAAGTGGCAGAGGAAAACTACAGTATTTTGAATAGGCATTCTCCCTGATGGGCTTATCCTTATCTTCTCCTGAATAATGTCGGCTGTAGGCTTTAAGAAATACTGGTTCAAATAACTGCTTCAATCAACTACAGCTGTCCCACTCTTGTTAATTAACTTGAACTAACTTTAATAAATGTAGTTTCTGAATAGCTGTTTAGAATAGCTCTTTAGCTGTTTTATGAAAAGCCCTCAAAAAGGAAGGGGAATAGCAGTTCCCATGGAAATTGATAAAAAGTCACATATATCTCTGGCTACATACACGCTACAAGAGTAACTTGGGCCAAAGTCTGATCCAGCTTTGGTCATGGATAACTACAGTGATGTCCATAACATTTCTTGGAAAGAGCCCCAAAGATGAGACATTTTCATTTTGTGCTGCAGCATATTTTGTCACTTGTAGCTTTGGTACTCTACATATTTTTGTTTCTCGAGATAAATATTTTTTCTTCTCCAGATGAGTTCTTAGTAATGTTAACATTTTGTTGATTTCAAGCATTTTTGATCCTAGTCTCATTTCTTCTGCGTCAGTTAATACTCAAAAAACAAACAAACTTTATTTCTGTAATCATTCACTAAGAACAGAATTATTTCCAATCAGTTTTTCCACAGATGAACCACTCCTACTGCAACACCCACAAACTCAGCACTGTACACAAGAACTGTAAGTACCATCTCCCTAAAAGACACAAAGCCTTACAGCATCCTTCTTGTAGGCTTTCTTCTTTCAGTAATATCTTCTGTGTCTGCCTTAGTCAAAAGAATGATATGGTTTTTGAAATGACAGATAGCTCTTGGTCCTATAAAAAGCTGCATTCTTAACGTACAGACATCCAGTGTGACAGGTGGACAAGCCTATAAAGGAAAGGGACTGTTTTGTCATTTCAGTTAGTATGTACATTGAGTCTCTAGATAAATCAGGAAAAAAAATAACCTTTGTACAATGATCTGATATTAAAAACATTTATGGGCTTTCCTAACTTTGAGTGCTTCACTTAAGCAAGAATAAAAATACTCATAAAAGCATGACAAGAAACACTGAATAATGAGTTAAAAAATCATTTCCCTCTTCAAAGCAACTACAGTTTTTGCTGTGTGTCTTAAAATAATGGAGCCTAAGACAGATGCCTTACACAGAAGACTTAATCCCAAATAGTTTGAATTTGGCCAAGTTGTAAAAGACTGCCTGGTTATAAAAGTCTTGATTTCAGTTTCTTATAAAATGCAATTACATATAGAATGATTATATTTGCTTGCCTATTGTTACATTATATCCCCCGTATTATATCCCCAATTTGTTCAATATGCACCTCTCAGGTAAAGCTTACCCTGTGGTCTGTACTGGACTGAAAACTGAAAAATGCAACCTCATTTGCAAGGAAATATTCTGAATTTACAGCTTTGAAAAGGTAAAATACTATATTTACAAATTAACATACACAGTGAAGCAAGGCAACACAGCTTTGTGTGTGTAACTTGCTTTTTGAAGACACCTCAACATTTCTTTTAAGAGGCAGAGGCCTGCAGGGGTCACCTGAAGGCAGCTCTAAACTGCCCTGGGCTAGTCAGAACCATAACCAGGACCAGGCACCTCTAAAACTGGTGTAAAAAAACCAGCAGAAAAAATAGTAATAGCAAATAATAAAAATAATCATCCTTATCCTCACACTTCAAACTCCACACCTGGGCAGGGCAACCCCTGGGGGAACATGGCCCATGGAGTACTCAGGGCAGCGCACGGGATGGAGCCCAGGGAGGATGTGCAGCCTGTGCACAGCAAGCTGCAGTACGGACATCTCTGTGGGGTGCAGCTTGCACACCCTTCCAAACCTCCTCTGGAGGCAGGAGGCAGACTTTGGCTGACTGGAGACATTGTGATGGACCTGAATGTTACCCACAGTGACAACATAAAAAGCTGAGACTGGAGAACGGACAGTCGCATGTTTGTATCAGTTATCTAGTACCTCTGTGGAGAGCAGAGAATATGTGTTTGGTCTTGAAAATTTTATAAAACTTCAACTGTCCTGTGGTATCTTTATGTCTGCTGTCTGCATGCTCAAAAGAAATCCTTGAGTGCTACCTTAAAATACACCTCAGTCTATCTTTCCTGCTACGTTCATTAACGTATATCACCTTTACAATTCAACAGATTTTTACTGATAAGCAATTTAAGGAAGGGGAAAAGTTTACACCTCCAAGGATCAAAAGCCCATCTCCTGAAAAGCATGCCCTGAGTATCCGGTAGCAGACTTGTTCAAATATCTACACTCCTCCTACAAAAACTGGTTTTCCAAGGACAGTTGAGAGAAATATCATCAGCTACAATAAGGGAAAACTCTGCACCCTTCATTCAGTTTTATACAGAAAAGCATGCAATTTAGTTTGAAACAGAAGTGATTTTATAGCTTTTGGTATTTTTGAAAACATTCTACTAATGGTCTAGAATTTAAAATGGCAATAATAGATTGTTTCATTAAAACATCTGCAGACCACTGAAATACAATATGCCATACATTGAAGTAAAATACTAATTTTGGAGGTTATTTTGTCGGTTCAGCCAACAGAAACTAACAGGATTTCAAAAGGAAATGTAAGTCAGCTAAGAGCCATACCACTACCCCCCCAGTTTCAGTGAGATAACGAGAGGTGCACCTTCACCGCTGTATCAATATAGGGATCCTCGTCACGAGCTGCTGCCGCACTGCATCGCACTGTGAAACACTGCAGGTTCTCACTAAAGGGAAAGAGAAAAATGCAAAAATGAAGGAAAGAAATTAAGACTTGCAAAAATCAAGTAGCCAAAACTACAGAGAATCAACTCTTTTTGCTTTGAAGAAACGGGCTTTGAAGACTAAGCAGGGGGGCCCACTGGACTCACACATGAGGCTGCCCAGAGATTTCCAGGAGATTAGGAAGGAAGGATGTGTCAAAGGGGGGCAGGGAAAGGGTAGCAGCACAGAGAAACATAGTAATGTATCAGCAAAATCATAAACTTAGTACCTTGTAATGACGTGCAGGAACTGTGGAGTGAGGACTGCCTGCTCTGACTTCTCTGAATATTGGTAAGTAGAAATTAGTTCTACCAGCTTCCCAATAGAGTAGAGATATCCAACATGAGGTAAAGAGAAAAAGCAAAAGAGACTCAGTAGTTCTCTCTTGTTCTCAGTTGCCTCATAGGCTGTCGCAGAACTTCCTAGATGTAACAATGAGAAAGGCATTTTATATACTTCATAAATCCAAAACTGGCAATTCCATTACAAGCGTGATGCCTAAGATACTATCAAACCTGCCCAAGTTGCAGACTGGTTTTGTTAGTAGCTAGTAAAAAGAACTGTATGACACTCAGTGCACAGGCCAGCAAGTTATGCTACATTATCTCATTTGGAGGCATTTTCACAAAAGTAAGGACATACCATTGAGTGAAGAAATTCTATAGATTTAATAGTATTGGACTGTCCTGGCAAATACACCACAGCTAAGCATCCATGGCTGGAAAGATCAGCCTGATCTTAGAATTACCTATAGGTTCCAATGAATGCTCACCTAGAACTGCAGCTCACCAAAATACAGGTCCTCACTTAAGGGAAAGAAAGGCTGGCAATGGCAGAATTTATTTAGAAAGCCACTTTAGCAGGCAACAGCTGTGTTCATTTTCTACAGACCCTCTTGTCAGAGCCTGTAAATCACAAGAGAGCATAAGATACTTGGAGTTAAATGGCAAGTACCTCATTCTTTCCAGTCCACTGCAAGTCAAATGAGGCTTTGCTACTGAGGTGACAGAAAACCACCTCAAATTGGGTGAGCAGTCAGTAAAGCTAAAAGGGCCAACCACATCCTGGCATACACCAGGCACAGCGTTGCCAGCCAGGGGAGGGAGGGGATTGTCTCACTCTGCACTGGGGTGGCCTCACCTCGAGTTCTGGGGACAGTTTGGGGCATCACAAAATAAGAAGGATATAAATCTATTAGAGAAAGACCAAGAGAGGGCTACGAGGGTGGTAAAGGGCCTAGAGGGGAAGCCATATGAAGAGTGGCTGAGGTCACTTGCTTTGTTGAGCCTGGAAAAGAGGAGTCTGAGGGGAGACCTAATAGCAGTCTACAGCAGTTCCTGAGGGAATGACAGGAAGCTCTCTCAGGGGAGGTTTAGGTTGGACATCAGGAAAAGGTTCTTCCCCCAGAGGGTGGTGGGCATTGAACAGGCTCCCCAGGGCAGTGGGCACAGCCCCATGGCTGCCAGAGTTCAAGGAGTGTTTGGACAATGCTTTCAGGGACAGTGTGGGATTGTTCGGGTGTCCTGGGCAAGGCCAGGGGTTGGACTGGATGATCCTTGTAAGTCCCTTCCAACTTAGCATATTCTATGATTCTATGAAATCTAACTACTAACATACAGCATTAAACTCTTCTGTGGGTCTTTTGGGGCTTGAGCTAGTGAACCCCTAAAATCTGCATTCATCCCTTCCTTTTCCAGGGAATTAAAGCCTGTCAGAAAGGTAACCTGTATCTTAGTGACTATTACAATTTACTACCCTGATTTCCTCTGTGGGCTAGTGAGCAGCAGTCTTATAACACTGACAATAATTTTATTAATGCAAGTAAAGAGTGACTGTTATGCAACACAAAATTAATCAGCAGAGAACTGATAAAAGCTGATTTAGTCTTCCTCTTTTGGAGTGATAAATTGGTATTTTAGTTTAAGGTTTATGCGGAACTTGGAGAAATTCAAAGGCTTTTTTGTTAACAGAAGCTCAGCTTAAATCATGGAAAAGGGAGGAAAGATCTCAATTTGAAAAACAAATCATTCAGAAACAGTGTACAAAACAGGATACACAAAGAAGGTCCTTCCTTTCACAGTCTCCTATGATGCCACCAGCCCATTGTGCCTTCACACATATCCTTATACCTGTCTGGTATACAGGCAGCAGTTGAACAGAGTGCAACTTTGTCTCTTCACAAAACCCAAAAGGCGACTGGTCAGGTGTAAAACGTCTAGAGAAAAAATCCAAAACAACAACATGGGACCTCAAGTGAGAGATCATGATGATCTACAAGTAAATAGCACTGGCTGTATCAGGCACACCTCATGTTTTAACACACAGCAACAGTTCACATTCGTACAACCAATGCCATTAGCACAGCGATGCCAAGAAGCACGTGGCACAGCTAGATACAACTATCTGGAATTCCTGCAACCAAAATCCTCCTTCTTTGCTTGTCTACAAGATGCATGTCAAAGTTTGAGACCACTGGAAGACATATTGCAATTGATTTGGACCTCAGTTTAACCTTTTTTTTTCCCTCTCTTTTTATTCCACTGAGCTGTATGTAACATCATGCCATCTCCAATCCTACCTTTCTTTCCTATTATGTCTTATCCCTTTGCCTGCTTTGCTTTGGAATTCGCTGCTGGACTGACATCATTTCTTCCTCCATCTCTGATAAAAATTTTAATAAAAGAGCAAGACTAAATTAGCTGCCTGTTCAGGGGACCTGGAGAGGGAAACGCTGAGCACTTCTCCCTGGGATCCTGGACAGGACACGTGGGAAGAACACAAAGCTGCATCAGGGAAGTTTCAGGCTTGACATGAGGAAACATTTTCTTCCTGAGAGTGGCGAAACACTGGAACAGGCTTCGTAGAGAGCTGGTCAATGCTCCACGCCTGTGATTGTTTACAAGGCATTTGTACTGTGCCTCCAGTACTACGCTTTAACAGTAGCTCAGTTCAGAAGTGGTCAGGCAGATGGAGTAGATGACTGCTGCAGATCCCTTCCAAGTGAAATATTCTAATATACTAAAAAGGGCTTTCTTTGGTATCCCATTATTTCCTCAGTTCAAAAGAACCCTAACCCTTATAAAAATCCCAAAAGTCAAAATACCAGTTTTCTATCAAAAAGACCACACAACAATCCACAACTCATTTTGGTTTCTTGCAGTAAATTAGCCCATAAAGGGGCAAACAACATTTATAATACCTGAAAAGCAGATACTGCACTTGGAAGCGCTTTGTGTCTTCTGTAGGTAATTCTGTGAATTCCAGTGTGATGGGTATCTCACACAGCTTACTTTCTTCCCCAAGCAGTTCCACTGGCTTCTGACATACGATGAACTCATCTAATTCAAGCTGAAAAGTATGTGCTGAAGGGCTTTCATCTTTCACACCTGAACAATGAAAATGTTATCTCAATTGTTCAAACCATTCCATTCTGCAGCAAGAAACTGGTATGACAATTAAATACTCCAATTACAGCTACTAGAAGATAGGCACAATTCCTTATTTAAGCCTCAACAATCTGAATACCTAACAGTCAAGACTGCAGAAAAATAACTCATGTAAACTGTTCATAAGAAAGCGAGTCCAAGGCAACTTGTGCTGCAAATGGTTGGTCAGCAAAAAATGCTTTTAGCTGGAGAGGTTTTGAGAAGGAAAAGGCAGCAATCACAGAAAGTTCTGTTATATTACACTCACTTAAGTTCTGGAAAGCAACTCCTAACAACACTCGGAGAGAAACTGTAACTTTTCTATTTAGTTTTTAGTAATAAAAACTACTAGGAGCAGGATGCCATTATCTGAGAAAAGATCCATCTTGACTCAGCAAAGAACATTCCATTTATATTTTCCCTATCTGACAAGTTTTCTTTACATCTTTTTCTAGGTGCAGTTTCCATTTCTAAAAGACTGTCTTTTTATTTAATTATAAGGGAATGACTTGCTGCAAGTTTGTCGGTGTTCATCTGATACATGTACTTTTGGAAAGGTGGGAATTGATAATTGATTACATAGGGATTGATTTCTTGCAATACACAGAAACAAAACCTACTGAGTACATCCATTCCTGGGATTTCTAGGATTCTAAGGCAAGCCCTCGATTAAGATAAAGGACTGACAAATGAGAATTTGCTTGATTACGCGGGTTCTGAGCCTACTAACAGGTACAAAAGTACACAGCATTGCCACAGAAATATTCTTAAATGTTTAAGGCAGTTATTTAGGCAGTGACACTGAGAGAATAATATTTCTGAACGTAGCACAATGAACTACTACCACTTTAGTTTGGCCCATGGGGGCAGGTTGAAAACAGGGACCTAAATCTCTGTCTGTAGAGGCTGCATTATCCTGAAGGTGTGCAGAATGATGGCATATTCCTTTGAGGTGTTACCTTCAAATCAAATGCAGGTTGGTACAATTTTTCATGTCCTAGAACATTCAGCTGACAGTCACAGGATGATCTAGAAATATTTCTGAAGGGCAAAGACCTTGTTTGAGGCTACTTTCAGAATAACAGGAATCAGGGAGCAGATTCTTAGAGATTAAAAAAAAAATTAAAAAATTTATTTCTGCACTTACCTCCATCCACAGTCTTCTCTAATGCACTGACTCCCTGAGCACATTGCTCTGTTCTGTCTGCACTTTGCTGGACCAGTTCCAGTTTCAGGATTAGCACTTCCAGCTCAGTTGTTACGGCTATATGTCTGGCACAAAATGCAACTTCAGTAGGAATGAGGTTATCAATGTGCAAAATTAAGGAGCGTTCAAAATCTAACACCGTCAAATTCTGGTTTATGACCAGGTATTTCAAACAGAATATGACTAGTTTATTCTTGCAGCCCACAAGAAGATCTCCATTTATGGGACAACATGAAATGCACAGTGGAGGGTCTGAAAGTGGTATTTCAACAACTGACATCTGTTCTTTCAAGGTTTCACTGTATGACTCTTCCATCTTGTGACCAACCATCCGAACACACACACGAGAACTCCCTCCAGACATGCATCTCCAGTTCACATATGCTCTTAGGAAAGTTGCTTTGCTTTTTTCTTCAATTGTCAACAGATAGTCTCCTTAAAAGAAAGCATTGCTACTGATAAATCATTAAAGAACAGATGACAGTTTTTGAGCTCTTTACCTGCTGTAGTTCATTACAAAGAACATCCTAAAGCCTCAACTCGTACAGAAAATTCCAAAAGCAGTTTTCACTATTTTTTCTCCAATTAAATACAAAGTCCAAGTTTCTTTGCTGAGTGGCACACACGTAACATATCGTCAAAAAAAAGGACTTAGACATCTAGGTCCAGAATAACTCTTAAGTGAATCCACTTTCTGAGTTGTGTTTGCAGAGTTTTCTGCCCCCGCGTCGCGTCCCCGGTCTTTGTAGTCTAAAGACCAGGGAAAGCAATAGAGCAACAGACTCACGGACAGTTGAGGGATTGGCTGGAGCGACCACCCACCCTGTGCTCTGAAAACAAAATCCCACCCAGCTTTTACACTTGTCACCATTTTCCCAGGAAAGTCACAATTCCAAGGGCTTTTTGTGACGCCTCCACCTGCTGTCACACCGCAAGCCCTGTGAACAATCCCAACCACACTACAGCTTTCATGTAAGTAAGTGTGCTGTCCTGAGGGCCTAAGAAACAAAGCTCAAAAC